>CM060964.1:268391174-268911174 GCA_030765045.1 Tenodera sinensis
CTGCCTGCCTGCCTGCCTGCCTGCCTGCCTGCCTGCCTGCCTGCCTGCCTGCCTGCCTGCCTGCCTGCCTGCCTGCCTGCCTGCCTGCCTGCCTGCCTGCCTGCCTGCCTGCCTGCCTGCCTGCCTGCCTGCCTGCCTGCCTGCCTGCCTGCCTGCCTGCCTGCCTGCCTGCCTGCCTGCCTGCCTGCCTGCCTGCCTGCCTGCCTGCCTGCCTGCCTGCCTGCCTGCCTGCCTGCCTGCCTGCCTGCC
The DNA here is from genome assembly GCA_030765045.1 of Tenodera sinensis. Classification (NCBI taxonomy): domain Eukaryota; kingdom Metazoa; phylum Arthropoda; class Insecta; order Mantodea; family Mantidae; genus Tenodera; species Tenodera sinensis. Next base: position 268,391,424 of record CM060964.1, read on the forward strand.
TGCCTGCCTGCCTGCCTGCCTGCCTGCCTGCCTGCCTGCCTGCCTGCCTGCCTGCCTGCCTGCCTGCCTGCCTGCCTGCCTGCCTGCCTGCCTGCCTGCCTGCCTGCCTGCCTGCCTGCCTGCCTGCCTGCCTGCCTGCCTGCCTGCCTGCCTGCCTGCCTGCCTGCCTGCCTGCCTGCCTGCCTGCCTGCCTGCCTGCCTGCCTGCCTGCCTGCCTGCCTGCCTGCCTGCCTGCCTGCCTGCCTGCCTGCCTGCCTGCCTGCCTGCCTGCCTGCCTGCCTGCCTGCCTGCCTGCCTGCCTGCCTGCCTGCCTGCCTGCCTGCCTGCCTGCCTGCCTGCCTGCCTGCCTGCCTGCCTGCCTGCCTGCCTGCCTGCCTGCCTGCCTGCCTGCCTGCCTGCCTGCCTGCCTGCCTGCCTGCCTGCCTGCCTGCCTGCCTGCCTGCCTGCCTGCCTGCCTGCCTGCCTGCCTGCCTGCCTGCCTGCCTGCCTGCCTGCCTGCCTGCCTGCCTGCCTGCCTGCCTGCCTGCCTGCCTGCCTGCCTGCCTGCCTGCCTGCCTGCCTGCCTGCCTGCCTGCCTGCCTGCCTGCCTGCCTGCCTGCCTGCCTGCCTGCCTGCCTGCCTGCCTGCCTGCCTGCCTGCCTGCCTGCCTGCCTGCCTGCCTGCCTGCCTGCCTGCCTGCCTGCCTGCCTGCCTGCCTGCCTGCCTGCCTGCCTGCCTGCCTGCCTGCCTGCCTGCCTGCCTGCCTGCCTGCCTGCCTGCCTGCCTGCCTGCCTGCCTGCCTGCCTGCCTGCCTGCCTGCCTGCCTGCCTGCCTGCCTGCCTGCCTGCCTGCCTGCCTGCCTGCCTGCCTGCCTGCCTGCCTGCCTGCCTGCCTGCCTGCCTGCCTGCCTGCCTGCCTGCCTGCCTGCCTGCCTGCCTGCCTGCCTGCCTGCCTGCCTGCCTGCCTGCCTGCCTGCCTGCCTGCCTGCCTGCCTGCCTGCCTGCCTGCCTGCCTGCCTGCCTGCCTGCCTGCCTGCCTGCCTGCCTGCCTGCCTGCCTGCCTGCCTGCCTGCCTGCCTGCCTGCCTGCCTGCCTGCCTGCCTGCCTGCCTGCCTGCCTGCCTGCCTGCCTGCCTGCCTGCCTGCCTGCCTTTGATCTTTGGACCCGTCAACAGCGCTGCGATCGCATTTAAGGATTTCTGGTATCTGATGTGCTGAACCTGAATTGTAAGAACTTTTTGTTACAACTGAGCGTTAATATTACATTAAATTGCGCGCTTATTGAGAACAAGTAATTAAAAGTGTAATTACCAAATATACATTGTGCAAATTTGTAAGGTACAGTATTGAGATGAATATTCATGATTATACACGCGCTTAACCTACAAATGTCATATATTAATATTTGTTGAAGTAAGGTGTTAAAAGTTCAATTAAAACATATACATGGTGCAAATTTGTAAGGTGGTGTATTGAGGTGAGTATTCTACAGGCTTTTTGTTGAATTCCAATTATGCATATACGTGCATTCTACAACCATAAGTTTAACCTACAACTTTAATGCATTATTATGTACTGTTAGCACGTACATAACAAATTACTTGAGCGAAGCGATCGTGCGTTCTTAATACGCATGTTTATAATTCACCTTATAATATAAGCTAAGTACGTTGTTCAAATTAAACAGAATAAAGTAATTACTTTGTTATATTGTGCGTTGTAGGTACAGACTGGAAACCAACCACTCATCCACCCAGCATTTTTAGTACGTTTTATTAATAATCACCTAACTAGAACAAGCATGACCATCTTCCCCTTATAGAGCATGCGCAATGGCCGCTTTTAAGCAGAGAATGGAGTAATTACTTAGGAGTTTTGTGATGCTGTGCATTTTAGGTACAGCCTGGAACCCACACACCCATCCACCCTCCCATTTTAGTACGGTTCCTGATACTTTAATATAGTCACATAAGTACAACAAAGATGGCCATCTTCTCCCTATAGAGCATGCGCAATGGCGACTTCTAAGAAAAGAATGAAGTAATTACATAGCAGTTTTGTGATGTTGTGCATTGTAGGTACAGACTGGAAACCACCGACCCTTTTTAGTACGTTTTCTTATACAGTAACATAATCACGTAACTACAACAAACATGGCCATCTTCCCCTAATGGCGACCTCTAACCCAAAAGAGAAGCGAAATTCGCGGAATTAGTGATGTTTTGATTTGTTCTTTTACAGTGAAATGTTGATACTGCATTAAACCACAGGACATAGCTTATAACGGATCGTGCAGATACTATTGGCCCTTTCAAGTTAGAGTAAATATAACCGAATGACAAACGAATTGCCGAAATGTACTCACCATTCAACAACAATAATAATACAAACAAAGCGAATTACGACCTCCCATTTGGAAACAGTGTAAGTATTGGTAAGCTCATGCAAATAACAAGGACTATCTGCGAAATGGTTCACTCCAAACAAAATTGTACATAAATTGTGTATTGTAACAAAATCTACCGATACACTCACACACAATTGATAGGACGAGTTGTGAGAACTGTCCGTGTGGTGGTAACAGGTATTCTAAAAATACTTTGTTTTACATATGTTTTCATCAAAATATGTCGAAACAATTTATATTTTATTTATAACATTTTATAATTTTTGGATATTTGTAATGTTTGAACAGAATAACGTCTGTCGGGTCCATTAGTGTATATAGGTAAAATATAGACAGCATCACTTGCTTCCAAGTAACCAAAGTGTTTACTGCATTCCAATCAATCAAATGTATTCACGAATGACCAGTTTCAATATATAGGACAACACTTCATTCATAAAGCCATGTATTGTTATTTTTAACTTATTCGCCTTTATTATAGTAAAACGATCAGGTTCACTGCAATGAAGCCTAATTTCACGTGTTCCAGCAAATTTCTTATTAATTTAGACTAAATCCAAGTCTACAGTGGCGTATATTTGAAAACACATAGGTATAAGTCAGGGGCGTAGCGTCAATGGATGTAAGAGAGGTATTACATACCCTGTAATTTTTCTCAAACTGATTACCAAATTGGCGTGCTCATTATAATTTTGTGGTACATAATCGTTTTAATAGCATTAAAAATCAAGTTTTCGTAAACATGATTTGAATTCTCGCCGCTCTGCAGCAGTATGTTTCGAAACAAAGTTTGGGTCAACGGTATCTGTCGTCAGCTGCAGGAAACTGGTGTTGGGCGCCTCAGCATAGTTATATGTGCTGTGGCCTCACCCAAGGTATGCAACAGCCCAGACCACATCTTGCCTTAACAATCGCGCTTGCATTACTGCATTTATAGTCATGAATAAGAAATAATTCGCGATTTGCTTTGGTTCTTGTATGTGTGTTCTTCAATTGTGGACATTTGAACATGATTTGCACACTTTGTTACTTATTATTAAAGCAAATGTAGGTTAAGATGTGCGCGTATTCTGGGGTCAAGTGTATGTAAGAGAGGCAGTTACATATATATTGTCCCAACATGAATCAGAGCTAGAGCGTAAACAAGATCTTCTTTCTGTGCCGTTATTGCAACTGCAACGTTATTGTGTGATCGACAAACTCAACGTAAGAAGTTTCCAAACATTAAAATTTATCTAAAAAGCAATATGTAATTACAGCAGATCCTCCAAAGCCCGCACTCAGTATTACGAAAAACATTAAAAAATGTACAAGGCATTTCAAAATCGAAGTTTATGAAAATGAATCTTGGCTGTGTCGTAATACTTAAAACAAATGTTTTGTTGATCTTTTTCGAAAGAAAAGTGACTTTGGAATTCCAGTGGTCATGAAGACTTAAAGAACATTTCTAAGGCAGCCATAAACAACTAGTCTTGTGATCACATAATATGCCAAAAACAGCCAAAAATGTTCCGTATAGATCCAGAAATAGAAGTTACATTGAATGATCAGTATAAGCTCTCATTGAATAGCATAACAATGAAGTGAAAAAGAACAGAGCTTTACTTCCTGGGCTGTATGTTTTCTAGGAAAATAGGCACTTGCTTTTCATGCTCACAATGAACATAAAGATCTCCAAACTGAGGCAATTATATTAAATATTTAAATGAATTAGCAATATATGACGCCTCTCTGAAAGTGCGCTAAGAAAAATCGACCGTTTTTCGTGAACGTTCTCCTGATGTTCAGAATAACTATTTCAAGTGGGAGTGCCGTCATGACATATGGAATTAAGAAGCGAAGTTCTGATGCCTTCTTTGTTTCGACAGGCATTAGATCAAACTTCTTACATTAATAGTGAAGAACAAATCTATACCGTTTGTTACATAAATGTTGACGGAAATATTAAAGAGAGGTATATTTGATACAGATGTACGTTCTGACAAAAAAGAGATTCTCTTTTGAATCATGCTCACAGTATTATCGAACATTTCTTTCAGACAATGATGAAAGATGAAAACTCCGAAGGGCAATTCGGTTTAGGTTGGGTCATATTTTAACGAATTTTACAACATTCGTTGGGTTACATACCCCAGTCTGATAGTCAAGCTACGCCACTGGTATAGGTGTAGGTTATACAACGGAAGGGGACACCTCACACATTGAAATATACGTAGGCCTATTGTGGCTACTGCTTTACAGGAGGAAGGGATGAAGTGAAGGAACCATAGGAGTAAAGCCCGCAGGCAGACAGGATAGAGAGACGCACGGAAGTCCCTAACAGTTCCAGACTCGAAGACTTATCCCGCTGCTGGGACAGCCTACTGAGGGCGATGAACTACCCGTCGACCAAGCAGCCCTCTGTGTCCACGGGAAAGCATTCTTTATTCGAACAGTCTTCTGCGCCATCTCTGCTGCACCATCATTAGCCGCGAAATCTAGGACATCTGAAAGATGAAAAGGAAATGGAATGAAGGGGAAATGGACAGGATCTCATTATACAGCATTCGTCTACCGACCAGGAAAACTACGAAAAATCCAAGGCCAGAGTGGACGGTCGAAGGGAATTGAACCCCGGACCGTCTATACGCGAGCCCTACACATTACCGCGGAGCAGTCTCAGTCGGCCTTTGAACAGACTCGTGCAGCGGAGAAAGCCAAGCGCAGAATCACCGAGGTTTTAATACTGCGAAGACTATGTGTAAAGCCAAGAGCTCCCACGTTATTTATCAGAATAAAATCAATATCATTCGTGTGAGAATGAATCATGGCGAAGACATAAAGGAACACCGGTTTATTTACGAGCTCTTTTACTCCTAAAGAAAGAAGGCGGAAAATGACGTATGTCTTACGGTTACAAACGGAGAAAGTAGAACAGGTATGCTAAACGGCAAAACCAATTTGCTTATTCATGTTTATGATATCACAGACCCACACTTCCGCGACAAAACCATTTCGATTTTAATTCAATTTAAACTATTAATTCTTTGATAATTACGACATTCAATTGGTTACACTCTTTAAATGAAATGCTAAAACGCATACAGCTCAACACTTTTTGTGCGGTTACTACCAGTCCACTTTTATAATCCTGACTCAGAATTTTGGTAAGCATGTCGCAATTTAGCAATCAGTAAGAGAGAAGAACATTTTCATATCTGAATATTGTTGGAAATAATTAGTTTTGCACGTAAAACAGGCATAAGTTTCCTGCTTTTAATCTACCTATACTTTATATTCTTGTTTAGTAGGCACTGTAGTTTGAAAACCTTTTGGGGTGTTTTAAATTTGATTTTAATGCTTTGTGAATTCTAAACAAGTAATCACATTCATATTACACTACATTATTGAAACATTCAGGGAATGTTATAATGTTGTAATTTTCAACAGGCGGCCTCTAAAAATAGGCAAAATGGACAGTTGCGAAATAGGTATTTACCGAAGAGAGAGAATAGGTGTATTACATCCATCGCAGACCCTTGGGGCTCTTTAATTTTTATTATCGTCCCTTTCACTCCATCTTCGGATACGAACGAAGAGAGAAAAACTCGTTTCTGTACCTTTGTGCTTTTTTATGAATGATATGGATTTGAGAATATAGAAATATAAACATTACTTGGCGACATAGCTCTAAAGACAACTTTTGGCCTTTATACACCAATGAAAAGTAACTGAGGAAGAAGTATTGGTTGACGGACGGACGGACGGTCGGACGGACGGATAGACGGACGGACGGATGGATGGACGGACGGACGGATGGATGGATGGACGGACGGATGGATGGACGGACGGACGGATAGACGGACGGACGGACGGATGGACGGATAGACGGACGGATGGATGGATGGACGGATAGACGGACGGACGGACGGATAGACGGACGGACGGACGGACGGTCGGACGGATGGACGGATAGACGGACCGACGGACGGACGGATGGATGGACGGACGGACGGATGGATGGATGGACGGACGGATGGATGGACGGACGGATGGATGGACGGATAGACGAACGGACGGACGCATGGACGGATGGATGGATGGACGGATGGATGGACGGATAGACGGACGGACGGATGGACGGATAGACGGACGGATGGACGGATAGACGGACGGATGGATGGATAGACGGATAGACGGACGGACGGATAGACGGACGGACGGATGGACGGATGGATAGACGGACGGACGGACGGATGGACGGATAGACGGACGGACGGATGGACGGATGGATAGACGGACGGACGGACGGACGGATGGACGGATAGACGGACGGACGGATGGATAGACGGACGGACGGACGGATAGACGGACGGACGGATGGATGGTCGGACGGACGGATGGACGGACGGACGGATGGACGGATGGACGGACGGATGGATGGACGGACGGACGGACGGATGGACGGATAGACGGACGGATGGATGGACGGACGGACGGACGGATGGACGGATAGACGGACGGACGGATGGATGGATGGACGGACGGATAGACGGACGGACGGATGGATGGATGGATGGACGGACGGATAGACGGACGGACGGATGGACGGATAGACGGACGGACGGATGGATGGATGGACGGACGGATAGACGGACGGACGGATGGATGGATGGATGGACGGACGGATAGACGGACGGACGGATGGACGGATAGACGGACGGACGGATGGATGGACGGACGGATAGACGGACGGACGGACGGATGGATGGATGGACGGACGGATAGACGGACGGACGGATGGATGGATGGACGGATAGACGGATGGACGGACGGACGGATGGACGGACGGACGGACGGATGGATGGATGGACGGACGGATAGACGGACGGACGGATGGATGGATGGACGGATAGACGGACGGACGGACGGATGGACGGATGGACGGACGGACGGATGGATGATGTGAATAAAGAAGACATTTTTTTAAAATATGTATGGTGTATGCAACTTCATGCAACGTAATATTACACACTACTTTTACATTGCATCACTTACGTTAGCAGTGCAACTTTCCTTAATTAAGATATTCTGCTTTATACATACAACACTTCAATTTATATTTGATACTCAGAGTCCACGTTGGGGCATCAAAGTATCTTGTTTTGACCAATGTATTAGAAAGTCTTTAATATTTGTTTATCAAAAGCCCCTCTGTCGCTGGCCATTTAGGTTTCTGAAGTTGTATAGCGTGTTTCAGGTCGTCCCTTTCCTTTTGTAGTTTCAGTAGGCGAAGTTCTTCTAGTAGACAGGAGCATGTGGGATCATCTATTATTCGTATCTTGTACAGATATGCATTGCTTTTCCAATGTCCGCTAATAATTACTGTCATTACCTGAATGAGAACAGGGAAATACAGATTTAAGAAATCAACTCTGCAAAATCTGGGTCCCACGTAAGGTGAAAATGAATTTGAACTCATATCTGACTGGAAAGGAATTAATTATGGAGAAAAAACTTCACAGAAGTCAGAAATACAGAAGTCAGATGGAACCAAACCAATAGTAATTATATGGGAGAGTGTAAAAATATTAGGAATTGAAAAATAAATGGATCTGAACGGTGGAAAGAGACAAATACAATATAAATTTAGGTCAGATTAGGTCCTGAGAAATAAGAAGTAAATGTTGCTTGCATAAATATATAATTTGCCAATTGGAATGGTAAAGGGCCTGGTCTGAATACAAATTACGTTCGCTTGATAGGAGATAAGGCAGCCCACCCCCCCCCACCCCGCCCCCTCGAGATCCTTTCTCACTGTTAAAGAGTTGCGTTCGGATTTATCGTTAACTAAATGAAAAATGCTGTGACAATTAAGGAGTAGACAGCGGGAGAGTGGGATCTTTAGCGCAGGTTAAGTGTGCCTGGACTGTTCCGTGGTGAGCGTAAATAACCTCGCAGGGAGGCAGCTCACAGTGTGTCGGTCACATGTACAGTCCTGAGTATATGAATTACCTTACACACAGTAATCGTACATTTCGTACGTACGAGCCTAACTGATGTGATGTCGACGAAATCTTTTAAACTCTTTCTTCACTAAAGGCGGTTCTATACGTGACTCAGTAAGCCTGCACTATTTCCTCCCTTCTATAGCAGCTCAAAAAAAAAAAAAAAAAAAAAAAAAAAAAAAAAAAAAAAGGGATGGGGAGAAAAGAAAAGGTAAAATAAAGCTTAGGAAAGGCATTTGCTTTATGTAACAGTTTCCAAGAAAATAAGTTACATCATGAAATTTACATCTTTCTCACCGTAACAAGAAGAAATTACAATGCACAACTATGTACATACGTAGACTGCCAGAGGTGAAACTTCTGTGTTTATCAGTTAGAATATGTTTGTACTGCGAAACGCTTCTGTCGACATCGTATGAGGTTAATGGCGCATACGTGAAAAGATTTATCTTCTCCTTTAAGTTTTTGTCCTATGCTTTCACCAAACTGTTCAGCTGTTCAACACCTAGCGCTCCATAGGCATTATATTTGTGTATTACACTATGGAATTTGTGTTTTAGCTTATCAGGATGGAGTTCTTACTATCTTGTTAATTGTTTCCAATACTTTCTCGGTTAATTTAATACCCTCGGACATTTGCAGACCAGACGTTTCTAGTTAAGTCATCATGTCACATAAATCTTCATTGAATTGTAGCCTTACTGTAATACTGTACTTACTGTTAATAGTTCACTATTACTTGTTTAGCAGTACTTTGTGTGTATTATATTTATTTTTGTTGTTATTTATGTGTTTTGCTACATATATGTACTTGCTTACCATCGACTGGATTCAACCGTGTATTTACACCATATTGAATTGCAATAAAAATTGAAAAATTCAAATTGTTGGAATTGCGTGTAACATTTTCCTTCTGTGCTTTAGTATTACAGTGTCTTAAAATAGTAGGTACTTCTTAGTTCGTAATAATGTGAAATTCTACGGGAGCAGGTGCTCCTACTTACCGGGTCATGACGTAAATTGAAGAAGATTCTCGCTGAGGAAGCTTTAGTTTCTGATTGGCGTAATTACAGGAAAAGATTAGCCTCATTTGTGGAGGCCGTAAAGCGCTGTCATGTCACTGGGAATTTGATCCCAGGCGTGGAACGAGATACTATTTTGAAACACCGGCTGGCGTGTCAATGCCCGCTAAATTGAAAAGTTCACTTCTTCGGTACGGCCTTTCCATACAGGAAGAGATTGGATTCTCAAGAAGGGGATTATATTGATATTACTAAAATGGACTGACGCTAGCTCTCCTCTCTTCCCTTTAAAGCCACCAATCTGTCACTGAGTGACTGTCACCTATTACAACATGGTAGGACAGTACCTCAAGATTCAGCTGACATAAAAATACCTATTTCATTTTGTTGAGATATAATCAAACGACTCCTATGCCGGCTAGCAACGCTGCTAATGAAACAAGATATCCACATTTTCATAAACTCAACGAAATATCGTAGCAACAATTCTACAATCTGTAACTCTGCCTACAGTACGTAGAAAAATGGTTCTCTGAACATTAATGTTGCTATAGATTTGCCTATTGTTTATATTTAGTAACGTCCCTTACTATAATTTATTAGAATTCTACAGTTATGCATTAGTGTTGTTTCAGACTTTCTAGGCTAATTTCATTTGAAACTTACGTAATGTTAGGGAGGCGGCAACGGAGCTTTGAAAGAACCTCGGAGATACCGCCAACATTTGACACTGAATCCGCAGCAGCATTTTTCTACTACACTTTTAGAAGGAAGGGTTAGTTTTAATGTTTGATAAGCAGAAGGAAGCGGGGGAAATTTGGCTGCAAACCATCACAATACATTCCCATCGCTTGCAATACACTTACTTCCGTTTGCTGCCAGGCTATAAACCTCTGAATGCGCAGGAGGGGGTCGAACCGTGTTCTTGCAGGCTAATAAACAGAGCCACCCTTCCAATCAAGCACATCCTCCTCAATTGTTTCCAAAACAAAATAAAAGCGATCACGTGACCTCATTCCCAATGAACCAGGAAGCTATTCCAGTTTAACTATAAACCTGTGTTTATAGCCCCATTTAATCTGCCCACGCTGTAACGACTTGCTGGGTTTGGTCGTGTCCACAGCATGCCCTCTTGTGGTACTATGCCCTTACATGTTTTATGCTCCGAGGTAAACAAATGACGTAAAATACACTAAATTCTGCGCAGTTTGCCCCCCTCCATCCACTCCGGTCTTCACTTTGTTCTTAAACTTGGGCAAAACAATGGTTATGAGACTCTTCATCGGCTCGGCTATTACACATGAGATAGGACATACTGTAGTATTAATTTCCCTTGGCTTGTAGGCACGTGGGTCAAATCTAAGAGGAGAGTTCACAAATATCACTTTTTCTTTCTCCGCTAGTTATAGTAAGCAGAGGAAGTATTACATTCTACCCAAAATTTAGATATCGAGATTTCACCGGAAAAGCTTTTGAGACTCCCTGAATCCAAAGAAAGCAATTATAGAAAAAGGTGCGTGCGTGCGTGCGTGTGTGTGTGTGTGTGTGTGTGTGTGTGTGTGTGTGTGTGTGTGTGCGTGTGTGTGTGTGCGCGCGCGCGTGCATATATATTCCGCGCAACTTGGAAACGGCTCTAACGATTTCGACCAAATGTTGTATTCAGACAGGGTTTTGCTTGTTAAGTTTACCTATATAGGTGCCATTCCTGAAGGGGAAAAAAAAAAAAAAAAAAAAAAACGCGTAACGGTCACAATTACTCTAAACCTTATTTTGGCCATAATTTCTCTGTTGATAGGCCAATTTCAACAAACAAGGATATTAAAGGTTTCGTCAAGAGCTTTCAGAAAACCTAAAGAAAGTTGACTTAGCTACATTAGTCTACGCCTAACAGTCACAATTAGTTGAAACCTTATTTTGGCCATAATTTCTCTGTCAATGGGCCAATTTCAACAAACAAGCCACGATATTAAAGGTCTCGTCACGGAAAAGGCTCCAAAAATTAGGAGGAAAATTTATATTTAGTTAACATTTTGCCTATCAAGTTTATATAAATAAGTATCTTCTCCCAAAAACACGATTAAAGAAAAGGAAAAGAAAAGCCGGGTGAAGCTCGGTCGCCCAGGTACTCTAACATAAGCTAGTTTAACGTGCGCTTCTCCATCATACTCAATTGCAATATGTGCTATTAAAATAAGACATTTTGGTAGATTTCAAATAGAAGGTAATATAGTGACGCGACATACTTATATAGGTATGTTTTGTAAAGGAGTACGCTACTGCACTTAATCGCTTATGGCAGCAGGGGGTACAGTAACGGATGGCAATAAAATGATAAAAAGAGCTGATGGAAAGACCCACGCATGATTCGAACCTGCACCTTCCAGCCGACACCCTCACCAAATTTGTCATAGAACTGTCTCCCACGCTTGCAGCTGACACCGTGGAATAAAGAGATTAAGTACACGTCAGCCTCCATTAAAGAAAGAAGACGAGACGTTGCTCAATTGTTTTTAATAAGCCTACTTTGTGGAACGAAAGTGATGCTAAACTTGTGAAATAAACATACCATCCTGTCTGTAACCCATGACCTTTTCAACCTTTAAGCTTCATAGTGGGCATAAATATAACAACAACAACAATAATAATAATAGTAATAATAATAAATAATAATAATAATAATAATAATAATAATAATAATAATAATAATAACAATAACAATAATAATAATAATAATAATAATAATAGTAATAATAATAATAATAATAATAATAATAATAATAATAATAATAATAATAATAATAATAATAATAATAATAATAATAATAATAATAATAAATAATAATAGCACATAATTTCCGAATTAATATAGCTATTATAATGTACTCGTACTCTAAAATATTGAACCATGTAACTCTTTAAAGTAGTTTGGTAAATGAATTAAATTAATATTGATTTGTAGTATGCAGTTAAAGTGGGCGTGTCATTTCAGTGCAACAGATTCGATATTGATAAAAAATCAGATAACATTTTAATAGAAAGATTATTGCTTACGGTATTGGCATCATGATGGGTAAAACCGTGCAATACTCGTGCAAAATGTGCGTATCCTGTACAGTTACTTGGTTATAAATCACCGGACACGTGTAGCCTAGGTCGTTAAGGCACGGACTCACGAGGTCTGCGGTTCAAATTTCACCATAACTGACCTCCCTGACTAAGGTTTTTCAGGTTTTCCTCAGCCCTCATAATAACTGCCAAATACCGGGAAGGTATCCTAACTTAGACGTGGAACGTTTCAACCGCAACTTTCCATTCTCAATTACCACTTAATGTCATGATCATCAGTGTCACCACCTGTGGTGCCATATGAAGTTGGGGCGGGCGTTGAACGCTATTCAAATAATAAAAAACAAGCTGTAAGTACGAGTACTTCGTGCGCAAAGCCGTGAACTGTTTAGATGGAGCTTTTTCCAGGATTTTCCCCTTATGCTAACAGTGAGAAGGCAAATGTCGCACGACTCTTAGCTCTGGGTTCACCTGAGTATTAGCTTCACCCATTTCATTTATAACTCCTTCTGACCCTTAAGAACTTCACAAATGCGTTACTTTTCTCCTCTCTGTGTCGTTTTCTCAGTCCTCCTAAACATCCAATATACGGCGCTCATACCAAATGTCCGGAAGCTATAATTCTTTTGTTTGGAAGAGCGCGTGTTTTAAATACCTGCCGCTGGAGTATTAATCATGCGTAGGGAGGGAGCTTTTGACCGATAATTTATAGATCTGGTGTGTTGTACCTCTTAGCGCTCATATTTCAAGATGCCTCTCCCGCGAATTGACAGTTTTAAAACATGATCAATAACGTCACAGAGCGCGTCCGCAACCTGTTCCCTTTCTGCAGCTGCTTCCTTCCATATATAATCTGGAACGAAAGATGTTTACACCTGTATACGTGCAGCATGGCTTCTGTGACGTATGGAAACTAGCGTCCAACGTCTTATTACTAAAAATAAAAGAGCGACAATAAACACGGCGAAGGAATGAGAAAGGTGAACAAAACCCTATCGTAAACCACAACAGTGAACATATTACTGCCAATTTTATACAATAATATATATTAAGACAGTTGGGAGTAAAGGTAGAGCTTTTAACAGGAGCTACCCATACTAGAAATTGAGCACTATATCTAAGACTCAGTGGAATAACATTTTTAAAATACTCCATTGTTACTATCCTTGTTTCCTGGGATGGAAATACTATGTATATTAATGTAATTGGGATTATTTGAATTACTCGGAAATGGATTCGGCAGAACTAGAGGAAACGCTGCAAGCAGCGCAAAGGAGGAAGCAGTATGGCACTACTTGGCCATCAGCGCCCTTATAAAACGGATCATGGCAAAAGCCAGAGATAAGCTTCAATATAAAATAAAAATGCTATTAAACAGAATGTACATATACCAAAGAGGCCAAAGCCATAATTAAAACGAAGTTATAAAAGGGTCCAAAAGGAAAAAAATCTCGATATCTAAAATTCTAAATCCTTATACTCGTGTTTATCAATTCTAAACATTTAAAAACTTTTTCACTGCTCTGACAGGCAGCTGCAGTCTCAAAGTTGTGTTAGGGAAACACACTCTAGCAGCACGTGACGGACCAACAAAAGGTTGCCGCACAGCGGATAAAGAGGAGCAGGGTCCCGCTTAAAAAGGTAACCATGCGTAAAAATAGTGGCCAATGCATAACCGAGCCAAAATCATCTCGCGACGAGATACGCGAGAGGAGGTTACCCAGTTTATCGGAAGTTCTTTCACTTCTCTAAGCTTATTACCGCGGAGAACTGACCACTCTTTGTGCCAGTACGACAGGACCGCTCTCCGCACTCCAAGCCTAAAGTCTGCCGAAGTAATACCGGAGATGGCAATACTGGGTTCTGTGGTTGCCAAATCAGGCATTTCATTCCCCGGCAAACCTACATGACCAGGAATCCATCCACACACCATGTTAACGCCAGAAGCGTGTAAAACGTGGAGGGCATTCTGGATACGCTGTACAACAGAACTGTAGTTGTACAGCTCGCGAAGACTCTTAAGTGCACTAAGAGAATCACTCAAAATTAGACAGTATATAAAACGGCTCGGTCAGCACGGGTGCTACGAATGTCAAACAACGGACTAGAGCTCACCACTGTGCATGTCCGAATGTGCAATGCTATTTCCAGTCAAATTTCAACGGAATACTTACCTGCGCTTGTTGTTTTGCCATTTCATTGGAAGCAGGAGGACAAGTATCTTATGAAAACTAAAAGGTAAACGGTAAATATTTATGCGTGTTTCGTGACGACAATTCATGTATTCTGGTACAAGTATAGCCGTTATTTCATCAGTCCCAACATCGTTATTGGAAGCTCAGTAACAAGACATTTTATGTTTGTCTCACGTTTCCCAATACTGTCCAGGTACACAGCCTTCCTACAAGAATGAAACAAAATAGTATTTACGATAAATAAGAAGAAATGACAGATGCCTCAACCCTATTCCATATAACTTAGCCCCGTATTTCTTAATTATCAGGTAGGTACAACAGTCACCTATCATTGGCTGCGTCATGGAATATGTGTGATACAAACTAGTTTCTCATTTAACACGATCACTTACTTTATCAGTATATTCAAAGAGAATTCAAGGAGAATTTTCATTACCGTATGAGTCAACTATATTATGTAACCGAATTAATGCTTGTGGAATACCTACATGTAAATTCTACACACAAATAGGAAAGAGAATCCTTCGGTTTAAGCCGACCTCTCAGGATGAAGTCATGTGCATCTGTCATGGCAATGTTTTTATCGCTTTTGTCGCCTGACCTTGTATTGCCCACGGCAAAGGTGCAGATGAGCCAATCACCAGAGAAGCGGTAGAAGGGAGTGCAAGTGCGGAAGAATGCACGTCAGCGGGGCAACAGGTTATAAGAAACAGGGCTACAGATGTGCAAAATGTAAACAATGCGAACCGAAGTGCATATACACACATTTAGGCTACAGACGGCATGCCTTAACAGTTAACATTGATTAGTGGACCTAATAATTGGTTAACTATGAAGAAATACTCATGAAATAGTAATATGCTATTAGGGTATCTTGTGGTTTCCGGGGGAAAATATGAGTAAATTGGAGAATTTAATGTGCCGGCATGGTATCAAGGTAATTCAGTTACAGCAGCGGAACGGAAAGTCAAAGATCCATGGTTCAAATTCCGGGTATGGAACTTGCCAGTCTGATTCTATAAGTCCACATTAATATAGCTCAAGTGTGTATTTAAAATATGTAAATCATTAACAGTTTTACCTCTGAATAAAGCTACAAACGGTCAGCCATTGGACCTCGATAATCTTCTAGAAAGGTTTATAAAACAAAACATAGAGAAACGATCAATTGTTAATGGCAGTCAAGTTGGGTTGAAATTGAACGTATTCTTCGTGTTGTTCACCGAAAGTAGTACCGTGTAGTATAAGTGAAGCAAGTCCTAACACATCCAGAGTATTTAATGCAAATATATGGTTCTAATTTGAAATTCTTAAAAACCAAAAATTAGCACAGTATCTAAAAAAAAACTCGTGTACAAAATGTATCAAGTTGCTAGTTTCCAATTTCAGTTATGCCTAGTCCGATCCCCGGATGGAGAATAAGATTTTTTGTTTAGGCAGGACTATTCTTCATCCTTCCTTGAGTCTGGAGGTAAGAGTGAGAGTGTAAATGTGTGAGAAATTAATGTTTTAAAAAAACGAAGCAAACAACTCCCAAATATAACACAATAGTAAACGAGTATCATTGTCGATGTGCAACTGTTCCAAAAGGCAATGCCGCGGATATGAAGCAAGGCATATAAATGAAACAAAAAATTAGGTTCCGCAAGCTAGTGAAGCACTCTGTATATAAGCCGGATCATTTCTCATGAGCCACTGTTGTCAAGAGCTCTTATCCAGCTTATGCGGTAACAGATACGACACGCTCTTCTTCCTTCAAGTTTTTTGCACGTATGCAAGTGCATGGATTTCTTTTTTAGTTTGCTACACGCTTTTCAATTAATGTCGGAACAATGAAGAGAGCTGCTAGCAAGGATGACAAAGAGGAATGCCCATTACAACTCCATTAAAAGAATGTCAATTACAGCAACGTCATTGTTATGTTCCTCATTTTTCTCGTGGACAGGAAATAGTTTATCAAAACTCGCAGTTCCGTCCCATGACGTTACTTTATCTCCTATATTTTCTTTTTTATACCGTATTATTTTCAGCACGTGATAGAGAATAATTAACTCAGTGGAGCATTTGGCGTGAAGGATTTTACTTCCTCTTTTTTGGTCCATGTTTGCCTGCCAGTGCAACCAGCAAAACAAAGATTCAAGCAGCTGCAACCACTAATTTATTGCTCTAAATATGGGATACGCAAATCAGAGCTACGGACATCGAAATTTAACGCGCGATCGTGATACGAGGATTCGTACCGCAACACCAAGTGAAAAACAAATGGGGGTAAAGGCAAAAATATTGATAATATAGGCCACCATAAGTAACTGTGTCAGAAATAAACTACTGGATCAATAGCATGTTAACTGCAACTGTGCAAATATCGTTTTAGGCGAAGAGGATGATATAAAGCCCAAGCCTGAAGAGCTTTTACATCATTTTTGACTCCCATAATCTGAAGAGTAAATGACTATTTTTAATTAACTTCACAGTCTCTGAGTAAGAAACATTTTTACATAACTAGAGCTCGTCGTTTAGCTACTTGCCTGCTTTGTTCCTTTGCTTAGGACCATAAGCTTTGTATGTATAAATGCCTTTCTGCTTACTGGAGCGATACTAATTTTATAGTGCGTGCATTTCCATAGCTTTAGGGTTTTCTATAACTTTTTATCAATCCTTCTGCTTATGGTAATTTCATTATTTTTGTTACTGGCGGTTATTTATTAATACCTACTATCATGGCACACGCAAAATTTAATGGCGGCTGATAGCTGACCATTGCTATTCTATTTCCTGTTCTACAAATAAAGTTTGTGGGCGCAAATTATATTTATATCACCAGCTTTACAGCGTAATTTCACTGCGTGTTTAATTATACAACACTGCAAGGCGTGACAAGCCTTTGATTGAATTTTGTGTTGAGCCACCCGCCATTAAATTTTGTGTCAGCTATAGTATAATGTTAACCTTAGTGTTGCACTTAATATTTCGCTCTCGGGCCCTAATGACCTAGTTGTCGACGGGCCCTTAAACCCAACTCACTCACTCACTCACTCACTCACTCACTCACTCACTCACTCACTCACTCACACTAGCGCGAGAGAGGCATTGTTTCCTGTAATAATAAAATAGTACCTGTTTAGCACAATAAAGTGTATGCTAGATGGTCAACTGAAAAATCGATTGGTTTATTATAGGGGAATCGATCATTTTAGTATCAAGTGTGTTTATGGTGCGACAAAAATGCAGTTCTCCGAGCGAGTTTGTTGACCATTGCATGACGTGCTGCAGGTAAGGTTGGAGAACTGTGTTCGTCGAGTGAACCGTCGGAAGAAGAGACTACGTCGTGCCTAGGTCATTACGCCGCTACGTCACAAAGAAAGGGAAGTGACAGCTAACAACTGGGCAAAGTCGCAGTATCATTTGGGATCGACAATCTATACGTGACAAATTCTCATTACACTCCTCAAAATATGGACCAGACTTAAGTAGAGTGATAGGTGTGCTTGAATACGAAAAATGAGAACATTTTCTACTGTACCATCCAAATAAATCTTTGTTATATTTCGAGAGATGCAACATCAAATAGCTTGTAATGTAATTTGTTACTGTGCACGAAGGTTTATGAACGTGCTCGCAAAGATGATGTCGAAAAGCGAAGAAAGGCGACTAATATCAACAGTTTATGAGCATCTGCATTATCAGGCTTTGGAATACTATTATAAGGTACGCATTAATATATACTGAATGGATTATATGACAACATACTATGTTTGCCTCAATTTTAGAGGTTTCTCCTCGTTCTCCGTCTCCTTTCCTCCCTCCAATTTCTTAGAAACACAAAATAATCTATTACCAAAGCTCCATTTCCGTAGGCAATTTTTTCCCTTCTGGTTTTCACGGCACATTAATTCACGTGACAAGTCTTTGTTTTCGTTTCGCCGGACAACACCCTTCCGAATTTCTCTCGTGTCGAAATGGATTAGAACTGTGGAGAAGTCTAAACAGAACTAGCAGTCCGTCAGTACCCCAACACGTTGTCTTTCAAGTGTGTTAAATCGAGCTGTCACAGTTAAATGCTAGTTTTCATTACGTTCCACGTGTTTACGTAAACGCTCTTCTTTTGTTTGGGCCAAACAGTCGCAGCACTGCTGGCACGAGACAAATAGTTTTAACTAGCCAAGAGAATGAATTAACTCTCGTTGTTCTCGGAAGGTGCAATAAGGTTATTTCTGGCCGTGACGTTGCGGGTAAAGGCCGCTGTTACTGTCACATCAACAAATTATGTGGTTTTGGCACTACTGCACAATATTAACGCTTAGAAAGGAAATAAAATTACATTTAAGGAAACGCTTCAGGTGTTGCAACAAACACAGTTGTATTAGCCAGCATAATACATTACGTATTATAGCACACCAAACACCAAGGATTTATCACCAATAATAATAATAATAATAATAATAATAATAATAATAATAATAATAATAATAATAATAATAATAATAATAATAATAATAATAATAATAATAATAATAATAATAATAATAATAATAATAATAATTTATTATTATTATTGGTATTATTATTATTATTATTATTGTTGTTGTTGTTGTTGTTATTGTTATTGTTATTGTTATTGTTATTGTTATTGTTATTGTTATTATTATTATTATTATTATTATTATTATTATTATTATTATTATTATTATTATTATTATTATTATTATTATTATTATTATTATTATTATTATTATTATTATTATTATTATTATTATTATTATTATTATTATTATTATTATTATTATTATTATTATTATTATTATTATTATTATTATTATACATTATATTCACATGGCCTTCTGTAGCCAATATAGTTTGTTTTTATGTAGCTTCTGCAAACTATTCTTGAACAAATTTATTTTTCCATCCACGTTATGTTAATTGAGATAATGTTTGCAGAAATCGCTTAATTACAAATTGCCCTATAGGTGTCGTCTATTTTAAAACTAGACTGACATGCAAGTAAGGTGTTCACAGAAGTAAAGTGGGAACTATGAGTAATTCTAGCATGTGATTTACTCCACATGGGGAAGATCTTCTGATATCTCTGATTGACTAAAGTTAGATATGAGTTGATTTCTACTGGATGGAAGTGGAGTAGCTAAGAACTTTACCCCAGCCAATGAAGGATGTGATGGTAGGAGGGATCAGGGCGGCGCCGTGGCCGAGCGGTTAGCGCGCTCGCCTACCACCTAGGCGGCCCGGGTTCGATCCCAGGGACCCGCATGTGGTATTCGTGGTGGACGAAGCGGCGTCAGGGCGGGTTTTCTCCGGGTACTCCGGTTTCCCCCGCCATCTCATTCCACCGGTGCTCCATCTTCATGTATCATCAGTGTCACCGCCTGCGGTGCCGTAGTAGTAAAAGCGGGCGTTAAACAATACAACAGCGGGATCGCGAGACACGGTAAGTATTGCAATGTTCTTACACCTCATATTATAAACGTAGTTTGACTGGAAGGTTAGTTAAAGCAAAACAAAAGCTTCATTGTAGGCGGCGTTTTATAACCTTTTAGATAAGTTGAAACTGCAGTGCAATGGTGGTGGTATACCTTAAGGCCAAGAAAAGAAGATATTTATCTTCTTCTTACTTTGGTAAACTGGCAGCTTAGAAAATAGTTAAACTGTTCTGAAATTATGTCCATTTATGACAATTAAGCAGAACAATTTAACGTTAAGTTAACGTGACAGACATTCACAACCAAAAATACTGTTTGCAGTAAGGAAGCTTGTAGCAATTTAGGTATATTCACCATTTTACTTGACATTTTGTTCGTAAAAAACGTGTCGCTTATGAAGAAAGGAAAATCTGTGAGGGAGGACGGTTTCGGCGAGATTTGAACAGCAGACATTCCGTTCACGAGGCCTTGCTTAATGACCTCGGCTACCCGTGCCGGTAATTACCACCCTTAAACTCCTTTACATAGGTATTAGTGAGTTAATGAGGAAAGGGTGCAATGGGACATTTGGTAGGTACATTTAGTAGAAAATAGCAATGCGGAATTAAAATTGTTCACTACGCGTTTAATAATCAGCAGTTTATATTTTCAGTTTTACCTCTAAAACAGGCTCTTCTGTGAAGAAACTATAAGCTTCGTATGCAATAACATTTCAATTATTTCGAAATTTTCCGAGTTTTCAAATACCTAGAGGCAAATCTTGCTTTTAGTTCCGTTTATCGGCGCAGTGAACTATAAACAATATGAATCATAAAGAACAATTAAGACAATTTTATTGGTAAAATAATGAATTTGTGTTTTAATCGAGACAGTTTCATTTGAAACATTTGTTAGGCTTGGTAGTTTCACAAATACCTGCTATTCATGACGTGCACAAATAAATAAAGTGTAGGTGAAGCCAAGGAACATGCGCTCTTGTATTTATCCAAAATCTGTAAACATTTGTTATTAAGTAACACCACTTCGACTGAAACTACGCTGCATTTTTATCACAATTTTCGACGAAAGAAAAGTATACTGAATTTTAATAACAATCCAAATAACGACGATTCTAACAAACTATTTAATGTGTAATATTACATTCAGATACTGAGCTTAGTATACATATAGCACTCTGCCCGAAATTAATTGAAGTCGGAAAGAAAAATAAGCACAACGAAGAACACGGGATCTACAACTGTTGCACGTACCCTATTTGCGCCGTGAAAGTTTCTGTAACGTATTCCTGGAACTCGGACCTTAGGAATTTTGGCTCTGATTCTTTTACTCCGCTACATTCATTGACGAAACTATACTCCGCCTCTGCCTATGCTTCATCTGACTTGGTAATTAAAATATTTTTGCAGCAATGATCTGTGACCTACAGGATTTTAATAGTGTTAACGTGACAACAGAAACATGGGTTTTGTTTATTACCATTCATTAACACAATTTGAACGGTCACATAGCCTCCGAGCATTCTGATTGCCAACTTTACGTCAAATCCTTTGAGCGTTGCTTTTCCGCAAGAAGAGCTATTACTTATAGGCATTCGGGAAAAAACATGGTGCCAGAAAATTGTATATTTGAGTTCGGCGTGAAGTGATACAGTACCCGAGTTTGTGTTGCGAAGATTGCCATAGTGGCTCAAGAATCAGGGGTAGTGCCACGTTGTACATATACCCATAATGTGACACTGTCACTTCACGACGTAGCTCTTTCTTCCAAATGGTTCACTCACTGGGGAGTCGAGCACAAGACTTCTCTGATCTTTCCTACAGAAGCAGTACTCACTGCACGTCACAGCAGTCGTCACAAACTCGCAAGGCCAACAGCACTTTCTGTGGCATCAAAACGAACTTAGTATCTCCTTCTCACTCTCTCTCTCTCTCACTCACTCGCAAGAACGCTCGCTTAAATACTCGCAGGAAATTATTTTGGACACTCGTTGTGGAGGCATGGGGGAAGGGAAACTTCCAGAAGATTCTGATTATCTGGCGGTAGCGTTTCTGGTGTTGGGCGAGAACGCTAGATATTTCAACTGACCGCGCGATTTTCCGAAGCTTGGGCAATAACTGCTGCGGCACAATATATACTGCTGTGGCTGACACGAAACTTAATGGAAGGTGGCAGGAGCTGGTTAACACAAAATCCAATCAGAGGCTTGCCAGGCCTTGCGACACTGCATCATTAAACGTGCTGTGAAATCACGCTGTAAAGCCGGTAATATAAATATCATTTGCACCGACAAAATTTATTTGCACAACAAGAGAATAGTAGTGGTCAGGTATCAGCCGCCATTAAATTTTGTGTCTGCCATAGTTGTGTTACCTGGTATGAGAGAGCCAATGAACCAAGAACCGGCTGCACGGTGTTTTTTCATTGGGCATGTGGATACACGATTCCGCGCTGCTGTTGTAATGAAGGTCACTCTACTGACTCGGCTTTGTTCTACTATGGTCCTGCAGCACTGAGTTGGCAGTGATATAGTGTGGTTCAGTTATTATGAATTATTTATTATTTTGTCCTGTGTTTAGTCACAAAGTATATTATGGTTCAGTATATGTTTTCTACTGCACAGCGTGTATTTATTTATATTTCGTATGTGTTAATTCAGTCTTCTCGTCAACTGAAAATACGATTTGCAGAAAGATTTACGAGTGTAAAAGTTCCAGGCCTACTATCCATACACTTTATAATAAAGTTCAGGCCTCAGGAAGTGTTCAGTCAAACAAACCTGAAAGACCAGGTAGGGTTCTTGCCAAAGAAACAGACAACGTCGGTTTGTTAAGTAAAGCGTTTGTGATAGACACTGACTTATGGTTCATTGGCTCTCCTAGCAATAACGGGTTAAAGATAAGGATAGGATGGCTTTTGAAAGTGGTGAATAGCCTACTATTGTCATTCGTAGCTTACGAGTTATAAGTTCCATAAAGGATAATCTCCATGGCTAAATTAGCTAAAATCACTTCAGTTAATCCCCCCATTGTAAAGAGGAAAATTAATCCTAGTTGCTGGACTGTATCCCTGCCATTTTTAAGCATATATCGTTGTAAGTTTTCTTTTTCTCCAATTTGTTAACTTTATTGTACTCAGTAGTACTATACAGTTGTGTTAAACGTGATTATAGAAAGCACATGGAACGTGTTTATGGAGTGCTAGCAAGGTATTGTTGCGAGTGGACATTTTTTCAAGTTGTGAGGCATCCTAAAATGTTCCCCAAGTTCTATAGCTCCAGCATACAGCCTTGATTGGCCAATCAACATAGCATTGTCTACAGGTTTCAAAATAAAGGCCAAGGGTAATTTTTTAAAATGTTCAGTGCTACGAGGATGAGGGTTAGGTACCTATAGTTTTTCAAAATACCTAAACTAACCTCCGATTTGTGCGAGGTGTTGTTCGTAATTGTACAATATTTTGATCAGATGGGTTTACACACTTCCACATACTGTAGCGGTTTTTGAGAGTTGCAAGGCAGCCTTCACTTTTCGCCGCCCTCTATGATACAAATACACCGTTTTCGCTAGACAAGCCAAAAGAGTGGATGTGTATGTTAGGGATTGACAAGAAGGGTTACGGAAGTTTTTGTAAGTTGCAGGGTAGCTTATCATTTTTGACAAATTCTAAAATATGTCTAACAAGTTTTGTAAAAATCATACCAAAACACAGCTTGAAAATAAAGTTCAGCGAAATCTGAGGGAAATTTGGTGATATGAACAAGATATGTAATCCCAGTAACAACTCAATTTAAAATATTTAAGCCTCCTTTTTACCCCTTTGGAGTGGAAATCGTTAAAATCTGCTATACAGCATTTGCAACAAAATGGTAAAATAAGTCCTCTGTATTCACATTCAACGGAACATGGTAGAAATTCGTAGACTTGCACACAACATCTGAAACTCCCCTTAAAATGTTAGGAAATATTTTAGAGACTTACGTTCGTCCGAAGAACAGAACTTTTCAACGTAAAAGAATTATCAATACTGATGTAATGATTTCTAAGATTACTTGCCTCCAAATACACATTTTCTTCTTTTATAATATGAGTATACACATACATATATACATAAACTATAATTTGCTGTATTACTTAATTGTTTAGCTTTATATCCGTTGTTTCTATACCATCCTCCGTTCACTTTCTTCATTTTCCAAAATTTCATACTTTTTTAATTCATATTTTCATTACACTTATTTGCTATTCTAGAGCATTAGCATGAATATTTTTGTTGAGAAAGGATTTAATTTCAAGAATAAAAATAAAGCATTATAAGCCATATTTGTATACACAATACATTTTTAAATATAAGGCGTACCCTTACAACTTCCCCATTCAGGACAGTAGAATAGCACATTATCTTGTAATAAATACACATATAATAAGCATGACTTGCAAAATTGACTAAGATAATGATTGATTGTTTATGTTAATACCGTTTTTGATACTCCATTAACAGTTAATTATGGACCATTTCTACATCAACTAACCACAGTCGACTATCATTCATCTTTTCTTTAGTAGAACTGACATGCTAAACACAATTACATGTCGATCACTGCTGATTAAATACACACATCGACACAAATGATTAGAGTAGGTATAACAAAGTACCTATATAATGAAATGTTGGTTTGATAGGTAGGTACACAAGATTAACCCAAGCAAAAATACTCAAGATGGTGACAGGTGTAAACATTAAACACACCAGCAAGGGAAGCGGGAGGACAGTAGTTCCATCAAATTCAGGCCTGGACGACTCGCGGGATACCTTGAGTGACTTTCCTTTTTTTTTTTTTTTTTTTTTACTTGCTAAGCATATAGTTATCAGTCCATGGCCGTGAGCGGTTTGTGCTCAGTGAGCACCAGTTCCCCAGCCCTGATCTATTTACACTCAATAAACTTTAGTTTCCCTTTTCGCCAGTATTGGACTTTCTACGCTGCAATCGGGTTTTGCATCAAGTTCTCTATATACAAAGTATCACAAAGGTCAGCGCGGCAGCCATGTTGAGCTGAGATCTCGCTTCTCTACCCATGTACAGATAGAGACATTAAAAATATGCCTGCAAATTTTTATCGTGTGACACGGTCTTTTCGGTTTGCCCCGCCCTTATTCCCCTCCTCCTTTGCACAGTGGATATGAGGAAGGGGTTGTAAAGCAACTGAGGGAATTACAATTTCATTACAGAAGTGCAGACGTTGCTAGCAACACTTATTAGTCATACCTATGTGTTGCTTGTCAAATGCCATACACGTCAGGTATCACAGGAAGCTAATTTAGTTCAAAATGTAATCTAGAAATTAAAGAACCATACAATTATTTTATATAATTTATTTATGTATAATCTTCTATTTGTGTATTAAGTATTTTGCTTAATGAATTATTCAAAATGTTCCTACTAACTTATGTTTAACGGTACTGAGTGACAGGTTAAACGAGCACATGACACAAATTCCACATACATATATTCAGTGCTCTTTTTCTGGGGGAACGCTGGGGAACACGTTCCCCTAAACATTTTCTGAAAACAAAATTTAAAAACCACTTATTTTCCCGATTAAAAGTATAAAATGTGATTTCATAGCTACCAATTGGTTTTATTAATAATTCTATTGGGTTGGTTTCCATTTAAAGAGGTTATAGTAGTGTTAGAATCTCTCTGCAAGCGGCAAAAATAAACGCATAAGAAGAACAGTCGCTTTTCTATCTGTCTTCTCAGTCAGCTTCTTGTTCACTATTGGTTAATTCGAGTTTATGAATAATAATTCATGTGTATGTGATCTGAGCAAAGAATCGAAATCAGTACTCTTTGGATCCGAGCCGATCTGTTCCGTGTTCATGGGTATAGTTCAATTCCTCGCAGTGCTAGATCTGGTAATACGTTGTTTCTTGTTTATGCACAGGGGCTTATCCACGCTCGTAGTGTATTGTACAGTGTGCACGTGGTTTTTCAAGTTACAAAACGCGATGAGTCGAAAAATAACTATTTTACGTGGTCTCCAGCATCCAAGAAAATTAAACACAGCAACGATGAATGCATTTCAAATAATAATGCTGGAAGTGCGATGACGGTGGATAATAGTGCAGCCGAAAACGAAAGCAGTGAAAGCGTGTGTGATGAAATTTTTATCAGATCCCTGATTGCTGGTCTTTAAATAAAAGAATGCACTTTGTGCAAAACATGACTGGTTATTGATTAAAACCGAAAAACTTGGTTGCAGAATATGTGTAGAAGTTGGGAAACTAGGACCAGACGGAAACAGACAAGAGAATATTGCACAGGCGTGGGCTACAATTTCTGTCATCTTATGTGGATGCGAAGAAAAACGAGATGTTCTCTCTGCGAAACCAAATATTCAAACATAGGAAAGTTCTGCTCATCAAGCTGCAGCAAAGATTTTACGTAACTCCGAAGAAAATACTTTAGGAAACGCTTGCACGAGAGCCTTCGAAAATGAAAAAGAAATAACTGCATATGTGTTCCGTACGGCGTAAAAAATTGCTAAAAAGAGCTAGGCTGTTAATGATTTTCAGTCTGAGATTTAACTTCAAGAATTAAATGGAGTAAACATGGGCCACATTTTAAACTCTGGAAATGCTTGCACAAACATTATTAATCATATTGCATCAGAGATGAGAAAGACTGTTCTAAATAAAATAATTGACTCCAGATGCAAAATATCATTAATGATTGACGAAAGTACGACGATTAGCCAACTAACATCTTTAATAATTTACAGAAGAACAAAGCTCCCTGAAATGAATGAGCCTACAAATCTTTTTGTGGATACAGTTGAGCTGCATGAAGTGACTGCTGAAGGTATATACAGTACATTGTTGAAGTGTTTAAATGCCCATGGCTTTTATGATAATTTTCTCCGAGATAATCTCTTGCCATTGCAGCAGATGGAGCTGCAGTAATGAAGGTGTTGTAACACTACTTAAAAATAATTTCTCACAGATTTTAGTCTGCCACTGTGCGAACCATAGACTTGAGCTGTCGGTTGGGGATGTGATAAAAAAGCTTTCCCATCTCAAGTAAATCACGTAAGTCTTTTTGGATAAATTGTACTCACTGTACCATCAGTCAGCAAAGAATGTACGAGAGCTGAGGCAGCATGCTGAACAGCTGGGTAGCCTCAAGTTTCAGAACTATCAGCTCTTTGGAACAATTTTCAAGCTTTGATTGTTCACTTTACTGCTGCTACAGGTGATGAAAACAGAAACTCTACTGAAAGAATTATATATGAGGACTTTTTAAAGCATAAAGCAATCACGAGATATGACATTGTATTCAGCAAATCGAAAGATTAAAAACCAATCACTAGTCCTTGAAGAACGGAAAATGAAGATTGAACGTCATTATAGTGAAGCACTTGAAGCACAACAATAGAACTTCAGAGGTACTGTTCTAGATAGTGGATTAAAAAAAAAAAAAGAAGAAGAAGAAGAAGTCTTAGCCCTTCAGAATTTTATGAATCATTGAGAGTCGGCTTGTATAGCGGACACAGGGATTTCTGCGTGTGCCCAAGTATTAGACAGCTCAACTTGGCCAAATAATCCCGGGATTACATACCAGGTGAGTCAGCTGCCCCTTATTCTCGAGTTTTATGCAATCCGCATTTTAAACCCCAACATGAAAACATCGACCCCATTACTAGGTTCTACCCGCGTATTTAACATGGATGTTAAACACTCGATGAAATTAGTGCTAATATAGATGTTATCACATCGCTTCTTAATATATTCGTAATTAGACAGCTGACGTTTGCACTTCTGCAAATGTTCACTGGAACCAGGGAATATTACATCTTAAACGGAATGTTTACCTAACACGTTACCAGATAGCTCAGTTGGAACGGGCGCAAGACTCCGAGGTAATCTGTCTGCTGTGAAGGTGGTTCGAATCACCTGCATGTACTAATTTTTTTTTACCGTGCAATCCTCACAATTTACAAACTATTATTCTGAAAACTGTTATTATATTCATATATTATATATTGTTTTATTTATGTTTTATGACATTGATGTTTCTTTATTGGTGAACTACAATTATTTAGTTGTTTAAACACACCTATAGGTAGGTGCAATTGAAATAAGGATCATTCATACACATTTGAACACAGAAAGCAAGGGAATTACATTGTCAGAGTTTAACATGGAAGTTAAACTCAATTTTGCACACAATGAATTATTGTGCTATTAAAAATGCAGACAACCAAAAACGATTTAAATTATAATGTCCTAAACCCTCAGGGACTTCATAATTAGATTATTGTGAATTCGGTTTCCAAGTTTTGATGAACATAAAAAGAAAATATTTACTATGCTGAGACTCAAACCTGTGTCATCGGGGGTTAAGTGGAGAGGACCCGTCACAATCCTATTCAGCTATTTCGAGACTTGACTGAAAGCACGTACCACGTCCAATAGTAGGACTTGCATGCCTGGCGCTATGCCATTGCCACCTCGCAAGTTTGCGGGCTTGATTTAGCCTTTTAAGACAGTTTTAATAACTTACTGGGCGTTTTAATATCATAACTTAAATGGCAAAAACTGTTATGCATATTAATTGAGATGCACGAGGCGTAGTTCACGCAAAAATGCAAATAAACTGTTGTTTAATAATATGTGCGTTTTGACTGTACGGGTCCATGATGGATGAGCGTGTCTGAATTTTTCCTAATTTTTGGCAGTCAATCCCTGCTCTAAGTACAAGAATCCACCATTTTCTTTTTAGCTGACGTTGCTAGTGTACTCATATGATAGGTCCATTTTTTCCGAGGCGTTTACTGAATTACGTTGCTATGTATACTCTAATAAAAAGTTTGTAAAATCGGCTGGAAACCGGAATTCGCTCTCTGTGAACGAGTCGTATGTTTTTGAGGTGTACTTTAGCGAGGAGTACGTTCTGTCCCTTAAAGCACTGTTGCTCTCAATTTTGCGCATTCCTCTCTTTAAGAACGTCAAGCAATACATTTTACTAAGCGCAAAACTGGACTAAGGCGCACATGCCGTTAGATGGGTGGCCTACCTTCCAAAAAAATAAGGCGCGGCTGACTCACCTGGTATAGTGAACATGAAATAAAATCCTTATGTAAACGTTTTGAACTGCGTCAAAGAGAAATTCTGAGGGGTTTCAGAGATTATTTTATCGGCAAGAAAGTGCCAAAGTCTCTATTTCCTCTTGTGAATGTATTGAAGTGTGTTCCAATTTCTACCAGTAAATGTGAACGGGGATTTTCCCAAATTAATCTGACCGTCACTCCTGCTAGACCTACGTTACACCTTTCTACAGTCAGCAATTTAATGTTTATTAAATTTGTTGAGCCTCCTCTCCAACTATTTAAACCAGCAGTTTATGTTTGTGGTAACCACACCAGCAGTGTTACTCGTATGTTACTCTTGGTTTGTGAAAGGTCGACACATTGCAACGGACCCCAAGAGCAAGGAGAGACGGCGTGAGGAGTGGACCAAAGATGAAGTGATGCCACTGTGGAAGCTGCTATGATAAGGTACTTTTAATTCAATATAGTTTAAAGGGAGAATCTGAAAATATATCATTGATGCCCCCTATTAGTTTATTTTTGTCGGTCTGAGTGGCTCAGTTGGTAGACGCTGGCCTACTGATCCCAAGGTCGTGGGTTCAAATCCGGCACAGACCGCTGATTTTTAAGTGTGATTAAAAACGACAGCTCCAAGTCAGTAGATTTACTGGCATGTAAAATAACTTCTGCGGGACGAAATTCCGGCGACACTGATATGATTCTGGCAATTGACAGCGCCTTTAAACAACAAAATAATTAACTAATTTAATTATTATTATTTAGATGATTGGAGCTGCAGCGACAAGTTGAAGGTAGCAGCAAACAGTCCATATTGAAATCTGGCCTATTTATGTCATCATTACACACAGTAATGTCATCTGCTCGGCTTACTTAGTTTCTTGCGCAAAATATAGGCTACTTAGACTTTAAAGTAAACAAGTCCGAGAGTTCCCCTAAGATATTTTTTAGAAAAAGAGCACTGCATGTATTAAACGTTCAATTGAAAATATTATGGACATAATTTGGTTGGTTGAATAAAGCTTGTGTTTGAACAAACAAAAATAGATTTTAAGCATATTTTATTATGCATTTAAGTATACGCAGAAATGACCAGGTGCTGGGCTCCTGATAGCATATGGACTATTTGTCATTTTAACCACTTTTCATAGGTGAAGATAAACACAGGCACAATTAAAAATAATCTTAATGTTTATTTTTTGAGTTTTTCGAACAAAACTGTTATAGCATAATACGTTTTCAGTATAATATTTCTGTGATGCAGTGCTATTTACAGACCTACAAAATCAAGACATTTAAGAAGTTATTTAACTATTTTATCATCATTCGTGCATCTACATTAGTTTGGGATACAACATCGTTTAAGATATCTAAAAGTATATGAGGTTATTGCTCCTACGCTGTAGGAGACGGTTCAATTTCTTTAAATTAAGTTGCTTGCTAAACGGAATTTGATGTTTTCCCTGTCATTAAGCTAAAGTTAGGCAGCGCTAGCGCTTCAAATTCATTCCATAATTTGATTCATTCTGTAATGCGAACTATTTGTTTAAACCATGCTAAGTAACAAAAGTAACAAAATACGCAACTAACAAGTATAAATATGTGTTTACTAATTATAATATAAGATTAAGTTTTTGAAATTACAGTTTAAACGAACTTTATACACACTGTAAAAGTAAACATGAAACTTTTCAAATGTGGAACTCAAGCACTTTTAAATAGTCCTTTGAATTTTATTAACATTTGCTGGCAATATGGACATGTACCGGAAGAATGGAGTAAAGCTGTTATAATACCAATATTTAAAAAAAGGTGATCTACATGATCCAAATAATTATAGAGGAAGAAGTTTATTGGCAACATACAGTAAAACATATGGCAAAATATTAGCTAGACGCATTGAGAAACTAACTGAAAACAGTATGGATTTAGAGAAGGGCGGTAAAAATAAACTATTTTTTCACTCCAGCAATTAATAGAAAAAAGGAGAGAGTTTAATCTAAAAGCATCTAAAAACACACATGCTCTTATTCATTGGCTGTGAAAAAGCAATTGATAAAGTGGTGCGATGTAAATTTTGGCAAATTATACAAGAAAAAGGGTACCCAACACATCCAATAAAGGCAATTAAAAGCTTATACCAGAACACAAGAATACGAATAAATAAAGGGAAGGGTATCGGAGAAATGTTGATGGATATTAATAATGGTGTTAGACCAGGTTACCCACTCTTACCATTACTTTTTAACATATATTTGGACGATGCCATAAGAAAATGGCAAAATGTTTTAGATGAACATTTTATGGTAGACAAAATGAAGATGAATTGTATGTTGTTTGCCAATGGCCAAGTTATAATAGTCTCTTCAGAAAATCAATTGCAAAAGACAACTCATAAATTGTGTAAAATAATAAGAGGATATAACTTAAAAATATCAAGTCAGAAAACAAAATCAATGCCTTTTCTTGGACCTTATCACGAGAGAACAAACATTTTAATTGAAACAGAAATAACTGTACAAGTGAGCTGTTTTAAATATTTAGGAAGTATGATCACATACAGGCATAACATGGAAATAGAAAAGAAATTAGGAAAATTTCAACATATGCGGTACAATAAATGGATGTTTAAGAAATAAAACAACTAGAGAAACAAAATTAAAATTTTATAAAACAATCGCAGTACCAAAATAGATCCATGGGATCAGAAGCATGGTCATTAACAAAAATGGAGGAGAGAAAAATAGAAACAGCCGAAATGTGGTTTCTTAGAAGAGTCGTGAAAGTAACGTCGAGAGACCAAAGGAGGAGTGAAGATATTAGGAACGAATTAAACATTTTAAGGTTAAATGACAAGATAAAGGCAAACAAATACGATTGGTTTCAACGTGTAACAAGAATGAACGCAGATAGATTTCCTAGAAAAAGATGTAACCACGTTTTTTCAGGGATTGGATTAATATTTGGTTTGTCCTTTTCTTTCCATTATTTTATTTGCATAATTTTGTAGGCCATGCAAATCATTTTCTAAATTACTAATGCAACTGTGGTGTTAACTGTCCCAACTTTGTCTATGTAATTTACGGACTTCCCTCTCTACTATATCGCATTTCTTTTTATACTCTATGATATTTTGTTGGTTACTATTGTTTAAATAGTTTATATAAGCATCCCTTTTTTTCTTTACTAATTCTATTTCCTAATTCCAAATTTTAAGTCCGGCTTTCCTATATCTTTTCTTTCATCTTCCTAAAGCTTCTTCTGCTGCTTTTAATATTACTATTTTTATCCTTTCCCATTCTAAATTAATATTATTTAAAGGCATTTCGCCTAAATATAAATTCAATCTATCTTGATATAACCTTTTTATACTCTCATCTCTTAATAAATTTATTTTAAAAGCTTCTTCAGTCTTGATATTTTTATTACACATATATGTTTGCATCTTGCTGGCATTTGAAGTATTGCTTTTACTAGATAATGATCTGACATTACGTCACTACTTCTATATACTCTAGTATCTTCTATTTGTGATGATGTCTTTTTGTTTACTAATATATAATCAATAATACATCGGCTTCCTCTTTCACATCTAGTAAATATAAATGGATATCTTTATGCTCAAAAAATGTATTCATAACTCGTAATTCGTTATTTAGGCAGAAAAGTTATTTTCTATTATCTGTTATTATTTCTTCACCTTTGTTACCAACTATTCCAGGGATTATTTATTTGCCCACTATTGCATTAAAATCTTGTGCTAAAATTATATTATCATTTACATTTATTTTATCTATTATTCTTTGCAATATCTCATGAAATTCTTCTGTTTCTCGTTTATTCCCTTCATTAAATGCGCAAACTCCTACAACCTTTAAATAGCCTCTTTCATGTTTTATTTGTAAAGTTATAATTCTTTCATGTATAAAAGTATAACTATGAATTTTATTTTTCCATTTTTTATTTACAAATATTGATACACCTGCCGACGTATGTTTATTTTGTTGAACTCTACTGTAAACTAGTTCTGATCCTTTGTTTCTTTTTAGTTTCACTTATAACTGCTTATCTATTCGGGATAGTTTTACTTCTTTTTCTAATAGTTCTACTTTGTGAGCTAAAGCTCTAACATTCCATGTGATTATATTAATTTTTATTAGTTTCCCTAATCGTTTATCGTTTTGTTGTCGCTGTTGCCGTCTTCGAAGTATTTGGCCGAATATTTCTTTGGGGATTATGAGTTTGAATTTCCTCAGAGTAGGTTATCAGTGTACCGCTGAGTTAGTCCAATGATGGGGGTGCTATCTTCAAGCATTTGGACCTGCTTCTCTCTTGTATTAACCCTAAGGAGAGGGGTGCCCCATCCGCCAAATTTACTGCCCTTGGGGTCTTTGTCCTTGTTACCCCGGACATGGGCTCTCAATTTTCCTAGACAGTGAGGTTGCCGCTTCTTCCGTTGTGGACTTCACTCGTCACCCTGGGCAAAGGGACCCTAACCAGGAACCTGGAGCTCACGTGGGCAGGGTCACTACTCCCTGAAGGGGGGCTTCAAAAACATGTTCCCACTCGTTATCCGTAGAAGAATGTATCACTACTGGATTTCCTGTAAAAACAAAACCAAATTAGTATTTTAAATAATTCCCCCCCCCCCCCCTCCGAAATTTCACTCATTTGAGTACAATGCTTGATGATACTGTCATATTCAACATATTCATTTTTAAGTTTCTAGATTTCCTTAAAATCTATTTTGTCCCTTTTACAACTTTTATCTTTAATCGAGATTAAATGTATAACGTCGCTGTGACTGTGTCCTTCT
This sequence comes from Tenodera sinensis, assembly GCA_030765045.1. Taxonomy (NCBI): domain Eukaryota; kingdom Metazoa; phylum Arthropoda; class Insecta; order Mantodea; family Mantidae; genus Tenodera; species Tenodera sinensis. The sequence goes on from CM060964.1 coordinate 268,425,436, forward strand.
GGAACTGCTGTAAAACGTTCAGCTAATGTGTTCTATGAAATATGCCAAATAAAACAATGTTGGTTTTGCAAGATTACACGCTAGGATACATTTATATAAATTAAATGCTTATTGAATACAGTTCAGAAAAATTATAGTAATTATAATTATACTAATTATTTGCGTTATTTTACATAAATTGCATTATGTTGCAGGCCCTGCTGACCCGAACGTTACGCACCTGTCGACATTCCTTATTATTATTGCTCCTCAATCTCCAAAACAGCAATTCTATCATTCATCTCGAAAATTACAACACCTCGACTTCTCTTAGGTTCTGCCATTTTGTAATAATAATCTATGGCACAAGTGGATGGGTAATCTTGATGATTATAGCACGAGTGAAATGAATGCGACATTTTCACGAGAGTCATATTAAGATTATCCACAAGTTGGACACAACATTTTTGTGCAGTCTTAGCATTATACACTGTAGGAAATAAATCACCCATAGCTGACATAAGTGAGAGAGTCTTCATATGTTCTTAAATGAGAGTTAGTATCCATGCGTTTTACCTATTTGTTGTTGCCTAGCGTATTGAACTGGTAAGCCAATCACTTGCATTCATTCCTTTCCTGAGCAGATGTTATCGACTGTAATGTATCCTATTATTATCAGTGCAGCGTGGTAAGTAATTATTCATTCAGGTCTTACTTTTACTAAGACCTTATTAATGTATAGAGGCATTTGAATCTTCGTTGCTCAAAGAAAAGAATATCACAAAATGACTCATTCACTGTTTATAAGCCACGGCAACTCGGAATGCCGGTATTACCTACGTCATTGCTATAGAAATAAGTCATTGATGTTACAGGCAGGCCTACATTAATGAGTCAATTATGCACGATATTGAATACAGTTTGTACCTATTTATAACGCTAAGATTGCATAAAACATATACTTCCAAGACTTGCCTGCTTATGCACCTAGTTCAAAGGGTTTCGTATTTACGAAATATATTTTTTTCTATTATTTTGTTACGTTTAGTACTGTTAGTTTTGGTAGTTAAAGATTAATTTTAAAAAGGGCTAGAAATAATGCGTTCTAAATAGTTCTCACATTCTCACTTTAACACACCATTAGTTTAAAGGCTGTGTACCGCTGCGGCTGTTCAATCTTTTGTTTTCAGTTTGACAAATAGGAGGTGAACGCGGACTGTTCTCTTCCTGACATCCGTTGCTCTTACAGCGAACTATTTTTCAACCAGCTCGCATACCATTTATTTACAGACTGTTTAAATTATTCCTCGCAATTAGCTCCTAAGCCTGGGTGATAATACGTCAAAAAGAAAGAAAACCAAAGGAGAGCGTTAGGAAGATAGAAAAAGAAAGCATCCAACCTCGACCTCGAGTACATTTTTTATGCTTGAAATAAGTAGCAAAATTAAAAAAGCATGTTTAGAATAGTGGTTCCCGAACTATCTCAGCTCGTTCCCATCCTTCTTCATAAGCTCTGCAATTGCCATTTTAAAATCATTGTTACTCCTAAGCTTTTTTATTTGTGAATAATAAAGAACGGTTTTCAACATTCGCAATTGTAAATTAAATAATTCTGGCTATAGCCCATGTAGTCCTGTTTACTCTTGATGAATTTTGTATAACTGGTAAGCCGTCAGATATAGACCAAATCTTACGATACAAAATTGTAGATCTCGTTAAAACACACAAGTTATGTCCAAATGCACTTTTTTTTGTAGTGAACCATTTCGGAGATATTCCTTGTTATTTGTGTGAGTAATACAATACTTATACTTTTCTCAAATGGAAGGTCGTTATTCACTTTTGTATCTCTTGACCGTGCAAAGAGAACGAATTTTAAAGCCTCCAGCTTTAAAAATGTTTGACTGTCGCTCAAAGGCTACTGCATTCCCATATTCCCCTTGCACCTACAAGAGAATTAGCAATAAGACAATTTCTGCAAATGTTTGTCTCAACTAACGTGAAGAAGATAGAGGAATAAGAGTTTGTAAGAATAGTTATTAAAAGGGTGGAGAAAATCACGTGAGTGCAACATATCAGATTTCTTTATACCTGCTAAACATACTGTTACTATGGCAAGGCCGTGAACGGACTGCGCTCAGAAAGTACCAATTGCCTAGCCACGGCGATAACCTTTGCACAAATACTTGCATCATACATTTCGCTGAAGATAAGAGGATAAGAGAAAACCGAATCGACGGTCAGATGTTTCAAGACGGGTCGGTACTTCGGAATTCTGTTCTTCACGACATCGGAAGAATCAACTGAAAAGCGACATTACTTCAATAAATGACAACATATTGAACAATTCAAACCAATAACAATCCATATCTCGAAAATAGCTGATGGCACATAAAATGCATGAATTAGTCGTGTGCTTTAAAAATATCCACAGTTTTTGTGCAGGAGACTTTGGTCTATCTCGTATGGTTTACCAGATGCATAAAATTATAAAAAAAGAATCCTTTCAAATGCACAGGACTTCACCTTAAGACTGTCATAAATGACTTGAATAGCTTTCCAATTGAGAATAACCTAAAGTTGGGAATGAAACTACATTAACAGAAAAAAAAGCATTGAATTGATTAAGAATTTACGACAATGGCACAAAATAAACATTTGATTTGGCAAATCATTACAGTGGATTTTCAAATAATGTAGGTGTGTGGAATTTTAGTTTATTTGTCATAAAAATATCTTAAAATATACGATATTTTAATCCAAATTGTTGAGAACTATTTTTGAGAAAATTGAAAATTTCTAAAACTCTATGTAAAGGGTAGTCAGGGAAAAGAGGATTTTTTAAAATATCTTAGCGGCGCATCTTTGGAAGATATGAAACCTAAATACTAAGTTTGACATTCATAGGACATTTCGTTTAGGGGTTATGCTGCTGACACAAACACCCACGTCCACACCTATGCCCACGCCAGCCACCCACACGCACGTGCATCAATACGCGCGGATTATTAAAGCTACTTATTTATCTATTTGTTTATTTTAAATAGGGAGCCCCAAAACTACACCACAGAATTGTTGGGTGCAATGCAAGTATTTTCTCTATCTACAGGTGAGAAAGTATAAATTAAAAGGTATGAATATTCATGGGTGGCCCATTACAAACGCTGTTATTCATGCTGAATTGAAAACTTTTCTAAAAATTAATGTGTGTATATAACATATACAAACGCAATTGGTATGATAAATTATCCCTTTCTGAGCTTCCATGGTACTTAGCACTTTCTAACCATCTTCAAAGGTAGAAGAGAGAAACAATGCTGGATGCGAAACTCCTTTCGTTTCCTTCTTTTTTTCGCCTGAGTTGGAAAGTTCCTAGTACGGCTGACGTCCCTATAGTTTATGACGGGGATGGATGTATTGCTGCCCTTTTTGTTTTTTGATCAACAAGTTTTACAGGAATAACTGGAAACATAAAGCGTCGTGAAACTGGCTAGCACGGGAAGTATTTTTAGTGAGTTTACCTTCAGACATTGGTGAGCAAAGGAATCCATTTCCTGTTTATAGCAGCGGGGTAGTAAAAATACACGCTCTGCAAGCACGCTACCATATATACAATCTTCGGCATTCATGACCTTCGCATTTCCTTGGAACTTGTGCAGTCTGTCTTTCTTTTCTCCTTTTTTTTTTTCTTTCTTTCTTTCTTTCTTTCTTTCTTTCTTTCTTTCTTTCTTTCTTTCTTTCTTTCTTTCTTTCTTTCTTTCTTTCTTTCTTTCTTTCTTTCTTTCTTTCTTTCTTTTTCCCTTCCCTCTCTTTATGCCGCAGTTTTTATCTTTCAACCTCATATTCTGATAACTTACTGTTGTTCCGCCATTTGTTCCTCTGTCTTGCTTATTTTTATTTGCTCTAATGATATTTATTTCTTTGGAGGTTATACTTTTCTTTCTTCCCTTGCGTTTTTCTCCTTTCATTTGTTTATCCCTTCTGTGATTAAGTTTGGCTTATCCTACACTTTCTACATCTTATCCCAGCGATGTCCAACGTTTGCGAAAGAAGGGAGGTTGGATTTACCACCTTCCACTATACGCTGACTTTGCCACTCTAACACAGACACGGTATTGCTTTTCAGTGACGGTTTTGTTATATGTACAGGATCGGCTTCAAATGTTTTTCGACTCCCATGCTCTTTGCCCCAAGAGGAACCCGGGATGGCTTACCTATTAGTTATGCCAGATGCTCTCAAAGGTCGAGTTGCCAGCTCATACCTGTCTACAAGAGTGAGGGGCATAAGGGGCACATTCCAACATTTCTCTTACATTTGTTCGCAAGAAGGTAATCTCAATGTAAAGAACGTTAGAAATCCAGAGCGAAATGGCAGCGAGGATGGAGACTAAATATCCCGCATTAGAGACATCATATTACTCTATAGTGAAATTAAGCTTAAAACATTTAAATAATTTAATATACCACATTTTAAGCTATTCATGGAGACACAGGCATGCGCGCTGTAAAATTTGCAAGTTGGTTTTATTCAACGAACATGAAATCGTGTATTTGACTTGAAATTTCACATCGAAGTTTAACACATTGAATGGCTGTTAGTCGGAAATAGCAGGAAAACAGAACTTCAAAAGAAAATGAAAGTTTAGTAACACAAGTAAGAGAACTACTGCAAATCGCAAAAGAGCATGTTTAAAAAAACTATGAGGCATCAACCTCTATAGGTTATGACGTAGCTTCTCTCCCTCAGCTTTCTTGCCTATCAACCTTTAAACCTGAACTGGTTTATCTATTATCTATCTGTTATCTATTTATTATTATTATTATTATTATTATTATTATTATTATTATTATTATTATTATTATTATTATTATTATTATTATTATTATTATTACTACTACTACTACTATTACTACTATTATTACTATTATTACTTTTCTTAATAACATTTCTTAAAGGCCGTTAATGCTACCACAAGAAAACAATGTTACTTGTTTAAATACATACAGAAAAGAATGTGATGGTGTTTATTTGTTTGGAGAGAATAAAATTGATTATTTAGCTTCTGGTTTGCTGCCCACTGACCACACATCAGAGGAGCACACAAAAAGAAAATACCTCTGGTGAGGCCATCGCTGAGCCGGACGGACCAGGCGCAAGTAATTCATAATACAATTGTTTGTCTCCTTCCCCTACACCCTCTCGTCCATCGGAAAACATTTGCAGTGGGTTGTACGTTACCTCTGATTTACGAAAGCACTTTTAAATCTTATGCGATAAACATCTGTTCATTAGTAACTTCTTTGGTACTGCTTACGTTTAAGAAGTCCATCGATATTTGGCGACAAAGTCGAAGTGCATAGCCTTAGAAGATACACCAAGTGATCGTCGCATAACCTATTGCGATACAGACTTTTAGTATAGTTCAATTTGGAGAAACTCTGTTCCCAAATTTTTATTTGGTAGGACTTTGTCTCTTATTATTTACCATTTATGTAAAAGTCATCCAGAATGAAGATGTCTTCTGAGGACATTCCCAGAAAATTCGGGTTATGACTTAGAAACTGCCACGGAATTGGCTGTTTGTGTCCGTCACTGGATACTGACTGGTTGTGTTTGTACACGTCACAAGCAAGAGCTGATTCACCCTCCGACTGAAAGAGTGGAGTGGGGAATAGCCGCTAATTACGTAAGCGTCTTCAAAGAGACAAGGTTGGACATCGCTGTCTTATCCTCTGGATACAGTCTGCTCTCTGAGAGATCTGTGACTCTGGCCCCTTTCATTTTCAATAAATGGTCTTTGCTATTCACTCAAGTGCCTATGTTTATATGCATTTTACGTATAGCGCTAAAAACTAAACTAAGCCCGACACAACAGCCCATGAAGAGCCAAGTCTTACCGCCCAGCCGCTGCGGACCGCACCTCGGCCCACTACAGGCGTCATTGGTGGGGTGCAGTACTAGAGGGTGGTACGTGGTCAGTGTCCCGATCCCTCCCGGCCAGTTATGCAGTCTTCACGACCTGGAGCTGCTAGTTTTCCATCAAGTAGCTCCTCCATTGGTCCCCCTGGGGACTAACGAGGCTGAGTGCACCCCGTGCCAGACCTCCCAGAGGGGAGAAAATCTCCATGCTGGTACCGGGGATCGAACCCGGGTCCTCCGCGGCAGAAGCAGGTTCTTTGTAAGAGATTGGAAAAGAAAAAAAAAATACGTGGCTTTTGGAAAAGGGATTTAATCCCTAAAATCCCCTTTCGTTGCGCGACTGATTTTACACATTACTGCTTATCTCAGGTCACGACATGCAGCTCAAGTGCTATTTGATCCATCCTGCATTCTGAGAAAGTCATTAGTAGTCATGCCGACATTCAGCAGAGCTAACCATCTAATCGGCAAATAAAACATACCGTCCTAAACCGCGCGGAAAGTTCTAGCACGGAGGAAATAAGGCCGGAACAGACAAGTGGCAGCAAAGCGGGATTAATAATTATTTCTCATCTATTTTTCTTTCAAAAACAGTAATTTTATTTACCTAATTTACAATCGGCATCCATTCTTTAAACTATACAGGTAGGTAGTCATATTTCACAGAACTCAGTGTCATGTTCGACGTATCTTGATCAGGTAGTGAAGATCGTTACAACAGTCAGTATTTTCTCATCCCGTAAGCCCGTAAGGCGTGAATTGGTTTGCATATTTCGGAAATTGTAACAGGAACCTTTAAATACGTGTTTCCTCACTTTAATAATTTCGATTAAGCGCTTTGCAGATTATTTTTCATTTCCACGTCGTGTGGCAGTGCAGATTACACAAGTCGATATTTCAACATGCAGCTGAGTTTATCCATGTTATCATCTGTCGGACACTTGTTATAAACTGCCTCTTGAATTACCTCTCACATACATGCAAATACACATGCAAGTGGTGATTCAAGACACAGCCTATTTGCGTGTCGACAGCCGATAACTTATGAAACAGAGGCTATCAAAAATCTCCGCTGCATGTTGGAAATATCGACTTGTGTAAACCGCGCTGCAACATGACGTGGAACGTAAAAATATTCTGGTCCCCTAATGCGCTGAATCATTTTTCCATCGCTGTACGAGAATCCCTCGTACTTGACAATCTGTTTGAGCACGGAAGAATGGGTAAGTATTTGTCACTACCATTAGCCCTTCAAAATACTTGATTGTTTAGCTGTTCCTCTTTTGACTATCACAAATTCTTTTGTTACTTCTCACATGCTCTTTCCAAATTCATCTCACTATACGTCTGCAGCTCAGTATGCATTTACCTCACTCTTCTTATTTAATTTCCACAATTCACACAATTCCGTCCTTCATTATTCTGTTCCTACATTAGAAAATACTTTTTTTTTTTTTTTCATTTCTCCTTTTACCTTATTTTTCTTGTCGTTTTCCTTCCAGTACTTTCTACTTTTATGTAACCATTTCTAATTCCTTTTCGTTGTATTCTACCACGCCCCCACCCCCTAGTTTGCTTCTTGTTTTACTTTTTGCCTTATGGTTTAACAATAAAATTTATTTTGCTCTCGTTCCTTTCGCACTCACTTTCTTGTAATACCTACATCTAGTTAAGAGTGACTTTACGCTTTGTTGTTTATCATCGAGCAATTGCACTTTCTTTTCCTAAACCCTTACCTCGTATAACATGTGTTGCACATGGCGACAAATCTTTGTTTCTTTTCCTTACTATTTGTGTATTTTTCTGGATTTCTCCTTTATCCTCTAAATCGAAGTCTCATTGCTCATCTCCCCCTGCTCCCCTTTCTGTAAGTTTAAGGATATTTCACTTGACAAACCAGAAATTAACTGACGTGAAATGAATTTATGAATGCTCGCCCTATCAAAAGAACTATCAAAAGGTTTATGCCGTAACCTATCTTGCATTTTGATAACAGAACAGAAGAGACTGATATACCTACAGTATGTCCAAGGGGAAAAGAAAGAAAGAAAAAAAAAAAACCCACCGACAAAGGTTAGTATATTGTGCGGGACGGCAAACTGGTTGATTTTCAAATAGGAACCGGAAATGTACGGTTTGGACGCTACAGCGAATCGAAGTGTGAGATGGGTGTACGTCCAGATTTCGTCAATAAACTCAACATCGAGATGTCTACATTACAACCAGGCTTCGAACTGTGTACCTCCTACGTCATCGACTGCCTCTGCGGTGGAGTGTTCAGTGTTCTACTTCTCAACACAGGGCTTCGATTCCCGGCTTAGGCAGGGAATGGTTCTTCAAGCAGAATTATTCCCCATCCTCCCCTAGGATCTGGAAGTATGAATGGGGGAGTGAATAAGAGTATTTTAATAGTTAAAATCTAATAAAACCAACGTTAAGATGTCTTACACTTCAGCGAGCAACTAGGCCATCATCCGATATTACCAAAGAAATTAAAGGGGGTCATAGAAATGAAACAACACAAAGTCGATATCGTCTGTATGTCCAATTCCATTAATAGAAATATGTGCAAATTAATATTAAAAGGACATACATTGGTTGAACCATCATAGAAACATTTTCAGAAACCAAAGAAGAGAGATTTCTTAACCACATTGCCATATTTAACATTTCTATATTACCCCCTTCAAGGTCTCAAAATACGCATCCAAAACAAAAACTGCGATAAATTATCTTTAGCTGAATCAGTTGTTTGTCGTTCAGCCTGTTATTGTATCATTTAAAACATGAATGAAATCTGATGGGACCCGAGTGTCGTTTCCATACTGAACGCTAATGAATGAGAAATGCACTAGGATCACGAACAACAAAAAGGGATAAACATCTCAGAAACGCTACTTCATTTGTTTTTCTCTCTCTTGCATTCCAGTAGTTCCTTTGTTTCTCCGCATTTTACATCTCTCCCAGCACCTTGCTTCCTTTTCTTTGCGTACATGTGTTTTCAGTGCAGCCAACTGCAGAATCACGCCTCCTCATCTCCATACAAAGGGCCGGCGTTTCGCAGACACGTATAACGTGCATTGCTCCAGGTAGTGAAATTTTCATCGGTGGGTTTTGTGTTACCTGTGACCTAACACTTCCATAACAAGCGCGCTCCAGCTTCTTTCTTTACTTTCATTGTTTGGAGAGTTGGTAGTTTACATCCAGCTATATATGCCCCTTTTCTATTACATGCGGTACTCGCTACTTTTACGACTGATCCACTTTAGAATACCCATTCATTTATCATTTCATCGCCTTTGGAGTGTGAAAACGTTCTCAGAGAGATCGCAAGCAGTGTTCACCAAAAGCCAGCTGTGACATATTTGCCAAATTGTAGTGCTCTATGGTTATATTTGGTGACATTCCGTCTGTTCAATTGTCACCACTATCAGCAACTTGTTAAGTATACCCACAGTAAAGATATGGCGGTAGCTGGTGTTAACGACAATTGCTATGTTGACGATAGAGGAGACACCTTGCCAGTGTATACACGGAGGGGGGACACCTCACGCACTGCGACCTACACAGATCTATTGTGGCTAACACCCCACAGGAGGCAGGGATGAAGTGAGGTAGCCGCAGGGTGCCACAGGACAGCAGGCAGACGGGGCACAGAGACGCGCGGAGTTTCCTAATAAGTGCTGAGATCTCTTCATCTTGGCACCAGGCTCCGCCAAGCAGCCACCATCCTGCGGGTCCGCTGTCGTACAAGCATCCCCACACAACGGGGACAGCGGCCGCCAAACGCCAACTAGCGCCGAGAACAGCCGTTACAGTGCGCAAGCATCCGCGCCATCTGTCCGACACCGCCAAACACCATGCACCTGAAAGACGATCAGAAAATAGAATGAAGGGAAACGATGCAAGAGGAAACCGTGGTATGAAAGTATGCACCCCAGCATTCGCCTAAGTGACAAGGGGAAACCGCGGAAAACCCCAAGTCAGAGTACGCGGTAACTGGGGCTCGAACCCGTGACCTCCCGAATACGAGTCGCAATCGTAGCCTCGGCGCCACCTGGGTCGTTATAGACATCTAGCTACAGTAAGACCTCAATCATCCGTTACTCGGTTAAACACTCAGCTTATTAACCGTAATGATTAAGTGCAGCCGAAGTACAGAACAAAAATACTGACGTCTTTCAGGTGAACCATCAGTAATTTATCATGTGAAGCGCATGCGCGAAGAATGCGTACGCACTCGTATGTTACATTTTGTGAAAGTAGAGTTATTCAGAAACAGACATTTATAATGTGACCTGAATATGTATTGTAACAATTTCACGAATCCCACTTCTGACACCAATGTGACAAAACGAGAAAGTCAATTTATTTTCCTCTCCAAAATTTCATCACAAATACACAGTTCTCTTCTACTGACGTAACACAGTCTACAGTCATTTGGGATATTACAACGCACAACTGTTTACTTCTCGTAATCTTGGCTCGCTCCTTTCATTGTCTTTCTTAACTTTCTTAACTGTTAAAATTAAAATTATTTTGTTGTTTAACGACACTGTCAATTGCCAGGATCACATCAGCGTCGCCGGTGCGCCGGAATTTTGTCCAGTAGGAGTTATTTCACATGCCAGTAAATCTACTGACATGGAGCTGTCGTTTTTAAGCACACTTAAAAACCATCGGTCTGGGTAGGATTTGAAGCCGCGACCTTGGGATCAGTAGGCCAGCGTCTACCCGAGTCACCCAGACTGACACACACAACTGTTTCACGCTGACACACTGATCGACACACGTCTGTAATTGTGACCCATCCCTCTGCTGTTGCCTCGCCTCCTTATATAGCGGAGGATGACGTTACACGGACCTACTTCAATTAAGCCGACCGCCGGACACTTCTCGAATCATTTAGAGAAAACTTCTTTTGGTTCTGTTGCTCGCTCTGTTTGTCATATGTTTGCTCGTGTGAGTGCTGTGGAGACGCTCGTTCGTGGTTTGAAATATGAGTTGTTAATCACGCGTATCACACACCGTAGGGTGAGGCAGCCTGACCTTGAGCGGCTTTGTTTGCTCGTCGATCTGGTACGTGGTGCGAAGTACCTTAGCCCCGACCGTCCCTTATTGTGCGCCACAGCCCCATCACAGTACTTATAGCTAGTCTGAGCATGTTGTATATCAGCAGATGGCTTCAGTGCTCCGAAAGTTCTCAAGTGAAGTGTACCTTAAGAAATAATGGAACTAAGGTCTATATTATGTGCATCGCTTCCGTGCGAGCATAACAACAATGTTTACGAAGTCGAGGTTGTTCTGATGTCAGATGTGCATTGTATAAGTTTTTGTTCCAAATCACGAAGTGGTCATGCAATCAGACAATAGTAGTGATCATAATGTACTTAGTCGTCTAAGTACGTCACCTACAATATTGACGAAAAAAGGATGTGAGTAAGCGCGCACGGATCCAAAAGTCTGTTACGAGCCTTGCCCCACGGACATCATCACATCACCCTTTTACCATTTATATAGGAGTCGTGTGTTTAATGAGCTTTTCGTGCAATTACTTATCAAACCTACCGGTTATATTAAGTAAGACAGATTACCCGTCATTTTCGGTTAACCGCCAATTTCACACCCTCCATTATAAGGGTTAATTGGGTTTGTACTGCACTTGCTTGCCTGTATAGTAAGTATTGTACTCTACCCAAAAGTTGATACCGGGATTTCATCGGAGATACATGTTGCGAGGTTCACTGAATCCAAATGGCATTTTCAAAACAGGTCCGTATGCGTACGTGTGTGTCTGTGCGTGTGTTGTGCACGCGATTGTGAAAAGCATAACTCAAAAGAATAAATCGGCTGAACAGTATACGCGGGTTTTAAAGGCCCAATTAACATAAAATCAAGTGTCTTTCACAATAAAGATTTTGTTTGTGAAATGTTGCGGTGTTTTATGCTCTCTGATGCCGTAGAGAAAGATTCTGATATGTTAAAGGTGGCAATATAGTTGTACAATGCCAATGAGAAGAGTTGGATTATGAGAGTTATGAGATAGCGTGGTAGAATCTGCCTTCTTCTACGTTGAACCTTCGATGGGGCAGGAGCACACCAATCACCATGTTATAACCAGGTACTCTCTATATTAACAATTCCGATTATGTAACTGCATGTTTCTTTAGAGTCTTATTAAACGAATCCTTTGTGTTAGAAGCCTCTCGTGTTTGGTTTTTAAGATAATGTTGCCTTTTCAACATTCCTGGTACCGATCCAAGCTCTACCGCCTGAATGCTATTCCCCTAGTCTAGTCCTTTATTTAAGAAGGTTTACGACATATAACAGAGAAAAGCCCATGTTTCTGCGATGCTTCGTTCTTATAAACTCGAAGTAACAGTTCCATCAGTTAATGATGAGGTGTCCAATGCAGTGACGTCACAAATCCCTAAGTCGCCCGCCGTTCACTGCAATAATTAATCGTACGGCCAAGCAACTTTGAGTCTCATTGTACGCGTGAGTCTGCGTGCCAATCTAGCCGAAATGCCTAGATGTTGCATTTTTTGATATTCAAACACCACAATGTAGATAAGTATAGAGCAATTCCGCGTGTGACTTACTGACATTTACACTACATTTTCTTCTTAAAATGTCTCTCTAATTGTCAATATAGGTGTAAAAATGTTATTTTAACGACATGCGATGACAGAGAATACATTGGCGGTTGTGATAGGAAAGATAAAAACCTTAAAAAAAGTGAAACAATTATTTAATAATGAGCGCTAAACTTTTCGTGACTTACTGACATTTTTGTCAACTGCAGGTCCAACTTCAAACGTTTGTCCTCCGTTTTCTCTGAAAGTTTTCTCATTTGATTTGTTCTGAAAAATCACTTGAGAGAGGAACTTCTAAGCTTTCAAATGACCTGAAAAAATGTTTGGCATGTTATTCTCATCTGGAGATATTTATTCAAAAGTTCAGCGTGACTATACTGACATTAGTTTGTGACTGACACTTGCGAAAATTGTAATACCTTGCCTTTGTTTTACATGGTATAACATATGGTAAATCACAGGGATACGTATTATACGTTACATACATGTAATACATACAGGTGTGTAATTGTATTTATCGTTTTGACAATAATCATATCCTTTGGAGAAGCATTAATGTCATGCAACATAAACAGAATAAACATGTTGGCAGCTCACACTTCTTATCGCAGTTACGTCATTGCAAGTATAAAAAGCTGACTCAAAACCATAACAAAGACGACACATGAGAGCACAGCACACAGCACATACCTGTAACACTCTGGATTGGACTCCTTATAGTGCAGGAACGCTAAATGCAGTAGCCTCGTAGTACACGCGTATATCACTACACTGTTTTTATTCCTGAAAGATGTGCATCATTCTGACACTTTCCGCACATGAAAGAAAAGCATATTCCACAACATTTAAACCTAATACTTTCACATAATGAACCCGCTGAGTGGATGGCATAGGTGAAATACGTTCAAACCTTTTGTCGAGAAATTCTTTTGCTTCTTCAATTTCAGGCAGAGAAACCTCAAGAAGACATAATTTGGTTTTCTTTCTAACAGTATTAACAAATTCTTCAGCACTCTGAATCCTGCTTCCTGCTTTCGCAGCTGTCCATGCCATCCTCTTCACTTGTCCTCCAAACGCATCTACTGCCCACTTTCCGTGATAGGTTTCGAAGAAGTGCCATTCAATTTGGATTCCAAATACTTCGGAAATATATGTCTCATGACTCAATGTGTATTTCTGCTTAAAATGACTAGCAGCTCCATCAGAAAACACTTTCACAAGTTCAAGATTCAGAACAATATCCAATATTTTCGAAAATATATTCCTTAAGCAAATATCAACTGCATATTTGTCATGTGATACATAATCAGACTCCAAAGCAAAATATTGTTTCTGAATTTCACCAATATCTCCTTTCCTATATCAGGCAACAACATTAAATATTGAGATCTGTGTATTGTTCCACTGGGCAGCTTGAATTTAATTTTGCTCCTTGCATGTGTAGTACTCAGAGAAGTCGATCTGTATCACAGCTTCACTAATTGCAACATTTTCCCCAGCCTTCTTAAACGCCTCGGATTGCTGTCTTTTTACATAAACGTGATTTAAGAAACGTGGTAGGCAATGGGTCAGTTCTTCAATGCAGTCTTTTACAGACCCCTTTTTAACTTCTATTTCCATTCTTCCATTACGTGAACTCCACAGCTTCCATTCGCATGGAGAATTAGCAAGTTTATCCGAAATGTCTGCTCCACTCAATCCCGGGCAGTTGGAGCATCCTCCCTGCATACACTCACTCGATTTCTGATCACAAACCACTTGTGCTATGAACTTAGGAAATTCAGTCTCAGTGAGTACGTGATTTTTACACAATGCTTTGAGAAGAAACTTCGTATTTTCATGTATAATGCATGTGCACACATTATGTGGGATCTGACTTTGAAGACGCACGTGAGCAGGGCGTAATTCAGCAAATTTTGTCAACCCCACGGACATTTCTTCTTGATCTTCTAGAAAGAGTGCATGTACTTCTTTTAATGTTACCACCAGATACCTAATCCGAACTTCTTTTGTTTCTCCTTGAACATGGATTTCAATAAAATCATCTCTTTCAGGAGCTTGGTAAGATATTGAATCATCCTGACAGAACTTGATGATTGCACTTTTAAGTTCCTCTGATAGTTGTTTTCCTGATACCGGGACAGAATGCTTTGGTTTTACAACATGTAATCCCTCTTCAACTGCTAACTTACGAATCATTTCTTTTCTTTTGCATGGAGATTGGGGCAATGCTTACTCAACACGTTTTCTGCACTTTCCGAAATACCTTTTGCTTTTGAAACCCGCTGATGTTGATGGAGTATCCTTATCAATCCCTTCTTGGTCTCTTATCTTCTGTCTTGCCCGCTGTGCTTGTTTATGTCTCCTAATTCAGACTTGAGGTGTTCTCTTCCTTGTTTTGTTTATTTCAGTATTGCTCTTCCTTTCCTCATAGTCACTTTATTTTTTCCTTCCATTGTGGATAACTGTCTTGCTCCTTCAGATATTGTTTGTATTCACGTTGTCTTTGGGCTGGTGTTTTAGCCATGGAGTCAGAAACGGACTGATAGTCTATCCTGACTGAAGTCTCACAAGCACTGTACGCGTATGACGACCACAGGGCGCCAGCACCAATTGTCCGATAGTCACGTGTTTTGTGGGAAAACGAATGACTTTAGAGGAAAACTTTCTGATACTTTTTTATTTGTTATATTGTAATGACGCAGAATCCAAAAGGATATTTATTTCAGTCTATTACTTTTCCGTGCAGAGAACTTTATCCTTATTTACCGTGACTATCTGACATCGACACACAGTAATAACTAAACAGGCTCTAAGGATTATTTATAAATGTCGAAAATTATTAGCCATATACACGTTTTGAAGATGAAGAGTCATTGTGTGATGTACATCGAAAAAAAATTAAAACAGT
The DNA here is from genome assembly GCA_030765045.1 of Tenodera sinensis. NCBI lineage: Eukaryota > Metazoa > Arthropoda > Insecta > Mantodea > Mantidae > Tenodera > Tenodera sinensis. Next base: position 268,440,842 of record CM060964.1, read on the forward strand.
TGTACATAGCTCCTGAAATATTGATATGAAAATCACCGTTATTCACGCTTATTTTTAGTGTTTTGGAAATATGTGGGTAAGAAGTGAAATTTGAACCCATATTCACGTTAAAAACAGTTATTTTTCACTTCATAAGATACTTTGGAGTATCTAGCATCATCTTTCCTCAGTAAAAAAAGTGAAACATTGATTTCAAATTTTAACACTCGGTATGACATATTCGCGGAATTGCTCTATAGGAGTTCATAAGTTTCCAAATCAAGACAGATTATAAGCAGATTCAAAGCGTGGCTGAATAGAATAAATTGGCGTATTTTAGGTCCTACCTGAAGTTCCATCGTTTGTTGTGAGCATTTCATTTCAGGCGACTTTAAATTACCTCCCGGCTTAAACATGAACTTCTGCATATTAAAACAAGTAGACTGAGTTTAAAGAAAATAGCACTTTCCTTTTTAAAATGTTGAAACCCGGCGAACATTTCAAGTCTCAATAGAGCGGTAGTGCTTACATACGGAAGAGGATTGTCAAAGAAACAGCAACAGATACTCATTTACTTGGTTACCACCACTCTAATGATATGCTCGTAACTTCTATTACACAGTTGTAGGAAGTTTATATTGTTTATTGGCATCCTCGTATGTAATAAATTGAGAGGGTTTACGAGAACCAGACGTCTCTATGTTGGCCTCAGCAGACGATGAGAAATCTGACATAAACCTGCTACGGTACCATATTCAACCATGAGCAGCTGGTCGTAATCAAGAAGTAACTCGAGTTCAATGCCTGTATATAGAAGCATGGCATCCCATGGAAGACCTGGTGATGCGAAATAATGTGCAGGATCAACTTTATGGGTTGACAGCGTTTGAACTCTATAAAGTCTCAAATGCATCAGCGAGGAGGAGTAGTAGCTCCAAAGTTAAGTAGAGATGACTGTAATCACCTTTATTTCTGATATTGAATTGCTTCCATATATTTTCGGGTAGTTCGTAGTCTCACTGCTGATTTCTCCTTCGTTTAACCTGTTGCAGAATGATTCCGTCAGAGATAAACGTTTTTTGGTCCAAGACATCCCACGACGTGACGTAAACATAGAGGAATATCCCCTTACAGATCATCAAGTCGATCTTCTTTACTCCCAAGTACTTCAGTGTTTCAGTATATGTACTCGGGCTTTTTACCAGATTCTCCAAGCTTGTACTCAAGAAACCGAATGAACCCACAAATTTGAGTTAAATATCAATATGCTTTGAGAACATAAGAATGATATGAGCTTGTATAGAGGTATTCTTAGATGTGGCAAGTGGCGAAAAGTTGCGCCGTGGTTTATGGTCGAGTTCACTTTTCTATTTATAAGGCCATAGAGGTGTCTCCAACTTCCGTGCAGTCAACATCGCGGGAATGCTCTCTTGCATTATCAGCAGTGTCTTTTTCATGAAACCGAGACGTTACCTCCATCATCAATTTGCATGACGTCACTTGCGCAGATCCTTGCAAGGTCAATCAATCGTCACGTCTAAAAATACCCCTGTGCTTTAGTGTGGTATTTTAAGGTAGACCATATCGTAACCGTTATTATTAGTAGTCGCAAACATTACTGTTATGTATTCAACTCTTTAGCTTAGTCGTTTAGTGACTTTCACATAATAATCTACCCCGCAATTTAACAATGGGATACTTTTTATCAAGAACGTTTGGTATCCCCAGAATGAAACAATGACATACATCACCTTATTTTCTGTAAAGAAATGCAAAAGAAAAGTTCTGAGGTAGCTTTTTTTTACAATAAAATGTTATGAAATACCACGAAACAAATTAATTATTTTATTTCAACAGTCGAAATTTAAAGACTAACATATGGCATATTTATTTATAAATTCGATTAAGGAAAATATGATTTGAAGCTTTCCTGGCGACGAAGAGACATCGATTCATTCTTCATCCTGAAGATGGGAGAGATGTACACTCCCGAAACGTCGATGTCTCTTCATCACTACACCTGGCTCGAAGCCCGAGAGCATCTAGAATATCGATTAAGGAAATTGAAATTATGTACAATGCCGGCAACTATAACAATTGCTGAAGGTGTCACAGCTGCCTGACGTTTGCACGGTCATCCAACACGTGGCTTCAACGCTGATACCATAAATTACTTCTGCGGAAATTACGATTTATACCAACTTGAGCGGTGCTCAACTGCAGGCAAGTTGGGGAGGTAGAAATCACCCCCTTCCACCCGCTGGGACAGAATGACGCATTTATCAGTGGTTACTGTGTTCCCGTGGTGGCAGTGTGCCGTCATTCTTATGTATAAGAAATCCAAGACGTATCAACCCACGATATTTCTGGGGATTACTTTTTTGGCACGATTTACGTTTCAGAAGGTCTTCAATATGTGGCGCAAAAGATGAAGTGCACAGTCTCAAAATATACGTCAAATGATTGTCACTTATCTTGCTGCGATACTCACTTTTAATGTAGTTTATTTTTGAAAATAATTGTTCGCAGATACCTATAAGTGGAGCCAAAGACTGCCATTAAACTAGATACAAACAAACGTAATCTCGAATACTCACAGCAGGGCAGAGGCCTAAGTAATTTCCACCCTTCTTTCTCAGAACATTTTACGGTCGTGAAATTCTGCAAGGCAAGTACTTTAAGCCTCATATGAAAATTTCAAAAGTGCAAAATAATTGGGTTTTGGTTTCAAATGTTTTAAGTCTTCAAATTGTGAAGAGAATGTGTCGTACAATTGCTTCAAAAGCTCGTTCTATTTTTCCTGAAGAATAACGTTTATCGTGAACACGGAACGTAAGCAAGGGAAAGGTACAAATCTGTAACTAGCAGTCTTACGAATCAAGCATTTAATTTTATCGTCTTCATCTCGAAAACAAAAATATTCGTCCCCCCATTGAATTGTATGTACTACTACTCCGCGCCATCCGCCTCTGATTAGCAGATCTGGTTCTCTTTGCCTTTGTCAGTGGGGGGGGGGGGGGGAGGGAGTGAGTGAGTGAGTGTGTGGGGTTTAACGGCCCGTCGACAACGAGGTCATTTGGGCCCACGGGGGGGAGGGATAATGTGTGTAGGGGAAGCGAGCGTGTACTACACTGTTGAGCACCCCTGATTTACACAAAACAAAAGCGCTATTTTCGAAACCAGGTATTTAAAAAGGTGATCAACTGCGCCCTGACATTCACTTCAGTAAGACTAAGCTTATTGTTCTATATTTTAATATAGAGGTACCACAAAGTATTTTCTGTATTGTTGAAGGATCAAATGGAACGCTTGTTTGTTTTTTTTTTTTTTTTTTTTTTTTTTTAATTCTCGCCTGGTAGGCGGCTGACGTCACCCGGATTAACAGGATTGAAGCTATTATCGCGCCAAAATCAGTGCACTGACAGGGTTGTGGGAACTTGAGCAAGAGCAAAATTTAGATGTAAGCTGACGAACAAGTCAAGGAGTCGCCAACTGTATGGTGTTGAACAGTTACGGAACTCTGGTGGCAGGCGTCATGAATTATTCAATACAAGATAAATGGGAAATTAATGTGTTGCCGTCTGGGGGTGCAGCCCAGACTTTCAGGGGACGCTTTCCGCATTGCAGTCTCGTCGCTGGCTTGCAATTTCCATTATTATATCTATCTTGTATGCCACACAAATAGCAAGTTCTTTTAGGGAGGTTTTCACTAACGTGAAGATTTCTAAATCCATAAAATCGAAGGCTCTATTTAATGAAAATATTGATTTTATCGCCATTTCTTTCCTGTTCTTTTTTTCATCGATTAGATCATTGTTGACATTGTTGACCCATTTTCCTACATGAAATCATTTATTGGCCTAATACCATTTTTAGGTGCATTTGGTGTTACAATATTCCCATAAGTACCAACGGGAAAAAGTAGTCTAGTTAATTGGCTCACATAGAGGTCGGGTGGACTTATTCACACATAATTTAAGATAACCTATCATTTTAAAATTAACTTCCTTTTTAAAAATGAGCACCACGCATTGAACTCAGTGGATTACTGTTTTCGGATGATAGTTCTTATATCCAAGACATAAACAATTAACTGTGAGATGGAACGAGTATTGTGAAGTGGAGCAGGAGAAGGAGGATGAGAAGGAGAAGAAGGAGGAGGAGAATTCAATTACAACAAGATGTTTCAATTTTTCAAAGAGATATGCTACCACACTCCCCGATGGTTGCCACGTATACAGATGGTACAATTGAGGCACTAGGCTTGAAAACGATGAATCAACTCTTAGTAGCGGCTTTTAACAATGCGGGTTCTGAGGTTTTATGAGCAGTTCATAAGCCACTTATTGCAATTGGAGGAAGGCAACTGAGAATGATGTGGTCTGGCTTTAAAATCTGTTAAGTCAAACAACAGTTAAGGGCAGCGTACCCACGCTATCGGAAGTCGTCCGCTCCTCCAGGATGATGTGTTAAGTCGATAGCGTGTAGGACGTGTCCGATCAGCGTCCAATTAACCACTGCTGAAGACCGTGACCAACTTGGGTCGTTTACCTGCTCGCTGTTCACTCGATTACATCTTTTTAAATAGACTTGGTGTTTTCCCACCCCGCCCAACTTTCATGATCTCCCCCCCCCCCCCCCCCCCCCCCCAGGATTGCCAATCTCGTAACAATGTGCTATCACCTACTACAAATTACTACTTCACTTTATCCTTAATGGTGATGAATTTCATTACAAAATAAAAAAGGCAAATATAACCAATAACAGAAAACTGCTTCATGCATCAGTCACCACCCTAATGTTTTACCTCTGCTCTTTACTGAGACGTCTGACGGAAAAATGGGTGTTCACAATATAGGGTATTTCTGCATGGTCTTCATGCACATTTTCTGCAGCAACTTATCTTTTAAGATCATTGGAATTTCTACCACTGAAGTTAATACTAGAACTAGGGGTTGGGCTATTACAGCCACAAAATATAAAAAGAAGGCGTCAATATGGATGCAGCTTCGCTCAAGGAGCTTGCTAACTTGTTGCTTATCTTAATACCGTTTGCCTTTCTGCGATTAAATTCCCGATTGACCTTGTTTAACTTGCAGGCCTAAAGCTATGAATGAAAGGAAGCAAGCTGACCCTCAACCAGGGAGACAGCTCTGTGTATGAACCTCAGCAACAGAATCTCCGTTAGCTTGCGTTGGGATTGACGTCTTCTGATTGGTTATAGTACAGCTGTAGTATGAGAACTGTTACGGTTAGAAAATAACATCTCAAAAATGTTAGACCCATTTACTGGAAAATTAGAGCGCAAATTGGAGGATAGTCTCTATACGGAAATGGTTGCAAGGGAAGCTGGAGGCATATTTTCCTATATCCTATCCGCAACATCACAATGAGAATAGTGCGAAGAGGGTAGGGGCGCAATGTTTGTTGGGCGCTAATTTCGGAGAAGTGTGTGCAAGTGATAAGGAAGAGTAACTTCTTCTACTGTAACTGACCGCTACTTGTGAGCAGGATGCTCAAGATAACTTGCACTTATATTATCTGTTCTGATGAGCGCACTGTTAGCTGTACACATTCGCCGACTTCGTGATGAGCTACCCATTCATAATGGCTGACATTAATTATTTGCACCCAGTTTGGTGTGTTAGAATGAATCAAATAGTGTTGTGCAAGTTATAACATTACAGGACATGAAAATGTTAACGATCTCCTTGGGAGCAGAGTAATCTCTGGCAAGAAAATGAAGCCTAGCCCAGGGTGTCGTTGTCGATAAGAGTTTCTGCCAGAGCGTGGCGCTGCTGGATAGAGTGACATCAATCTGTTTCCCTGTATCGCACCCTGAGGTGCTATACAGAGATTCTTCTAACGAGGTCATTTGGAGTAGCTGACGTAATGATGAAATTCGCCCCCTGAAGGGGATACAGGGCCCAGATGACGCACCAAGTCTTGCGAATCTTATACTAAGAGAAGAAATAAATCATTGGCAAAAGAAGTTGCTGCGTATATGTACAAAAACACCCAACATTTTGTTTAGAATAATCATTGTTAAACATATTCATTAGAAGGAAATAAAAAACATTCTTTTTAACGAAATTGGATAGTAGCTACTTGTCTTACTCTAGCTACTTTAACCCACAGGGCTATGATTATTTTGAGGCTATGATTATTTTGAGCTTCTGATTGAGCTAGATTCCTAATTAAAAACCCCATACTGTTATAAATTTATGATTTACTCAGACACTATAGTTTAGCTTTTACAATCTTTTCTTGAAACAGTTTATTCTACTTCACGTTAAGACAAAAATCTAATTAAATATGTAGTTTCTTTACACATTCCGTTCCAGGTGCAAAGGGAACATCGATAGTCAATGTTTAATAACTGGCTGTAAATAGGCCTTGAATTCCATACTCCTTCCATAGCATCTCAAAACAAAATGAATAGCACTTAAAATGAGGTGTTGAAAAATTCAAACCAACAATAATGAATACCTCGGAAATGGCTGATGCCATAAAAAGGTTATTTGAAACAAATTGTGTGCTTTAAAGATAGTACATACTTTATTTTGTAAATTTTTTTATCTCTTATCGTTTACCAGTTACACAAAATTAAACAAAATTCTGACTAAACAGGCATGCTTTAGCGCGTTATGGTCAGAAAATTCAAGGTATATAGCTTGTTCATGTAAATATCATAAATATTTTAATCAAAATCCCTGACCAAATCAAAACTTTCGAAAAATGTTCCACTGAAAGGATAATTTGCACTTGGAGGGTTTTCTTTAAATCTTCTTGCATCTTCAAAGGATAATGGACTTAAAATACCAAGCTTAGTATTTATGGAACTCTTCGTTTTTGAGTTACCTATGCTGTTTACAGAGACACCCACGGACTAACGCTTTTTCCATTCAGGCGGCCTCAAAATATTCATGCGAGATAAAATATCGATATCGAATTTTTGGGTGAAACAAAATACATTCTCTGCCTACTAGGTACGAGGTGGTAGAGATAAGTAATGTGTTGTTACTGGATAGACTGTGTAGACCTCACTTCGCGCGAGATCTATTCTGATAACCGCAAAATTTAAAGGCGGTTGATTGTTGACCATTACTGTCCCCTTTCCTGTTGTGCAAATAAATTTTGTGAGCACAAATGTCATTTATATCGCCGGCTGTACAGCCTGGTTTCACAGTGTGTTTAACTACACAATACTGCAAGGCGTGGCAAGCCTATGATTGGATTTTGTGTTGAGCCAGCCGCCATTAAATTTTGCGACAGTTATGTTAGAAAATATAATTAAAAGTAATAAATTCCATAATCCCTAGTAGCTTTATCAGAAAATTAAGACTTACCATGTGCTTCAACAACGAAGTTAAAAGTATTTCTAATGACTAAATTTCAATCCCGATTTATTTTCAAACGATGGCAAAATCTACTTGTGCTCTTAAAACTTGCACTACCTTTTCTGGAGTTTGTACCTCTGTTGGTTAACCCATTAAATACCACTGCCGAGGAGGAATTGCAGAGGTGAATCGTTTTTGCGGTGCTATCAGAATGTGATAAAATAAACGGTGATTGGATGTTGAGGAGACTTTGGTAACACTGTGGTGAAACTCTCTTTTAAGCTTAAATTAAATACAAAATGAGTTGCTATTATACGTAAATTAATCAAACTTGGAAATATGTAGCAGTAAATACAGAGAATTGTTTAGTAAGAAAAGTTTCTTGCAGGCACATTTGTTTCCAGTGAACACAGTTACAAGCAGTGATGTTCAACCTTGTGCGAAAGAGGGGAAGGTGTATTTGCCTCCACCTACTATTCGCCAAGCTATGACGCATTTATGGGACTCAAAAACAAACCACTTTAATGTTTGGTTACCTAATGAGTATAGAGGAAGTGCTTCATGGAGAAAACGAAGAAGGTGGCTTGGGGGACTAGGTGAAGTCGTTACCTCATAAGAGGAAATGTTGGGCATGTGACTGTCTACATAATGAACATTGGAAACTGAAAAGTTTAAATTAGGATCTGTCATGCTAGTTCTGATACGAGAAGGTTGTGTAGCATAAATTTCTGATGGTAGCTGTTTTAATTTGGTTCACTTAGCCCTAAATGTACTCAACTCTATCTTCGTGAACGGGGAGCTGCGTACGTACCCACTCGGCCAGATTTCGTGCAGCACAAAGCTACTTGCTTAGTACTTCCATGTTTAGTCTCATCCACCATGCATCAGGTTATATTTTGCTGAGATCAGAATATTCGTTATGCTGTCGCCGTAGTATGAGGCCAAAAAACTGAGCCAGAGTGATTAATAAACACGATGGAATTAATGAACAAACAACATTCAGATTTTACACCTGCCTCAATGCTGCTCATGTGTTTTGAGAAGGTTCTGAAGATTCTGTGAATATTCCAGGCGCATACAGCGATGAGCTTAGTGCATACCTTGTTATACGTTAAGCCAGTTTACAGCTTGCATATTAACGTTTATATGCTAAGGAAGTCATGATCCGCATTTGTGATCGCCTTAAGAGTTCATTAGTTTTTAACTTTGACTTTAAACACATGCTAAAAATTAATTTTGTCGAATAAAGCTTAAAGCATTAGCCAAACATATAGTTCTGTTAACACTGGATGGGAATCATGTTTATAGATTCTCAATTAACTGTTGGTTGCATGAAACCAAATAAGAGATGGTGAACCACGTTATGTAAAAATCAAAATACAGAGAGTGTGTTTATAATCTTACCTTCTTGTTTTTTCTTTTTTCTTGGGAGGGGGGGGGGGGAGGGGGTATCCAAGAGTATGACACGGCATTCTATATCTGCAGTTACTCACCTGTGAAAAAATGGAAAAAATAGAGCATTAGAAAACAAATCAATTGACTTAAATTCAGTTTATCATTTAGGAAATAGAACGGAAAATATTTTCAATACTATTATCTTTATTTATATCTATGAATACATATTTTATGAATTTAACAGTGCATGAAAGTCATGAAATAGCTGACGGCTTGGACGTTATTCTGATGTCTAAGAGCCAGTTAGTTGACTGTTTTACCATTCAATATCTAAGCCCATCAAACTGTTTGTGCTGTACATTTAAATCAATCAGATGAAGCTCACCTTGAAAATGTTATGCATCAAACATTTATATGATAAGTTAAATGTTTCTTTCTTAGTTTCTTGTAACAAGCTTCCATAGCCGTTGCTCATTTTTTAGACTTTAATGATGCATAACGTTAAGTTGAACAAAACGGCTGGTTCAAATCGTTGCTGTAATGCAAATATCCAAATGTTGCACAATGTTCCACAAGTGTAAAGAAGAGCACTCCTCTAGTAGCCTATAGAGATCATAGTAATGAAAAACTTATAATTTTACGTAACATGCTACTTAACCGCGTAATCCCATTATTAGACAAACGTTGCATTCTAGATCAGTGCGCACAGTGATTTTGATTGTGTCAACCACTGTATTTACCTGTACCCAGTGGCGTAGGGTGGCTACCCATTCTCTCCCGCGGTCAACTTTTTTCCCCGGTTCCCTCCGAAGCACCAATTGTAAATATGCCGATTTCCTCCGTGCCAAAAAGGACTTGCTCTACCTCGTCGCTCTACCCACCTCCTTCATTCTGTACACGAAACATTTTCCCTTCACTCATTCAGGTAACCAAGCACTAGAATTGTTTGTTTTCAAGTCCAATGAATGCATCATAGCTCGGCGAAGAGTAGGTAGAGGCACACCCGCCCTCTTTCGCATGAAGTTGGGTATAATTGGTGTAGATAATGGCAAACGTGAAAAAAAGAATAAATGAAAGGGGAAATGAGTTGATTTTATTACGGAACTATACATTTAGCTTCCAAAATATTGAAGAATGGTGTTAGGAGGTGCACATGTGTGTGAAAAAGTTCTTTAAACACACAAAGGGTATTGATTGCTTATTTCGGTTATTATTCTTGGCCGTCCGAAGTCTGAGTAAAGTGTGACGGAAAATTGTACAGTTAAGCCATGGAGGGAATCGGACTACACTTCAACAGAAAATTGGGATGGAATACGAGGGAATCAGAACCTGAATTTTCGGAGGGAATCGGTCGGACCCGGTGGTGTACACTCAGGGGAATCTAGGGAATCTGAGATGGCCCAAAAGGTTTTGCTAAAACCCACATTATATGGCGTTACATTACATTAAGAATCACAACTGATTCCATAAAATGTTAATCTTTAACAGCTGCAGTTGCAGTGATGCGTACACCTGTGAAAAAAAGAAACGAAATAAAAGAAAGAAAAAAAAAAAAAGAGAATGAAAGAGAAATCAAAAAGAGAAAGAAACAAAGAAAGAAAGAGAAAAACAACAAGAAACAGATAGAAACAGAGAAAGAGAGAAAGAAACAAAGAAAGGGAGACAGAAGAAGAGACAGAAGGAAAGACAGAAGGAGAGACAGAAGGAGAGACAGAAGGAAAGAGAGAGATAAAGAGAGCGAGAAAGAAAGAAGGAAAGAGGGAAAGAGAGAAGGAAAGAGAAGGAAAGATGGAAAGAGAGAAGGAAAGAGGGAATGAGAGAAGGAAAGAGGGAAAGAGAGAAGGAAAGAGGGAAAGAGAGAAGGAAAGAGGGAAAAGAGAAAGAAACATAGAAAGAAAGCGAGAAGAAAAAGAAAGAAAAAGAAAGAACAAATCTTGTCTGGAACGCCAAATTCGCCTTAAGTCACACACGGTACACTTGCGATGCAGTTGTGTAGCGGGAGCAATAACTTGATACAAGTTCCAAATCTCAATATTACTAACCCATATGATCAGTCAAGGCACTGGTTTTCCACGTCCTTCTACGAGTATGTTTGACTTTCCAGCCGGAATTATTCGTAGTCAAATAGCGTTCTAAACGCCCTGGTCCCATTGCATCATTACTCGGCACTTTGGAAAACTAACACACTAAGGCAAATGACAATCGTTTTTCTGAATATACTTACGCCGAATCTTGTATATTCATCAATGTACCGTCTATTTTTTGGTAATGATTTATTCCTATTTGATGCTACTACACACAACCACCCATTCAAATGGCTGGAACACAATAAGAAACATCAACCGTTCTAGAGTTTTTTCTGAGATCTACACGAGAAAATTGTGTTTGTCATAACGTTTTGTTGTTTGAAAGATTCGCATCTATTTTTCATTGCTCACCATGCCTTCCAAGAGGGCGCCCCCCCCCCCCCCGGGGGGGTTAGAACCGCTGTCTTAAGCGATGCACAGGTACATTTCCGGACGCATGCCCATGTACCCAAGATATTTTAAGTCTCAATTAATGGCAATAAACCTAAAATAAAACGTGTTCTTCACTCTACTTGCAGATGATTAGGAATATGTTTAATCAATTAGAGGTTTAATAAGACCATAATGACAGTTGGGGTCCCAATCTGCCGCGTGAAGGATTGAATAGCAGATAACCAGCATATTATCTGGCGACGATATCATGTAGTACATAACACAAACATCGATTCGCCTAACGCAATGGGTATTACAATTGCAATTTTATTTTTTATACCTTTCACAATTACAAATTCACGGGAACTACAGTATTACCCTATTGACCTATTTATATTGTCATTATCATGCTTATAGTTTGCTTCTAATAACAATACAAATTGAATAAACAGAGGTGCAATTACTAACATACACTACGTATTTCTTTCCATTTGCAGTTTCCAAGCCTTTAAGCCTCAATTTAAAAACTCTCAATACCTACGAATAAATTATGAAGTACTCATTAAGCGACCTAAATTGTTAAGGGGGTTTTATTGCCTAAAATGTTTATGTTGTTTAAAACACAAATATATTCAAATTACTCCTGCTTACCACGTGTTTAGGAAATTCACCGATTCCTTAACATCCCCAGGTCATCTCCTTAGCGCGATGGTAGCGCAGCTGCTTACCAAGCGGGAGACAAGGATTCGATTCTCGGTGGGGATTCTCTCCCTCAGGGAGATTTGGGGCGGGGTGCCATCAGCCTCGTGAGATCTCTGAGGGGCCAATTGGGGAGCTACTCGAGGGAAACGTAGCGGCTGCGAATACCGCTTTCACCGCCAGGAGGGACTCGGGGGCTCTAACCACGTCCCACCATCCAGCAGTGCACCCCATCATGACGCCCGTTGTGGACGCAGCGGTCGGGCGGTAAACTTTGGCCCGGCATCGGGCTGTTTCGCCGCGGAGTTTAGAGTTTTTTTAAGAGTTTTTTTAAAGTCGGTCTGGGTGGCTCAGTTGGTTAGACGCTGGCCTACTGATCCCAAGGTCGCGAGTTCAAATCCGGCCCAGACCGATGGTTTTTAAGTGTGCTTATAAACGTCAGCTCCATTCAGTGGATTTACTGGCATGTAAAAAACTCCTGCGGGACGAATTTCCGGCACACCGACGACGCTGATGTGATCCTGGCTATTGACAGCGTTGTTAAACAACAAAACAGTTTAATTTAATTCCCTATTTGAAACAATGGGAATGTTTTAAATACAATATTCTCAAAGTATCCAATTTGCGAAGCATTCAGATACACAGGATGGAAGGGAAGTCATTACATCCTTCTAATATGTGCTTCATAGAAGCATTACAAGCCAAAAAGTCTAATGACATTTTGTTCTTTGACCAGCCAATTTCGAAAAAAATAAATGGTTTTGATCCAAATTGGATGCGTAATTCCACAAGAATATACGAATATAACAGTTTGTTACTTGTAAGATGCGTAGAGTAACTTCTTTCTGAAGTATCTTTGGTAGTAATTATGAGACATCACACACGGTTTCGAAATAATTAATCACTTAAAAGACGTGAAGGAATACAGCGTTCAGCTCCTTCAAACGTGTAACATGTCGACAACGTTGCGTTGAGGTTGGTCAAGGGATTCACTTAGTTTGTGGATGTAAACACTTTCGCTTTCGCATGTTTTGAAAGCTAACGCTTGTGATTGGCCTACACATGCACAGTAAACACAGGACAAGGCACGGTATCTATTTATGTTCTCAAGCCGCAACGTTAGGAAGTTTGTGTACTGAGGTAGGGAAAGTGACACCCACACAATCTGCAGTGTTGCCAGCTTATTTTTGACAAAACTAAAATATCTCCGTAGGAAATGGTCAGAGACAAAAACATAAGATACAAAATGTGCTCCAAATACGGAGATCTAACACTGGTTTAAAGTAATGTAATGACTTCCCTTCCACCCGGTATGTTAGAATTTATTTATTATAATGGTGGCATCTTCTTCACTCGTCAGATCGGAGTGAAAATGTAAAAAATGTAAAAAATGTAAAAAAGATAAATATATTATATTATGTCATGAAGGCTTTCTTAATTTAATATATTTTAACTACCAAATAATTTTCAACCTATGTATATTAGATTTGTGTTGGAACGTATTTGTTATAATTGTGGCATCTTTTTCACTCGTCAGATTTGAGTAAAGCTATGTATATTAGATATGTATTGGAACGTATTTATTATAATTGTGGCACCTTTTTCGCTCGTCAGATTTGAGTAAAGCTATGTATATTAGATATGTATTGGAACGTATTTATTATAATTGTGGCACCTTTTTCGCTCGTCAGATTTGTGTAAAGCTATAAACACGCGAAACAATCATTACTCACGTATATACACAGGCAACTTAAAAAAAACATAGCTTTAACCAGCAGTGCAGATTTAACTGCGTACAAGACATAACGAGCCAGTTACATGATATATGTGCATTTGGCATGTCTTAACAGCATCACCCTAAACAAAACCTGCCAAGCCGAGTACTTGACAAATGTTATACGGGCATGACTACCGTGTGATACCATATCCAAACTGGCCTGGTTTGATTTCCTTCTTTTTTATTGTTTATTTTATGGGGGCATTTAGCAGTTAAAATTCTGAAAACTTAACTGTGTATAACTACTACAGTTAATGGCATTGTAATGGCAGTATAATCGTGGTTTAGACAAAGAGTTTATACGTGCATATCAGATGTGGTATCACGCTTTAACTTCCATATGTTTAGCTTATTCGAGAACTGTAGAAGTTCGCACATTTACAGTGGCACAATCGTGTTAAACGTTTGATCTTAAATTCGTGTTTAGATTGCGCATACTGTGTCATTACCGATAATGAGATTAAAATACACTTGGTTTCTTTCTTTAAATCTTCAAGACATATTTTATAAACACTAAGTTGAGCAATCTTAATAAGTACAAGACACAAAAAATTATGAGTAAAATTTACACGACTTTTCTCAATTACCAAACTAACATTTAATGGCGGCTGGCTCAACACAAAATCCAATCATAGGGTTGTCACGCCTTGCAGCATTGTGTAGTTAAACACTGTGAAATCACTCTGTAAAGCCAATGATATCAATATCATTTGCACCCACAAAATGCATTTGTACAACAGGAAAAGGAATAGTAACAGTCAGCTATCAGCCACCTTTAAATTTTGCAGCTACCATAACATATTTTATTACTTATATCAGAAGTGATTTTTTTATCCAGTTTGTGTTAATAACCAAAATGATTTCAAATTAGAAAATGCATTAGATACCTACATGAAAAATATGGAAATAACACAACCGATTATAACATGCCAGGTTTTAATATGAATGATCAAGTATAGGAATTCTTAGCCGTTGTCTTCAAGTTACCTACGTTACACTTGTCTCAATTGCTATCTTTTCTTTGTTCCCTGATAGTGAGCAGCAGTGTTTAACGTACGTTCTTACTACACAAGGCACCACAGACGTTGTAGGCCTAAGTTTAGGGTATTTGTCAGTTAAGAAGACCGAGGAAAAAACCTCAGTCAGGAAGGACGATCCTGGGAGGATTTGAACTGCGGACCTCACACGTTACCGCGGAACCGTCTTGCCCCCTCTTTTTTTTTGGGGGGGGGGTATTCTCCAAAGGGAACCGAATTTTAAAGAGATCACATGCCGTCAGGTTTTGAAAATGTTTGACAATAGCTTTAGTTTACTGTATCCTTAAACATACAGCGAAATGTGTGAATGAGAAATGAAGGTTTATTTCTATTAACAAGAGTGAGTGAGTGAGTGAGTGAGTGAGTGAGTGAGTGAGTGAGTGAGTGAGTGAGTGAGTGAGTGAGTGAGTGAGTGAGTGAGTGAGTGAGTGAGTGAGTGAGTGGGGTTTAACGGCCCGTCGACGAGGTCATTTGGGCCGTATTAAAAAGAAGTACAGCAGGCCTACTACAAAACTTGGCCGGCATTCGCACAGCCCGGCTCCCGGGCACGCACTGCACGATATGGCCGGCAGTCGCACAGCCCGTCTCCCGGTCACATATGCATGGACGTTAAATCAAATCTCAAATCACATCAAGAATTATCAAATTAAACACAAAACATGCCTTATCACAGGAGATGCTGGGAATACCGTCCATCTGCACCAGTACATGTATGGCATCTTCTGAGGAAATTTTCATTAAAGCGCATTAGTTCAGTTTCCCAAATAGTGTTAATTTCTCACCAGATATTTTGTTTTAATTTTGTCTTGTACAAGCTGCCTAACAGTTTTCGAAGTGTAATCTTTCTCTGATTTCATCTAATTTCTGCTCCGTAAGCACATGCCGTTTTACTTTTCTTTTCCAATCACGAATTGATCCCGTCTCCCTCAATTTATTTACAAGCAAGCAACGGTGTCTATACTCGGAACATGCATGCCAGGAAATTTAGTTTCAAATTGTCTTACAACTTCCCTACTAGATGGTGTAAGCACATACGTATCATACATAAGCACCCTTTGTTGTGCTGTATACTGCAATCGATTCATTTTGAAAACACTTCAAGCAAAACTAAACGCTTCTAATATTATTCACGTGTGAACAGGACAAGGGCAGCACTTAAACCTACTTAACAAAAGTAAGACTGACGCACGAGTGAGGATTAGCACGTGCGAGGGGAGATGTAGTGAAGGTCACACGGGCCGTGCACTGCCGGTCAAGTTTGTAGTAAACGTACTGTGGAAGAAGAATAAGGCTTAGTACGAGTGACCTGTTGAAGAACGAGTAGAGAAAGTTAAGCGAATGCAACATATCTCTCCCACAAGATCAGTAGGTAGAGAGGGCATTATGTATCCAGAGATACTTTTCTGGAAGCAAGGAGGCTTTGCAATGCATGGCATGTTTAAAGTAACATTGCTAGAGAACAAGCTCAAGTACGCTTCACTTAAAACAAAAGACAATTTTAGTTGTGCTGCATGAAGGTAGAAGGCCCCGGGTCATTATGAGAGAACAAACTTGCTTTGTATGTATTTGGAACGTGAACCAGAAGTTTTTGTAATATCGACGAATGGGTGGAGCAGGTGTTTTGGCTCGCCTTATTCGTAGTGCAGAGAAGCGAATATCGCGAAATGCTCCCTGAACATATAAAGACCCTGGCAACAGTTGTAATTGTTGCGCTCTGAATATGGGAACCTGTGTCGCACGGTTATCGCAGCAACAAGTGTTGACGTCACAACAGCATGTGGTGTAGCCACTTCTGGATAGGGACGTGAATGATTTGCGAACACTTTATTAATACCAGCGTGTGCACGTAACCAGCCCGAAATAAACGTGTGAAGAGCAACTTTTAACATTCTCTTATTACCAATTACAGTGCATTTTGTCATTTGTATTCATTATCACATTGCACACATTAATTAAAGTTAATTAACAAACAAACATATTTTAACATTTCAACACATTTTTACCCCGAGAATTGAACCATCATTTACTTTTATATGTTATCCTAAATTTAAAACCTAATATATAGGTATGCTGTTTTTTTCACGCATGAATAATTTAACCAATTACGTGGTACAGCAGGTCATTTATTATTATCATTATTATTATTATTATTATTATTATTATTATTATTATTATTATTATTATTATTATTATTATTATTATTATTATTATTATTATTATTATTATTATTATTATTATTATTATTATTATTATTATTATTATTATTACTATTATTATTAATTACCTATTATTTATTATTGTTATTGTTACCACAGTATAACCTCGTTAACATGAATCCGAAGGGAGCAGAAAATCAAGAGTTCGTGTTAAGCGAAAAACAAGATTTTAATATGTATACATGTACAGCAGTACAGCAAAACGTAACACACAGTATCAATCACTTTACATTACTGCAGACTTACAACACTATAAAGTGACTGTAAAGGTACAAATACTCTCAAATTATTCACACTTTTCCCTCACTCGGTCCAATTCATGCAGCCAGCTGTTCGCACTTTCTTCATAACTTTATTTGCTTCACCACAAATCTGCACATACCAAAGTTGAAATGTCCCTTTTGGAATCGATACAGCCAACTATCAGCACAATTGAAGTCTTTTGATGCCTCCATTTTTGGCAAACTCATTTGTTTCTGACTGAATCGTGGGGCCACTAGATGCACGCATGTGACTGAACCACTCTAGCAGAAACGTCTCGATGTCGTCATTTTTGGTGCGAAGTCGTTTAGATTTGTTTCTGGAATCTCATGCAGTAGCATTAATGATTTTTTCTCGGCTCTTAATTATCATACATAATATAGATTTGGGAATTCCAAACTGCTCCATAATTGCTGTTTTCTTTGTACCACGATTCACTTCATCTAGATCAGCGGTCGGCAAGTATCGGACTTATGACGTATGAGCGGGCAAACGCTGACGGCGAAATCTGTGAAGGGAAGAAACGAGCAGTGCAAATACAGCAGCGGTAAACACGTGTAACGCCGTAACGACTGGTATTGTTTTATTTGTTACTAAAAGTAATCTAATTCTATATGATTCAGAGTACAATATGAAATGTTAATTTATGATGAGTTAGAATTTATGTTACTTTTGTTAATAATAAACACATTAACTGGGGGTTGATTCAGTGACGCAGCTTCCCAAGAGTCCTGGACAATAGCTACTATATTATGTTTAACGAGCTTGAGTTACCTTACTATATATTGTTATAATATTGGCGTGTTTTTCCTCTTTACGATAGCCGAAGAGAGGACTGCATTAGGATAAATAAATAAGTACATAGAGGCAGACAGAGACAGAGACAGAGACAGACAGGGACGGACAGACAGACAGACAGACAGACAGACAGACAGACGGACAGTGACAGACAGAGACGGACAGACAGACGGACAGTGACAGACAGTGCCAGAGACAGACAGAGACAGAGAGACACACAGACAGTGACGGACAGTGACAGACAGAGACAGAGAGACAGACAGACAGTGACGGACAGTGACAGACAGAGACAGAGAGACAGACAGACAGTGACAGAGACAGAGAGACAGACAGACAGTGACAGACATTGCCAGAGACAGACAGGGACGGACAGACAGACGGACAGTGACAGTCAGAGACAGACAGACAGACAGACAGACAGTGCCAGAGACAGAGACGGACAGACAGACGGACAGTGACAGACAGAGACAGAGACAGAGAGACAGACAGACAGTGACAGACATTGCCAGAGACAGACAGGGACGAACAGACAGACGGACAGTGACAGAGACAGAGAAACAGACAGACAGTGACAGACATTGCCAGAGACAGACAGGGACGGACAAACAGACGGACAGTGACAGACAGACAGAGACAGACAGACAGACAGTGCCAGAGACAGACAGACGGACAGTGACACAGACAGTGACAGACAGACGGACGGTGACAGACAGTGGCAGAGACAGAGACGGACAGACAGGCAGGCAGACAGACAGACACACGGACAGTGACAGACAGAGACAGACAGACACACAGACAGTGACAAACAGAGACAGACAGACAGAGACAGAGAGACAGACAGACAGAGGGACGGACAGTGACAGACAGTGGCAGAGACAGACAGACAGACAGACAAACAGACAGACGGACGGACGGACGGACGGACGGATGGACGGATGGACGGATGGACGGATGGATGGATGGTTAAATAAATTTTAAGTTTCCCAACAAAGGTACCAAATCCTGGCTGCACTACTGGTTTTTTTTAACTCGCACAATTACACAGTACAAACGCCACTACTGTTCAACGGAGGGGTAATGTCCGACCTTCCCCTACTCTGCTGTTTGAAGCAGGTTTACTGAGGAAAGAGATAACTAGACCTCGGATTTTAGGTAAGAACCTATTTTGTTCCTTATGAAGTATAGAAAATAAAAGTTGCGAGAATACTAATTGTGGAAATAAATGTTCGAAAATGGTCCTATATAACCTAAAAATACCTAATTTCACGTTAGAACCTATGCTTACCTAATTTTACATTTTTCAATTTCTTCATTTGGTAATATGGAAACGCTGCGTAAGCCTGTAGGCCAGTCGTGCCTTGACAACAATCACAGTGAACAATGCATACCGCGTCTCCTCTATTCACGTATTTAGTGGAAAGTAAAACATGCCGAAAGTACCGAGTTTCAGATCTCTGATTCGGCAATGGATAAAAGAATTTCCTAATTTCTCAACGGATGGAAGAAGTACTCACTGCAATGTTTGTTATAAAGAGGTAAGTAAATTTTTTAAGTTTGTGTAGCACTACATAGTATTGTGTTAAGAATTTCCAAAAATGTAGTATACTCCATGTAGTGAGTAGCTTCTGACTAAATAATTCGGAAAAGGTTTTATTTTTATTTTGTAAGTTTCACGCTAAAACAAATTATGAACGCTTGCTGTAAGGTCTACCGCATTTTGCTAAGTAGATTTCATTCGTTAACACTTCATGAAATTAATTTTATTTTTTTTTTTATTTTTAGGTGGTTGTGGACAAATGTCACATTTAACCCAGCACGTTAGAGGAGCTAAGCATAAACCAAGTTTACAGAATAAATTACATTTTAAATAAACGTTTATAACCACTCAACAATCAAACGCAACACAGCGAAATGAGTTTTATTCAGACTTGTGTCGAGCCATTGTTGCAGCAAACATTCCGTTCAATGCACTTGAAAACTGCCAGTTCGAAAGCTTCCTAGGGAAAGCAGCATTCATTCAGAATACACAGGAAAAAATTTTTTTGCATACCTTATATGAAGAAACATTAAGAGAAGATATAGGTGATTCATAATGTGGATCTCCGTCGATGAGACGACTGATAAATTAGATTTATGTGTAGCCAATATAATCGTTAGAAAATGTAATCCTGAAGATCTGCAGCAAGGAACTAAAAAGACTGACCAGGAAACAATTACCACTTTGTTAATAATGCTCTCAAAACACTTTACCTCAACAATTTAACTGAAAATAAAGTGCTAGTAATCTACACTGATGCAGTCCCTTACGTGATTTCTGCCGTTAAATTGCTTGAAGTATTTGATCCTTCCTTGTTCGACATTACTTGTCTTACCCATGCCATGAATTTTACTCGCAGGTTCAGAAGCAAGATATGAACATTTCCATATCATATTCATTATTGAATTTTGATTAACTTGTGTATGTTCCAAGTAAAGAAAACAAATGTTGTACTTGCAGTTTAATCTGCAAACAAATTATTTGCATTCTAAGTTACGAATCGAATAGTACACTGTTTAGACACATTTAGTATGCATATCTCATTTTTGCTCAGTGCTGTCAAAATCTCATGTTGATTAATTAAGCCAATCTGAGCTAAATGAGATAAAAATAATGGGCTTAAAAAGATTTATACTGGAAGCTTTCAACCTGCAAAATAAATATAGTAGAAATTACGGGGAGAAATAAATTGCATCCCTTTGGTGCTGACCCGTACCTAATATCACGCTTCGTTACAAGATACTCTCCCAAAATCCCTCAGAGTGCTACGAGAACACGTTATTATATACGATATATGTCGTATTTTATAGTTTTCTGTCATTTAATAACCGCTTCGTTACGGTTTTGCTCCTCATTCAAAAACGGAGAAAACAGCTCTTAAAAATAACGCTTTTCTTAATGCTTAACATCATGCTCAACTAAACCATTCTGAAACATGATGAATGTATGTATGGCAGCAGAAAACCAGAGTCAATCCTGTTTTTAGTTCATTGATCTATAGAAGCAATGAATTTACCTAACCCATTTACATAATTATGAAGCAGCAATTTTGCATACCAATTAAAACGATCTTGTTAGTAAAGCGAAGGCATTTTGCAATGTGTTTGCGGTAACGTTTATAATGTAGATACTGTCTAAAATGTCCGGCGTCAGCCGGTGGTTTCACCGCTTAGAAATAAAATTGCTATTTCAAAATTTGTTTATATACGTTTATAAAAGTCGCTGTGTGTATATACGCTCCTTATAGACTGAGAAAACACTATATAACAGTCACAAATACCATAGTTTGTAAGGAGTAGGACTCGAATTTGAATGACGTCATATTTTTATCCTGGCTTATTTTCACATGCCTATGTTAATTTAAGCATGTTTCCAACATTTGTGAATACAACGAATAAGCATTTATTGGTAATTTTAATGTATACTTGACCTATTTTAGTGTTAGCTCATATTTTGACTAAATATATGAATAAGAGCATACTTTGTCATATTTTATGTAAATGCCATTTCATAACCTTTTCCTTTTCCCCCTCATCCCATTGTAACGTATTGCAGGGGGGGGGGGACTTCGCTTGATGCTGCAAACCACTATGCATATATAGGATGTTAGGGGTATGAGTGCGCAGACTTCGCGTGCTGGGAGATCCAAATATGACTAATAATAAAGTTCAATAACAACTCCATCTATCTTGAAAGTTAAAGGAGATAATCGAACATTATTGAATACATTATCTGCACAGTGTGGCAACACAGGCCGAATGTTTTGTTTTGGTTTGCGGCCAGGCATGCGTTCACACCTGCAACGGGTGAAGGTCTAACTAGGCTAGCGCTCGAAATCCGGTTCGCCACGTGCTTGTGTTTCTTGTCAGCTAATGCCAGTAACGAGGGATGGGGTGGTTTGCTTTTAAGATATTCAATCGTATTTACGAGAACTAAACTAAAAGCTAGGTAAGAAGCTACGCATAAGGTGTAGTCGGATGATCAAAGATAGCAACTTCAAATGTTAAGTATGGAATACCTCATTCGTGTAATGTGTAATTAAATAACAGCCACCTTTTGCTAAACAGGAAAATCTATTATAAAGAACACGACTATGGAGCCGGAACAGCCTAGATGGCCTAAGACGTGTAGAAGAAAAAGAAGAAGAAGAAGAAGAAGAAGAAGAAGAAGAAGAAGAAGAAGAAGAAGAAGAAGAAGAAAATTATTAATGGTCAATAACTGCAATCTCAAGAAGATGTCTTTTACAGTAGATGTTCAAAATGTACTCCGTGAGAATCTATGCAAGCATCGCATCTTCTTAGCCAATTTTGCCCTACCCTCGTTAGAACTTCTGTGTTCTGCTCAATCTCTAGGGCTGCTTCAAACACACGTATGCGAAGATCATCAAGCGTTGCGCTTCACGTGTGTTGCAATCGGTTTTGCCCTAAGCAAATACTCTAAATACTCTTGATTTGTAAAGACTACCATAGTTCTGAATGCATTTAACGCACCTGAAGCACTGACAGAACCTGCTGTTATGCACACGGATGTCGCGGGGGTAGTTGTACTGTCAACATTCTCTCACTTTCCGCGCTTCTCACGGGCTAATGTTGCGTGGTTGCCAAGCGTATGCCCACGACTTTGTTCCAATAGACACGCTGGAATCCAGTCCTTTCATATCATTTTGTGGCTAAACGAATCATTTTAGCAACATATGGTAAATATATAAATAACGCATCTTTTGTAGCTCTACCTCGCTGTTCTAATTGCAGAAGTAGACGATAACGGAGTGGGGACATATTTGCAATCACACTTATGACCAGTTTTAATTTTTATTTATGAAACTATGCACTATAGAGGAAAATGGTACAGGAACTTATGTTTCAGTTTAACGCCAGGAAGTTGCCTTTGAAGTCTGCGCACTCATACCCCTAACACCTTGTATTACAGTGAGTTTGAGAAGATTTTCAATAACTTTGACGAAAGTGATTTATCTTCCACAAAAAAAGTGCAACAAATTGTTTACAAATACCATGTCAAAAACCCTAGCCTACATAAAATCAAATTTCTCTGTGATATTAAAGTGCATCACTCGCCTTGAAACCGTGGACATGAAACTGTCTGGTGGATATAGCATTGTGAAGGAACCTGAAAGTGATTTATTGACAAAACAGCGGACAAGGTTCGGAATAAGCTGCGGTGTGTGCTTGAAAGAAACCCTATATAATTATACAATATTATATAAAATGGTGGCATTCTTCGTGGCACAGAAGCAGAAGTCAATGAAAACGAATCAGAACTTTCTGCTAATACTTTCCCATATTTCAAGTAAATTACATCATGTTATGTATAAAGAAGTTTCTCCAACTATAAGACTACTTGCTGACAACCGAAGATTCTTCAAGTTTGATCATCTGAAACGCCGTTTGCAGTTCAGCTGAAAACTAAGGTTAACAGAGGTATGAATCACATATTTAATATGTAAGTATTAAAACGAAATACTTTTTCGTTGTTTTGTTTTAAGTTTTAGGTCATATTTTCAGGATTTAGGTCATATGTTGGTTAATTTTCACGGCATAAATGCATGCATATTTCAAGAGCTTTTAGGTCCTAAAAATCCGAGCACTAATAGTGAGTAACCATCACAAACAAGACACTAAGAAAACACAAGAAAGCTCAAAATTAACAGACAAGAAGCGCACGTAGTCTGGTTTGATGTGTTTCTATTATCCACATCCACTATGATGATGTTGTAGTGTTTAACGCCCGCTTTTACTACTACGGCACCGCAGGCGGTGACACTGATGATACATGGAATGAAGATGGAGCACCGGTGGAATGAGATGGCGGGGAAAACCGGAGCACCCGGAGAAAACCCGCCCTGACGCCGCTTCGTCCACCACGAATACCACATGCGGGTCCATGGGATCGAACCCGGGCCGCCTAGGTGGTAGGCGAGCGCGCTAACCGCTCACATCCACTATCATTATTGTCCCTTAGTTCTTTTTTCGTTTTTCTACTAAGAAAAACATGACAAACCTCCCATAGTGAGCGCGCACGCGCGCGCGCGTGTGTGTGTGTGTGTGTGAGAGAGAGAGAGAGAGAGAGAGAAGCCTACTTCTTAGAAAAATGAGAAATTATAAGTGAATATCCAAATATCGGAGTATGACGGGCCCAAATGACTCACACACTCGCTCACTCACTCTCTCACCCACCCACCCACACACTCACTCTCTCACCCACCCACCCACCCATCCACCCACACACTCCCTCTCTCACCAACCCACCCACTCACTCACTCACTCACTCACCCACTCACTCACTCACTCACTCACTCACCCACCCACTCACTCACTCACCCACCCACCCACCCACACACTCTCTCACCCACCCACCCACCCACTCACTCACCCACCCACTCACCCACCCACCCACTCACCCACCCACCCACACACCCACCCACACCCACTCACCCACCCCACTCACCACCCACCACCACTCCACTCACACCACCCACCCACTCACTCACCACTCACTCACCACACACCACTCACTCACTCACCCACCCACCCACTCACTCACTCACCCACCCACACCACCCACTCACTCACCCACCACCCACCCACTCACCACCCACTCACCCACCCACACACACCACTCACTCCACCACCCACCACCCACCCACCCACCCACTCACTCACTCACCCACCACCCACTCACCCACCCCACCCACCCACCCACCACCCACCACACACCCACTCACTCACCACTCACCCACCCCACCCCACCCACCACACCCACCCACTCACCCCCACCACCCACTCACCCACCCCCCACCCCACCCACACCACCCACCCACCACCCCACCCACCACCCACCCACCCACCCACTCACCCACCACCCACCCACTCACACCACCCACCCACCCACCCACCCACTCACCCACCCACCCACCCCCCACCCACCCACTCACCACCCACCACCCACTCACTCACCCACTCACCCACCCACCCACTCACCCACCCACCCACTCACCCACCCACTCACTCACCCACCCACTCACCCACCCACTCACTCACTCACCCATCCACCCACTCACTCACCCACCCACTCACCCACCCACACACTCACTCTCTCACCCACCCACCCACTCACTCACTCACCCACTCACTCACTCACCCACTCACCCACACACCCACCCACCCACTCACTCACCCACCCACCCACTCACTCACTCACCCACCCACTCACCCACCCACTCACTCACTCACTCACCCATCCACCCACTCACTCACCCACCCACTCACCCACCCACCCACCCACACACTCACTCTCTCACCCACCCACCCACTCACTCACTCACCCACCCACCCACTCACTCACTCACCCACCCACCCACACACTCTCTCACCCACCCACCCACTCACTCACCCACCCACCCACTCACTCACTCACTCACTTACTCACTCACCCACTCACTCACTCACCCACCCACTCACTCACTCACCCACCCACTCACTCACCCACCCACCCACTCACCCACCCACCCACTCATTCACCCACCCACTCACTCACCCACCCACTCACCCACCCACCCACTCACTCACCCACTCACCCACCCACTCACTCACCCACCCACTCACTCACTCACCCACCCACCCACTCACTCACCCACCCACTGACCCACCCACCCACCCACTCACCCACCCACTCACTCACCCACCCACTCACTCACCCACCCACCCACCCACCCACTCACTCACTCACCCACCCATTCACCCACTCACTCACCCACCCACTCACCCACCCACTCACTCACCCACCCACTCACGCACCCACCCACACACTCACTCTCTCACCCACCCACTCACTCTCTCACCCACCCACCCACTCACTCTCTCACCCACCCACCCAGCCACTCACCCACTCACTCACTCACCCACCCACTCACCCACCCACCCACACACTCACTCTCCCACCCACTCACCCACCCACTCACTCACTGACCCACCCACTCACCCACCCACCCACCCACCCACACACTCACTCTCTCACCCACCGACCCACTCACCCACCCACTCACCCATCAACTCACTCACCCACCCACTCACTCTCTCACCTACCCAACCACCCACTCACTCACCCAACCACCCACTCACTCACTCACCCACCCACTCACTCTCTCACCCACCCACTCACTCACTCACCCACCCGCTCACTCACTCTCTCACCCACCCACCCACTCACTCACTTACTCACTCACTCACCCACTCACCCACCCACTCACCCATCAACTCACTCACCCACCCACTCACTCTCCCACCCACCCACCCACCCACTCACTCACCCACCCACCCTCCCACTCACTCACCCACCCACTCACTCACTCACTCACTCACCCACCCACTCACTCTCGCACCCACCCACTCACTCACCCGCTCACTCACTCACCCACCCACTCACTCACTCTCGCACCCACCCACTCACTCACTCACTCACCCACCCACCCACTCACTCTCTCACCCACCCGCTTACTCACTCTCTCACCCACTCACTCACCCACCTACTCACTCACTCACACACTCACCCACCCACTCACTCACCCACCCACTCACTCACTCACCCACTCACTCTCGCACCCACCCACTCACTTACCCACCCACTCACTCACCCACTCACTCACTCTCGCACCCACTCACTCACCCACTCACTCTCGCACCCACCCACTCACTCACCCACCCACTCACTCGGAATATGATCGAAGAATGTATGGATGTTAGCTTCGACTCCTTTGTTACTTTTATGTTAGCAATGATTGGGCAGCGTAGGGACTGATAATGCGAGTATATTGACCACATTCCCACCTCGGTAGCGTAATGGTTAGCGTGTCTGCCTCACGTTCAAGAGGTCGCGAGTTCGAATCTCACTTAGGGTAAGTTATCCGGGTAAGGTTTTTTTCCGAGGTTTTCCCTACCCTGAGAAGACGAATGTCGGGTAACTTAAAAGCTCCGTGGACCTCGGGCTCATTTGAGCATCATTTCACCCATTTCATTTCATTCATTCGTCCGAGATGACACAATGTTGGAGGACGTTAATTTAAAAAAAAAAAATACATGTATGTTATTTTAAATCTATAAACAATAAATAATCATATGAGGAAGAATCGTTTCGTCTGGTTTGATAACGTTGCTGTTATCACAATCTAATATAATGCAGTTCGAAATGTTAATTTTTCAACCAAGCTATTGTACAGGAGGTAGCAATGCTGTTGTAGTTATTTTACTGTGTTATTACTCCATGATTGATGTCAGATAGATCAACGAACAAGCATATGAAATGGCTATTCCTTTGTTCTTTTGTGAGGCCAAGTAATTACTTTTATATTCGAGCTACTGCACGATTATCGTTGACAAAGATATAGATGGTCTTGCGAGCTTTTGTAGGAATCGCATAACATTAAATAAGTAATTAAAATGGAGTAGAATTTGGAATTCTAAGCTAGACAGCAATTTTTGCAAAAGCACAGACAGCGATAAATTATTTTAGCTCTGTTATTTCCAAGGATATTTCCAGTTCGATGAAAGTTAGCTTTTTTGCATGCGCTGACAAAGGATGACACACGTTAATGAAAAGCGAATGCACTCATTGTTACATTCACATTTGTTCCCCCATGAATGGGCCATTCATTTCAGGATCTAATGTGTTATGAAGGTTTAAATATAAAACTCCCATTAGGCGGGACTCCCGGCTTATCCACATTGTGCAGACTTCGGTGGTTGAGAGCCAGCATGCGCAAAATAAATAGATCTCGGATTTTAAGACAAGCGCCTTTAAATTTCTGAAAATAATCACGAAAAACCGATTCTACTGAATACGTTTTATACTACCTAAAATTTGCTAAACGATGGTTGATGTCTGTTTAATGCCTGTCATAGGTAATTATAGTGCATAATATATCCCAATTAGTTTAACATTTTAATAGTAGTTCTGACCTAGGACCGCCTGAAATAAACAAATAAATAAATAAATAAACAAATAAATAAATAAATAAATAAATAAATAAATAAATAAATAAATAAATAAATAAATAAATAAATAAATAAATAAATAAATAAATAAATAAATAAATAAATAAATAAATAAATAAATAAATAAATAAATAAATAAATAAATAAATAAATAAATAAATAAATAAATAAATAAATAAATAAATAAATAAATAAATAAATAAATAAATAAATAAATAAATAAATAAATAAATAAATAAATAAATGTTATTTATTAGTTACTCTACCGTTTATAATAAAAGGAGTAAGTAATGTATTCCATATACAAATTTGCTATCGAGATTTCACCGGAAATATATGTTTTCAGGCTCCGAATATAAAAGGTATCTTTAGAAAAAGATTCGCACACGTGAGAGAGATAGAGAGACAGAGAGACAGACAGAGAGAGAGAGAGAGAGAGGGGGGGGGACAGCATAGCTATAAATCCTCAATATTGGATAAAGAACATACTTGAGCATCTTCCAAAGCTCCATCATAAACTATCCCTTAAATGGACCATTTTGGAATGTTACTTTAAAAAAAAATGGGCTCTAATGATTTTGATTGGACTAAAATAATATATTTAAGATACTTACATCAGAATAAAATTTATATACAATTTTCTGGGCTTAAACTGTGAAGTCCTCTTCATTAGGAACGATAAAAGTATACTACAAAAATATTTTGAACTCGGAAAAAACACAGTTTATCTCAAATAATGTTTTTTGTGACATCGACCATTTTCAAGTTATCCGTTATTATTGGTTTAACTGTATAATACTTTGTGCTGTCACTATTCAATTGTTTCTCCAATGTCAAGCGTATGTAATTTCAAGGTCAGGATATAGCAATTCGTATTTACACACTGACTATCGATTTGGTTTCCTATAATTCCCATGCACCTACAACAAAATGAAACTTTCTTCAAAAGTTTATCTTACGAAGTAGACAAAAAAAATTTTCATAAGAATAGTTTAGAGAAGATATATAAGAACAAATGATAGTGGGTAGGGAATGTCATGTAGACATAACCGAAGTTCTTAATGCTGCAACAACAATGAACAATACTTGTTTTAAATTTCACCTAAATGCTCTACATAGGGTATCTCATGTATGTGGAACTACATACCATGTTTTGTCTCATAAGATAACTTTGTTGCATAAGTTGAATACAGTGCAATTGTGCATACATTTCAGGTTAACATATAGGTCAACAAAATGAAACCTGGGACCACTGCATATTGTGGCGAAGAGAAACAAAATTGAAAGTTTTAATTCGTTCCTGGCGGATGAATACCTTATTTCACGATGGGAAAAGCGTGTTTGGTCGTTTACAAAACAAAGGTTAAAAACTGAACATTTTTTTAGTGGTAAACTTTTTAAGACTATTAAACTCACTAGAATTAGGTGAATTAAAATGGGAATGGTGAAATAAAATGAGGGGAAAAGTCGAAAAACGCCTTTCTGATTTTTTTCTTTCCTGATCAATTTCATGTTTTCCAAGCATGCCTTAATCCCCCCTCCCCCGACTGTTCAAAGGTCTTTGATTTATCGGTTATGAGTGGAGCAAATATGTGTTCAGACTTTAAACTGGTTTTAGCACAGAAAGTATCAGCCTAGCTTGGAACATAGTAGTAGTTTTGCAAACATAATAAGTATTAACCGGTGGCGGCGCAACAGCCCTTTGCGGGCCAAGGTCTATCGCCTCTCCCACCTCTGCCCAACAGTGCAGTGCAAAACTATGCTACAGTGTAGAAATGTGTTACTGCATGATTAAAAGTATGCCTTATTTTAGCAGCTTGTACAGGTATGCATAAAACATGCAAATATACGTATTAAGTTACCAACTGGTCATGCCAATGAATAAATAAACCAGTTAATAATAAAGTTTTTAATGTATTTACAGTCGCATTTTATATTGACAACTATTACTTTGGTTGACTTAGAGCTACCTAATAAAATGTGACAGACATCTGTTCATAATAATAATAATAATAATAATAATAATAATAATAATAATAATAATAATAATAATAATAATAATAATAATAATAATAATAATAATAATAATAATAATAATAATAATAATAATAATAATAATAATAATAATAATAATAATAATAATAATAAACTGAGTTATAATTTACAGCGAGGAGCCGTGTGCAGTCACATGCGATACGGGTTAGTTGGACATGGAGAATGAATGACGTAACCGGTACCGGGCAGCCGTCGTATATGCATGCACATTAATGTGTACGTACGAGAGTACCAACAGTAGAACTCTTGTGCACTGAACTTGTACGCTAAACAAACATATTTGAAAGCTTAGGATCCTAAAAAAAAATCCTATCCCCGCGGCGCAACGGCCCTATCCGGGCCAAGGCCGACCGCCCAGCCGCTGTGTCTTCCACTTCTGCCCACTACAGACGTCATGAGTGGGGTGCAGTACTGGAAGGTGATACGTGGTCAGGCTCCGATCCCTCCCGGCAAGTTATGCGGTCCTCACGACCTGCTACTTCTTTATTTAAGTAGCTCCTGAATTGGTCCCTCAGGGTGAGTGTACCCCGTACCGACCTCCCACCAGGGAAAACTCTCATGCCGGTACCAGGTGTCGAGCCCGGGTCCCCCGCACCAGAGGCAAGCGCTACGCATTGCAAGCATTGCACTATGGGAGCGGTCGTATAAGATCTCTAGCTTAATAAAATAGAACTAAAGCAGATTAGCGGAAACTCAAGTCATACTTACGAATGCAATCACTTTATACCAGGATTCAAAAAGGGCAAATTCAGTCTTGTTTTTAGTCAAGGAAGTTGAATATTAACATGGCAGTTTAAGCAGCTCTAAATAGTAACAACAATAACAATAATAATAATAATAATAATAACAATAGCAACAATAACAAAATTAACAATAATAGTAATAATAAAAATAATAACAAAAATAACAACAATAACAACAAGAATAATAACAATCATCATCATAAACGCACTACTTAACCCTCTCAATCGAACAAAAATTGCAACGGTTGACAACTAAATGGATTCACGGAACTGTATTATAGCTGTTCCGTTTTAATTAGTTATTTACCTGTTAATTATGTCAGAAGCACATAGCACGCTAATTATGTTATCCTTAGTAACAACGATTTATTTGCTTTAATATCAACATGATAATGTATTTTTATGTTATACTAGTGATTTATTGTTCATTACCAATATTTTCCATCTCTTGCAAAATTAAATTAGTTGCATTTTAAGTGTCATCGCCGTACACACACACACACACACACACACACACACACACACACACACACACACACACACACACACACACACACACAAAAACAAAAAAAAAAAAACGATACGTCATACGTCACAACATAATGTTTCCCGCAGGCTATGCAATCATGATCAACATATTTGTATTTAAAAATGGATCAAATGCCAGAAAATTTGTAATCATTCTATTGCCTATTATGTGTAAGCCAATAAAACATTTCGATATGTTTTTCCAATTTCTTTTCTTAGCTACCGATTAGAAGACAAGAAAGATTATTGATTTAGTTAGCAACACGAGATATCATCAGGAGGCAAAGAACCTGAGTCAAAATATTTATATTGCAAGGTAAAAGAAAGTGAACAATTTGTAGTAGTTGTATTTATTATATACTTATTACAACATTTCTATTCACTGGTCTTTGTATTATCACTGCGCCTGCAGAAAATTTAAATGCATATTGGGCTTAATTTAAGTCTTATTGCAAAACGAGTGGCCTATGAAAAATAATCAAGAAGCCGAGGCATCATCCTAACAACCAATTTAGCATAACCGTAAATTCATATTTTAAACTGTACCTACCCTGCAAATGTACATTTTGATGTAGGTTTGCCAGTACAGGTGTCACACCCGTAATCACGCTAAGACTAAAATATCTTTTAGCTGTGATTATTCATATAATTACAGTAAAACAGGTCCGAAAATTGAAAATTCTGGTTGTGCTATTCTCCTACTTTAAATTCAGTATACTGTGAAGCATGCTAGTTGTTCGGAGATGGAGAAAATGCTTGGCGTGATGGACAGATTCATGATTGGCAAGGTCTAAGCAAGAAAATAAAACTACATGAAACTTGTGCTTCACATTTAAATGCATGTATCACTTACATCCTGTGGAAACATGGCAAAACCCTTATTATATTTAAGGACGAAGGGCATGAACAAATGAAGGCTATTATTTCTAGAATACTGGATGCAGTTAGGATACTGGCTCACTGTCAGTTTGCTTTCGGGGGCCATCATGAATATGAAAGAGGGAAGCGGAGTGGCAATTTTTTTAACATCTCGTAATACACCTCCTCGCCAGATATGATCCTCTTTTGAAAGCATATCTTTCTAATAAAAAAGTAAAACAAAATATACACATTCAAAACGAGATGATGCAACTGTTGAATTATTGTGTTTTACAGCGGATCATCAGCGAAATTAAACAACAGCCGTTCTTTTCAATTATTGTAGACACAACTCTCGATATATCACGAAAGGACCAGCTTAGTGTTGTCATAAGACATTAGCGTTTAAATCTAAGAAAATCAAACATTAAGGAAATTGAAATTAAACAATCGCTTTTAGGATTCTTTGAGATAGGCGGCCATGATGCACACGATAGGCATGGCAGACTTAGAACTACTCTGAAGAAACTGTGTCCAACTAGATGGTCTTCCAGATTTGATTCCTTATCAATCAAACAAAATTTCATACACATTTTACAGTATTTATCCTATATAAGTTTGAAGAGTAAGAAGAACGTGAAGAGGGACGAAGCTTCAAATTTGAGGAAAACTATGTAAAGTTTGATTTTGTCCTGCTGCTCGTATTTCAAAGTAAATTTTGGAAAAAATTAACCTAATTTCCAAACTACTGCATTCCCCTAACTCTGATCTAGATACAGCCTCTCAACTTCTGCAGACTTCAAGAGACAATTTAGTCACCTTAAGAAGCAAGTTTGAAACTTAAGTAGGGGAAGCTCAAGTTCTAGCGAAAGCTTGGGGCATTGATCCAAAATTAACCTCAAAGTGCTCTCGAAAGGTGAAGAACCATTTTGATGAGCTTTCTTTGGATCACAGAATTGTGGATTCACTAAAGTATTTTCAAATTATAATTTTCAATGCTTCTCTTGATATTTTCATTCAACAGTTAAGCAAACGTTTTACCAGCCTACAAAATATTAACGATAACTTTTCTTTCTTACAACCCATTCATCTCTTCAAGTTGGAAAATGAGAATATCCAGGAAAGAGCAGAAAAGCTGGTTAGAAAATACGAATCAGACTTAACTATGGATCTTTGAAACGAACTCATTAGTCTCAAAGCGCTCTTGTGGAAAGACATTAGGAAAAAAGACACCATATTGTCAATCAAGAACCTCGCAAGATTTTTGTTTGTTAAAAATAGTTTTCTTGCAAGTAGTCTTCCAGATGTACGCACAGCTCTTCAATTATATTTGACTCTGTTAGTTACTTCTGCTACGGCAGTAAGATCATTTTCTAAATTGAAGCTAATTAAAACGTTTCTGAGAAACACAATGCCCGAGACCAGATTAAGTGCTTCAGCAGTTCTGAGTATTGAAAATGAAACGTGTAGCTCCCTTGACTTGAAGTTGTTTATTATTATTATTATTACTATTATTATTATTATTATTACTATTATTATTATTATTATTATTATTATTATTATTATTATTATTATTATTATTATTATTATTATTATTATTATTATTATTATTATTATTATTATTATTATTATTATTATTATTATTATTATTATTATTATTATTATTATTATTATTATTATTATTATTATTATTATTATTATTATTATTATTATTATTATTATTATTATTATTATTTTGTAGGAATATGCGTGGCATCCGTACAAAGTTCACCTCAACAAACAACTCTATGGCATTGATTTTGCCCGTACATACTGCACAAGGGTGTCAAGAAATACTTGTCGACATCCTTGACTTTCTTGAAAGTGTTCTTTGACGCGGTAAATGCTATTTCAGTAATGATGCCACTATGAAGAGACACAACATACACTACTCGGCCCCTCACAATCCTCAGAGTACGAATGTGTTTGATGTGGATCCTTGGGGTCAATGTTATCGGATTTGTGTTACTCCCAGCCAGACTTAGAGGACCACTACCTGGAATTCCTGCTAGGTGAGCTTCAGGATTTTCTTGATGAGGGTCCGGTACGACTTGTGTTAAAACACTGGTTCCAATAAAATGGTGCTCTACTTTACTATTATGAACCTGTAAAAGTCTATTTCAATTAGTTATACCCTGGAAGCTGAATCGGCCTAGGTCGCCCAATATCTTGCCCACCGAGATCTCCCGATCTAACCCTATTATGTTGCGTTTGAAACAGATCGCCACAAAAGAGAGCACTTATGCCAATGGATCGTAGAAACATGTGCCTCTGTCACCCTCAGTTCTCAGAAACGTCCATATGGATACAACAGGACGGTTGGAACACTGTATCAATCAACAAGGGCATCATTTTGAACACCTGTTCTATGAATGAAGTCAGCATAACTAACATTTAATGATAATAATGACGATGAAAATAATATCTTAACAATAAATCATAACACTAACAAAAATATTAAAATAATAATTATGATAATACTAAAACTAATTATAATAAAAATAGTCATGATACCCATGATGATAATAACAATAATAAGCATACTAATACAAATAATAATATAATAATAATAATAATAAAACAATAAATAATAATAAAATACAACAATAACATTAATAAGAAACGAAAAATGCCAATGAAACATTACGTCAGGGGAAGACAACTTCGGGCCGTGTGACGTATTTAAACGAAGAGCCAGCTTGTACGTTCGTGTGACGTCAGGCGAGAGCAGTGTATTGCTATGCAGCCTAGATCAGCGGCGCATGTGTTCAGTTCCCCGTGTTTCACACCAGTTTGAGACCAGGCTTCAAGATGTAGAAACATTGTCAACTACGTTTCAGATCTTTGCGATCCCGTATTCATTGGATGTTAACAATGTTTCTAGCGGGTTGCAAATTGAATTGATAAATTTACAGTGCGACGATTTGCTGAAGGACAAATATAAACACAAGGAAGACTTGGCTAATTGACTTGGCTAACCAGATTTCTGAGGTTATATGCCCTTGTTGCACGGGTATTATGTATGTTTGGTTCCACGTATGTGTGCGAACAATTCTTTTCGGTTATGAACCTTTCTAAGTAAAAATCCCGAAGCATATTGTCAGATCACAATCTAACATGCAGTCTTCATCTACAAATGTGCCGTACATTACGCCCTAACATTGACAAACTATAGTTTTAGTTAAAAAAAAGCGAAAGGACAAATGTCGGAAAATGTCCATCTAATTGTTCTGTATAGCTGTTCTTTAGCTCAGGCAAAATAGTTATAATTTCTGTTCTATTTGCGTTATAACATGACTGTTCACATAAACTAGAATTATATATATGGCATAAAGCCGAAATGTAATTATTTAAAATCTGTGACTATTCCGTGATTGAAACAGCATTAAGATTACGATGTCCCGTATCCCATTTCCTCTTGCCCGCTGTGACGTCACACGTTCAACTGGCTTGCTCTGGGAGCATGTGTGCTGAGTGGGCTGACGTCACAGCAGCGTTACCTGTCTTCCCCTGCATTACGTGCCCTCGTGCTTGCACTTTACAATATGTAATTCGTAATGTTAGACAATAGCACCATATACAGGAGTGAGTTTATTCGCTGGAAAATAAAGATCCTGTAAGTAAAGTGAGACGTATTCGGTTGTTTATACTGTTATTGTCTACTATCACGGACTAAACACGCTAATTCAACTGTCTCTCATCTCACGTCTTCGCTGAGAGGCAGAACACGCCACTGCTCTCTCTCTCTCTCTCTCTCTCTCTCTCTGGCTACAATTGCCCTATGGTGTTCTGCAAATCTTAACGCACGAAGGGAACTCTACTCACGGCGATGGCGGGTGAAGTGGGCCACCTGGTATACCTATTCCTAGCGGCCGTTACAAGGAACTTTCTCCTTAACTTTTCAGTGAATCACAACTTACATATCACCTTATTTTAAACCGTAAAATAACTGTCAGAAGTTAGAACATATATATAATTTTACTTCCATAATTACAGCTTCTCGTGCTAAGATTCAGTAACGGCTTAATTCTATATCCTTAGTAGTCGACAACTCACTTCAAATAGCTCAGTCAGTAGGTTCCATTAAATGTATTAGCCAATTTAACCGGTACTGTCTATCCCCACACCTCCTCACCCATACCCTGAGAAAAATATCTTATACTTCACAACCATAGCCGGTAACGGTTTCATCGAAGACCGAAATATTGCAGACGGTATCAAAAGCGTCGGACGAAGAAGCGGTTGTCAATTCTTATTTCTTATCCACAAGTTATTTACTAGTATATTTAAAGTATAGTTGTTTCGGCCTATCTCTTTTTGTTTCTTGAATTTGTGGAGATCTTTTAGATACCGTCCACTGCTATGATAAATTCACTAACTGACTGAACGAATATGTTCATCCAGTTTAAATAAACAAGATTAATATAGAAGTTTTTGTTTCGATTTTACCAAAGCAAAGGACACCATAACTTTAACGGTAACTAACGCCATATATTTTCCTTTAATAAGGGGAGCTATATTCCTCAGCCCCTCCCTGGGTGCGCTTTTGCCAGCAGCTCACAGCTTCAACGTTTACAGTCGATTTACACTCACAGTTCTATACAGTCATAATAATTCTAGTTCCTACTTTAGAATTTTACGTTCCTAAAAGCTATTGCTCTTGAAATTATTAATGTACCACGAGGTTGAAGTAGTAAGCAGTTGGCTGACAATCGAGAATTTAGTTTCTTGATCCCAGTGCCCTCTTTTGATTCGCCGTTGTCCGGAACGAGGCACTACTTGGAAACAAAACAATGGCGTTGATGCAGAACTCGGCGCAAGATGAGATGGTGGTGCTGACAGTGTTTAAACCGTAACCTACAGCACAATGGTCACTGTAATGAGTTACAGCAGCAGGAAACTCTGATACAAAGCCAGCTTTTCACGTCATGAAACCTGTTGGGCGCCAGATGGTGAAGTATTCCTAAATACTTGAGCTATCACATTTCAACAGCAATTTCCTTTCTTGTGAAAACAAACTTAGTTTTGTGTGACGAACAATGCGCTCTTAAACTTAAGAGCGTTTCCTCAATATTTTGTTTATTTTACAGTTTTGTGGGTACACCGAATACGAAACTAAACGTTTAAGTATAAAAAGCGTCCATTTCAGTGGAAAACCAAAACAAACCATAGCTCCCAACAGCTAAGACACTGATTATGAAGAAAACGCATAAAGGATTTTTCGTCAGAGAATAAGAGAAAATATGTACATACACGTTTCTAAACAGTGTGCCATTATGAACAGGTTGTGAATGAATTCCATATTCTTCATAACTGGCTCATTATGGCATGCATGCGAAAAGTAACAATGACGTAATAGCGGTATACCAAGTCGCCGTAGCTTATAAAGATAACATGAAACCATTCTGAGAGTTCTGTTCTCTGAACAACGAAGATGCACAAACTACTGTATTATTATTATTATTATTATTATTATTATTATTATTATTATTATTATTATTATTATTATTATTATTATTATTATTATTATTATTATTATTATTATTATTATTATTATTATTATTATTATTATTATTATTATTATTATTATTATTATTATTATTATAAATAGAGAATAACAAAATCCAAATTTATAATTACTTAAAATGCTCTGTTGAAAATAGGCTGCGTTGTTTATCGGTTCAACACGAACAAATGGAATGCAGAGAAGAAAAGCTAACGCTTCATAACATCGAGTATGCTCTCCATTTGTGTCACTTACGGATGGCGAAATTTCATCATTTATTTCCTACAGTTTATAAGTTAAGATTCCATAAAAACGTTTTATCCATCTTCTCGTGGATGACACTCCTGAGAATTGTCGTAAGAATGACATACTCACTGTTATTCGTGCGACATTACTCATGGCATATTCATCAAGATTATTCACTTGTTGCATAAATTAGTATTATCTCCCATTACTGAATGACAAGACGGAGGGCAGTGGTAAAACTGAATTTCGCACAGTTTAGATGATTGAGCCACAAAACGAATGTGATTGAAATTTAACGAAATATACAAATTAGTATTGGTTACTTAAAAACTCTTCCTAAGTCTGTACGAGTTGCGATGAAGGAATACCAGCATATAAAATACTGCGTCATTTGCACCTTTTACACACCATTTTAATGTATGCACTAGCAAAACCGGCAGCTCTGCTCGTGTTACTACGCCACTTTTTTCCATCTAGCTTACACCATTCTTTTCCAGATTTTCGACTTGCCCTCTCTCCATCTGTACAACGTATCCTGGCTGCGTACGCATTCACAGCTGGGAAGATTGTAGGCGTTATTGTGGCGATCAACGGGCTCATCCTTATCTTTCGAAGGAGCACTCCAGTCACTTAGTCACCGCCGTCTGCATCTTTGTTGCGTAAAGGGAATGAAGCAAAATTTGAAGTTTCATTTGTGGACACTCTTTAACTGCTGTGGTTCTCAGCGTCCAATTTTATATTGTGGCATGAAAGACTGCTTAATTTTTCTCAGGGGCCACTTTATCAGAACTGAAGTTCTTTTATGTGCACGGGACCGCTGACTTTACTTCCCTCCCGAAGGAAGCCATGCTAAAGATTTTTACGCACGAAAAAAGCAATCGTCCTCCGCCGGGTTTGAACTCGCAGCCTCAGAAACCAGAGGATAGCATGTTACCCCTATACCACGGTCGGGTTTAATGATGAAGTACATACCTGCTTCCAATACTTTTTATGCCATTCAAGTCAAGTGTTAAAATTATCTTTTATTTTGAATACGAGAATAAGTTTATTTATGCTACATTACATGTAGCAGGTTTAGTTATATACCTAGTGCATTGGGAAAGAAATGACGGTCCTAATTTTAAATTCAATTATTCAAGTAGATAAATATTTTCTATAATGAATCTTTTATTTTTACAGAACATGATTGGTTACCTGATATAGATCCTAAGACATTTTGTAAGGAATATGAAAATAATGGCAGTTTATACTTAATAAAGCCGTAAGAAATGCACAAGCCGTTATTTTCTTTTATAGATATATATGTTCGTTCACGTTTGAGTAAATTAGGGATAATTTAATTTTACCAGAACTCTTGAATCCCTTTTCCTCCTCTTTTTGTTTATTTTGGAACAGAATGATCCACAATGAACGTTTTATAGCACACTGTTTTGAGCAACAAAATACTCAATCTGAATACACTATGCATTCAAGGATATCTAAACCGTCTTGTACTGTGATTGGAGAAATATTTCTGAATGAAATGCCATTATTAAATCAGAAAATAATTATTAATAGAGCTCCTCATGGGTGAAATATGTGGCTGCGATCAAGCAATTCAACACCATTCTTCTAGAATACATAATACCTGAATACCTTTGCTGTCCTGTTGCTCTAAAAAGTAACCAGGTATTCTGTGGGGCCATTACAATCAACATTAACATAACCACTTAGAACTTAAGAATAAACTCAACGCGGTGTTGTCATTCACGAAAACGGAAACATAAACAGCAGCCAATCACACGAGACGTAACGTTCGAGAGATTTCAGCATGATTTGGTTGACAGTTGGATACTGTGACGTCTAAAGCCGGCTACTTCGGTTCAATGGGAAGTTGGCAGTTTGTATCTGTGCTAGTAATCAAATACATTGTAAGCGAGTCTCTCGGCGTGTTTAAGAAATCATATTAATATTGTAACGCAGGGCGCGGCACAAAACAAAGTACATATATGTATACTGTTGGGGCTAGGCTACTTCACCCCACACACTAGGCCGGCGAGTAAACAAAGGCGTTCAAGGTCAGGCTGCCTCCAGCGACTGTTTGTGTGTACGCCACTAACAACAATCAGAACCAAAAGGGGTTTTCTCCAGAGCCTTCGAGAAAGATCTTGCTACGTCATCGCCGGCGTGTTTGAAGCAGTTCGCGAAATGTCCGTGTGACGTCATCCCACTATAGGTAGGTATAAGGAGACGAAGAAACAGCATGCAGAAAGTTACAATTACAGACCTGAGTCGGTCAGTGTGTCAGCGCGAGGCAGCTCTGTGTCGTGTGTGGTACGCCGCGTCTAAGTGAAGGAAATTTAACGAGCGTCGAGTGATTGTACCGTCGAGAAAGACAGTGAAAGGACAGAGTCAAGGCTACAAGAAGAAAACACCTTGGAGTTGTAATACCACGAAAGACTGTAAACTGTTATGTCAGTAGAAGAGAACTGTGTATTCGGGATAAAATTTTAGAGGGCAAATAAAGTCGTTTGTCGTTTTTGACACACTGGTATCAGGAGTGAAACTCGCCAAACTGTCGTTTTGTTACAGTACAAACATTTTCTTTGATGTGTTTACTACGTTCATATATGGAGTTTTGAACAGTTGTGGCTTGCTGCTTGTAAAGAAGCGTTATTAAAAATGAAGTCTATGCTACGTTTATAACCACAATGTAAGATAATTATCCCATATCGTTTAGTATACGTACTTATTTCAGCAGTTTTAACAGTTCCTCAGTGACCTAAAACTGTAAATAGCCACTATAATGTGTTTATTTCTTATAGTGTATGTAATTAATAAACTGTTAGTAAAATGTGATCGTTTTACTGTACGAAAAGCTAGCTGGCGTTTTCAAGATATGAATTTCTATTAATGTCTGATTTACAGAATGGAGCGTATATGTCCGTCCAATATGACGTTAGCTGGGAGACGTTAATTAAAAATGGAGCGTGTGCCAGATTATTAGATATAATTAAATTAATATTATTATTATTATTATTATTATTATTATTATTATTATTATTATTATTATTATTATTAGGTATTATTATTGCTATTACTTAATAAATAATAATAATAATAATAATAATAATAATAATAATAATAATAATAATAATAATAATAATAATAATAATAATAATAAATATATTTGACAAGCATATGATGTTACCTATAAAATACTCATGTTATCATGACAGGTTGCTTTCATCCTCTTCTTTATGATCAGTTTCTGAGTCCAAAGATCTCGTTTTCAGTTATCTTCAGAATTGGAATCATTCAATTCAGACAAGTTGCTACGCAAGGCATCGTCATCAGAAGGTAGATGATGTACTTCTTCCAAATCCTTGGGATTCTGTAGATCATACCTTTTACTCCCGTTTCTGAGAAGGAGTAACATTCTGCTTGCAATGTAAAAGCAATATTGCACAACTAACGAGGAAAAACATATGTCAGTAATATGTAACCAGAGGAATGCAGAGTTTGGTTGACCTCTGTGACATGTAACTACCGTTTAGTCATTCTTGGAACTTAAGAAATAAACAAAAAACGTTGTCGCTCCAGCAAACAGTTGCGTAAGGTGTAATATTAGCTGTCCTAGTCAGGTGTGTTCGAAAACTAGAACATTTAAATAAACGTAGGGGTCTCTCAGGCCCTTAGCGACCAACGGAGGGTTTATTATTGGACAGGTACAGACCATTGGAGGAAACAGCTGATTAAACAGAAAGAGATAACAGTGAGAAAAATTTTTGAAGACCAGTCTAAACTAAGATGTGTTGGAACACTTTTATGGAATGTAAGAAACAAATGAAAGTGGTCAGTTAACAGAAGAGTTTGAAGGGTGAGACTTCTGGGAATTTTGTAATTGTTATGTTTCTTTTTCGTCTTTTTGTGTGTGTATGAATTGTCTGATGAATGGCTAGGGCCAATATCAGTCAAACATGTACGTAAATTAGCATAGCATATACTAATAATAAATACATTCTAGACGGTTTCCAGCTGCAATAGCCGCTGGCTTCTAGTAGCTAACGTATACGGTTGTGTTGTATTTGTAGAATTAAAACAGTATGAGTATTATACTACAATAGATCAAAAACAACAAAACTGTGCCGCGGCGGCCCCCCTTTGGAAATTAATGAATTTAATGTGTGATCAATTACTATTAAACTATTGTTTTAATTTTGATGTAAATAACATTTTTATTTAGCATAAATTAATACGTTAAGCCGCAACAAATACTATAATTTATATCTTTTACGGTTTTTGGCAACAGGATAATGAATTAATATTGTTTGATTGCAAACTTCCAACATGTCCCCCCCCCCCCCCCTGAAAAAAAAGTCTGTCGACGCCCATGGAGATGTCAGCATAGTGATTCTCCTATAGTTTACCATTCAAACCTATTTCATTTAAGTTTGCTTTATTGATGTTGTGTGCATATTTCCTGTGGATTTTATAGTTTTTGGCAGCATTTATGTTGTTGATACCTAGAGCTATGTTACTTTATTCCACTGCAAATAGCCATATTGATACAGAAATTACGAATGCGAGACACGTTAGCTACGAGCACTCCCGACGTGACATCACGGGTCCTTGTGTTTGGCGTCTTATTATTCCGGGCGTCACATAAGGGAGCGTGAAACTGCTGAGTTAATATGGCGGGCTGCGAAGCAGCCACCCACAGTACACACGACAAAGTAATTATGTACATGTATCAAAATGAATAAGAGTTCTACCCCATTAAAGGACAAACTTGTAAAAAAAGCACCTCCTATCATCACAATTTGCTGTGCTGCGATTTTTATATACATTCGTATGCCAGTGATTCTTGGTCCGCCAGTGATCTTACTCAGAAAGGAAGTAAGCGAGTGAACACATGGCGACGGTAAATCTGATGTGAGGTGGCAGAATAATTAAGAGGTAAGAATGACCCTATGATTGGTTTATTTCTTATGTTTGACGTAGACATACATTTGAAAGGTTGGACCTTAATTCTCTGATAGGTGGAACACTTCGATCGCGCGGGATCTAGCAGGCCCGGGCTATATTTCTGTGCTTATATTCATCTGTTTATTTGTTTAAATTTTACTTTTCCTTCATTCCCACGTTTAGCTTCATTTAAGTTAAATATACACGGTTTCTGTTAGTATTACAAAAATAAATAAAATGTAGTATGAATACAGTATACATCATAATTTGTACTACACTACATGGAAAGATGAATAATAATAATAATAATAATAATAATAATAATAATAATAATAATAATAATAATAATAATAATAATAATAATAATAATAATAATAATAATAATAATGATGATGATAATAATAACAATAGTAATAATAATAACATTAATAATAACAATAAGAACAATAATAACAACAATAATAATAATAATAATAATAATAATAATAATAATAATAATAATAATAATAATAATAATAATAATAATAATAATAATAATAATAATAATAATAATAATAATAATAATAATAATAATAATAATAATAATAATAATAATAATAATAAAAGGGGTAAGGCATCACCACAAGGAAGGTGAAGCACTTCTTCCAAATCCTGGATTTTTACATCATACCTTTTACTCCTGATTGTGAGAAGTACTATAGTCGAAACCGGTCAAAGCGACATCGCTTTTAACGACGTATTGGTTATAAAACCGAAATCTAATATTCCCGTGTAAATCCTATGTATATGCTATATTTAAAAAATCGCTTAGTGCACAAGGTATTGCGACTTACCGCATAAAACGACGTATTTTATTACATTTTCGGATAAATGCATCGGGTATAACATCTAACGTTCATTTTTGTTTGTTACGTACTTGAGGATTGTAACGCTTTTATAGTTCGCGCGAAACTCCGCTCAAAAATGCACCTTTTCTCAAAATTGCCCTAAGCAGGCCGGCAGTCAGAAGACTCGCGAACGTTCTAGAAATCCCTTTATTCTGCCGCGCTGATTGTTGCCTGTTACGTATTCACTTAGCTTTCTTGATGTGCCGCCGTCGACGGCCGGC
The DNA here is from genome assembly GCA_030765045.1 of Tenodera sinensis. Classification (NCBI taxonomy): domain Eukaryota; kingdom Metazoa; phylum Arthropoda; class Insecta; order Mantodea; family Mantidae; genus Tenodera; species Tenodera sinensis. Next base: position 268,484,877 of record CM060964.1, read on the forward strand.
GACAGAATACTATACAGCTTTTATTACAAGTTTAGAACATGCTCAAAAATTTGTCTCATTCATTATCCTAGACCGTGTGTGACAATGAACAATTTACCTTGTTGCTACTTCTTTCCTCACTGAGTATACGTTTTTATATTTTTATGGCATGCTAGTACGTACAACATAAGCATAAGAAAATTTCTTGTATAGTCTCTCTCCGCAAATACTGAATTGTAAATACTGTAGGTGTGCTGTGTTTCTGCTACTTTTAGTAGTTTTAACTTTGTGGCAGCCTAAAACTTACAGATACGACCTCCTTGCAAAAATAAATAAATCAATTAATTAAATAAAAATAAATAACAATAAAAAATAAAGAAGGGAAAAAAGTGAACACCGGGTTTGTGCCACTCACGGCTATAACGACCGTAAACCACCGGTCCCTTCGAAGTCGTTATAACCGGTTTTAACTGTACTTGCAATGGCAAAGCAATATTGCACAACTATAAGGCGTACGGTATTAGAAGGCACATGGAGGCGGAGCTCGAGAGGGCTCGGCTAGAGCGAATGTCCTATCATAGTCGTGTAGCGTTGCCTAGTTCGGAACGCACAGCACAAGCGCGAGCAACAGAGATTTCTCTTTTTCATGCGCCCAAAATTATTACTGGAAATTCGACATTCTAATATGCCTTGGTGTATGCAGCAAGAATTTTTGAGGCAGCCTGTACAAAGGCCATTTTTCTACGACGTATGGTTCTCGAGTTATCGCTTCGAGAATAAACAACTGACTCCCGTGTTTATGCTTACGTATGCAACTTCCAATCTTGCCGGCGTGTTTTATACCTTTTCATTACGCAGTTACGGAGTAAGACATTACAAAGTGTTATTACGAACTGCGTATATTTAGTTCATAAATTAACTGACCACGGGTCACTGCAGTTGCGCGCGATTTCTTTAGCTCGGTTCAAGAGCAATCCGTAACGCAAATTGTGCTTTGTGTAACTGTGACAATAAGCAGAAAATTCACATGTTTACATTGTGTTTGAAGTGTTAACAATGTCACCTTCAAAACCTGGTACCAGTGGCGCAGGTACTAAGGGTAAAGTACTCCGCTCTCAGGCCAGAAATATTATTTTTAAAGTGTACAGCTTTTTAAGGAATTGGCATCTGAGAAAGTGCGTGTAAATAAGTATGTTAATATTGAGTGTTACAGTTTATAATGATATCATTATCCTTTGCTGCGTAAGTTTACGTTCTGACATTTTGTGACACAACCAGGGTTGCCAACTCGTACGATAATTATGGGGGCATACGATAATTTTAATGCTTGTACAATTGTTGTCAACCCGTACGATAATTATGGGGTGTACGATAATTTGAATGTATGATAGTTCGATACAGGCGCAATATCATTTGCACTGGTTTGTCACACCAGCGAAATGAAACTAATTACAAATAGCGACACCACTTTTGTCCTCATTGTCTGTTTGCACCCCATAGCAACAATTTCCAACACTACTAAGCCTGCTACCCTTTACCCTCTTATTGCCAATGTGCCCAGATCTGATAATCTCAATGAAGGAGGCACTGTTCAGAAAATTGATGATCAATGTAGAAAACTCGGAATACGTGCTATTCCGTGTGAAATAAAGAACATGCCTGAACCTGACAGTTTCTGGAATGCTATTGAACATGTGACCTTGGGGGAAATACTGATTTCAAAGAACTAGCGGCCTTTGATTTATCAGTGGTTTCCTTGCCCCACAGAAGCACTTCTTGTGAAAGAGTTTTTTTTTTTCTTTCTTCTAAACTGGATTTAATAAAAACCAAAGTTAGAAACAGATTGGCACTAAATACGGTAAATGAACTCATTTTGTCGTCTCAACTTATGAAAGAACGTGGTAGGCCTTAAAATCTGCAAGTTACCGAGAAGATGTTAAGGTTTATCTCAACAACAAACTTTTACAATGCTGCAACGGTTGAGGAAGCTGAACTTTCAGATGAATAGTGCGAGAAAAATAAGTGCTAAAGTTGTAATATTTGTTGAGGTCATCAATCTTGTAAGTGGGTATAATAAACATCATTACTCTTATATTTTCAAAAGTATTATACTGATATTTTATTGTTGTAGCGTTTTCTTTATGACGTACGATAATTTTGAATATAAATCTATAATTTTGAGTGGCTGGTACGATAATTTTACTTTTAAATGTTGGCAACCCTGGACACAACAAATATTCCTTTCCTCGTTCCCTCCCGTAACTTACGCTCTCTGGCGCATCCTTGGCAGCAGTGCAACCATCGTGTGCACGCATTGCTTCAGCTCATGTGCCTTCTAAGACCGTACGCCGTATAATGAAAAACAAATGACAGCAGTATGTAACGAGAGTAGGCACATAAGGTCTGGTTGACCTGTGCGACACTAACTGCCGTTTATTATTCTTGCAGCTAGAAAAATAAGCAGATAAGGTTATTCCTGTAGCAAACAATCGAGTGAAGTGAAATGTTAGATTTCTTAATCAGGCAATTACTTACTGTCATTGACTCAGGAGAATGTCTTCGTCCTTTAAGTGCACTCGTGGTGTGGAGTGGGGAGCCTCTCGTTACAAAGTAACACCAGCAGTTCAAAATTATTGTGTATAATGCAGTTGGACTGTAAGCAGTGCCAGTGTTGCTACAATATTATATCATGTGGTTTATTGAGTCTCCAATACACATAATTCATTAGTGATACTATTAAACGTATTATAATTCCTTTGTTTTATGCGGTAATGTAATATTGTATTTGTGATGCTCTTTCGCGAAATGTTTACTGTACTGGGAAAGAAAGGATAAATTGCTTTTGAAGCAGGCTGTAAACCGTCAACACAAGAGGAAAAAACAATAGAGCGATATCTCAAGTTCACTTGTGACAACCACGAGGTCATAGCTAAACTCCTGAGTCAAATGCAGTAGGTGCGTTCGTTTAAATAAACCTAGGGGTCTTTCAGGCTCTTAGCGACCAATGGAGGGTTAAAAGCTTCTAAGTTAATGTTTAATACAACATGTATTTTCGTGTTTGAATGATACATTGTGAGCGACTTCATTACAATACGTATCACGTGCTTTTAAAGTTTCCGTTACGTTTACGCTTAATGGATAAGGTCTATGACTGAAATGCACAACTGATGCGCATTTACAATCTCGAACGCATCTAATTGAACGATCTGCCATAGCCCATTCCCTGTAGAGTGAGCCACAAATAATTCCTCCCATTCAAGCTGGAAACGAGTGTAAGTTTACTAAGCAAACACCATACTTCACTTTGGAATTCAAAGCTTGGAGAGTAAACAAAGCAAACACGTGTTGCTGACGTCAACGTTGGGGTGCAAGCTGCAGCACCCGTGGAGCCTGGGAGGTCGCCATATTCTCAAGCTGTAAGGGGAGAGCAAGGTCACCCTTGGTGTGGAGGTCAACCCTCATCCTGCACCTTCCGTGTTTACGTTCCAAAGTGCAGACTTATTCCTTGGCGCTGCATTTCTCAGGCCCTTTTACTCTGCATCTTCCGGTAATGACACCTGATGCGCAATTCCTTCAGAACCATGTGTTGAAGCACGAACTGAGCTCCAGCTTGTGGATTCTTATATTCCGCTGACAGCTTTAGACATTTGCTTCCATGCACCTAACTCAATCCAAGGTAATTTATTAGAGGGAATTATACCTGAGACTTGCAGTCTATTTACACAAAACCAAGTTTCGAGATCTCGAAGAAACATTCAAACATTTACATTCTTCGAAATGGGAAGCATGTCATCTACCTACGTATTTTCAATTCCGAAGCCACTAGCGCAACGAAGGGGGGATTTTGGGGTTAACCCCTGGACTATAAGCGTAAGGAATTCCACACTGTGCGCACTCACGGCAATTGTATGTCAAACTCTGGGAGGAAGGGATGATATGAGAGCGCCCTACGGGAGTATTGGAACCCGGGAGAGAAACGCGAGCTAGTTTAAGGGTCCCTAACGTGTGCTGGAGATTCATTTCGACACCAGGTTTAGCCAAGCAGCCGCCAACCTCATGGGTTTCGACAGCGGTCCACCCCAGCAGGTGTAGGCGACTATAATGCCACCACATTCATCGAGAACAGTAGTCACAGTTCACACTGCGGCCCCAAACTCGCCCATCGCCAACACTCCGACCCTGAAAGACCGAACTGAAATGAAGGTGAAATGGAATGGAGGGACGGGGAATTTGGGGAAAATAAATATCGTTCTTAGCATTCGCCTGATGACACGGTGAAATCCCGGAAAAAAACCGATGGGTCAGGAAGGTCGACCGTGGGAATCGAACCCACGACCTCCCGAATGCGAGCCTCACATGTTATCGTCGAACTATCACGCTCGGTAGGTTAACACCTACTCCCGATAGAGCCACAGAAGAAAATCCCATTATTTTTGTCTACCTCAAATTGTTCCTACAGAAGTTTGTATCTTGTCCTAATCGGGATAAGTCTTCATGACACATCTTGTAAGGTAAAATGGGATTACATGAGGCTGAAGCGATAGCCAAACACGTATAAAAGTGGGTCGCTATAATGATGATGGCCTTGAAATTTCATACCTTTAAATGACATCACGAAAGACAAACGATGTAGACTCAGCACTTCAAAAAATGTAATGCCTTGAAAAATTAAAAACAATAGTAACGAATAACTCGGAAAACGTTAATGTCATAAGGAGTATCCTATAATATTACGTTTTTAACGAAGTCTACCTTTTTGTGTGTTAAGTTTTTGTATTTTTCTCATGATTCATCACTAATAAAAATTATAAATAACGCATGCAAAATAGAGACATTTCAGAGAAAATCAAACAAAGAAAAATTTGCTATGTAAAGAGTAGTTTGGAACTCCAGTTCTCGAATTTGCTCGTATGGCAGGCATTTTTGAAGAGCTGAACTTGAATACCAAGTTTGGCGTTTTCCGACTTCTCATTTGCACGCACCCACGCACCCGCACCCGCACACCCACACACAGACACGCCCACTCACACCCACCCACACAGACAGAGGCTTTTAAAATGAGCTTTTTGGGGGATTCATGGTACCTCAAAATATATTTCAGTTGAAATTCCCTTATTGAAGTTTTGAGTGGAATCCAAATACTTATTTCCTATGTATAACACAAGCGTGTGACAGATAATGTAAATATTAAAACGTATTGGCTAAAACAAATGCAACGTTGATCGCGCAACTTTAAACCTCTGCTTAATATAGAAACAATGAAAGATCATCACAGCATTAAAGTTTGGCAGCGAACGATTTTCACTCCTCTAAGGGAATGATCACATTTAGTTGACATCGCCACTAAGGTGTTCACAGCAGTAAAGTGGAACCAGTTCCTGCCATGCTTCTGATTGTTAAAGTTAGATACGAATCGATATCTTCTGTACGGAAGCCGGGTAGCAAATGAACACTGCTTCAGCAATGAAGGATGCGGTTTCACTCTTCCATCGCGTCCCTCCGACTTTGGGCCTTTTCCCGATTTCCCAAGTTCGGTAGGCGAAAATGAGGGTTACAGGATCAGGCGAATGGACGGCGTAGCGAGAGGTTACGATGAAATTTGTTTGAGTAACTGTCTGTCCTGGCGTCTGGAGTGAAGAAAACCCAGCGAGACCTTTCTTGAGGGAGTCTATGTGAAAGGTCCCGCCAGGATCTCGCACTGGATATGTTAGGGACCCCGACTGCGTGCAAGCCTGTCGCCCCGGACCCAGTCGATCTCTGTGACCTTCGCTTTACTGATTCCTCCTGGAAGTTCATTACTAGGTACTATAGGCCTCCTATGTGCTTCCGAGCCGAAATTCCCCTACACATGTAGTCTGCTCTACTCTATATAATTACCTATATAATTAATATGAATCATTTGGGAAATAATCCTTAATGTTCTAAATTTTTTAGAGGTTCATCATATAAGGCACCCGCAGTTAAAGTCAGATTTTAAACCTAAAACTTCAAATCGGTACGTGCAGTGTGAACCTAAAAATACTTAGTTTTTAGGTTTTCAATACCAACCCTCCCCTGTGGCACAACAGACCATCCAGGCAAGGCCTACCGCCCGACCGCTGCCCACCACAGATAGTCACATCCCATCGTGAGCTGCCATGTGCTACTGTTCCCCCTTTACCCTCCAGAGAACAGAATGCCCCTGAGAAGTTTTCTCGTCAGGGTCTACAGATGAAGGGGTGTGTAACCGATAGTGTCTCAAGTCTAGACTAGGGTCGTTACACATTTAATGGGGAGTCTCCTCTAGAGGTGTGAAATATGACGGTAATTCTCAAGACGGAAACCTTTTATCTCCGTCTGCAGTATGCAAAACCAAGGCATGCACATCTTAAAGCTGCTACTGCGAGAAAGCAATTGGTGACACCTTTCTGAATTTCCAAGAATTCTGCTCCTAGTACGGAATTTTCGTGTTAAAAATTCAAACTTTTTCTCTATTGCTCGCCTTTATTAAATAGAGGAAGTATTACATTCCGCCCAAAAATTCAACATAGAAATTTGACAGTAAATCATATTTGGAGACCTCCTAAATCTAAAAAGCAATTTCAGAAACAAGTGTAATGTGCATATCTGTGAACAATGTAACTCAAAAATGAGAATTCGGATGAATGCCAAACTTGCTATTTAGGTCAAATGTCTTCCAAATGTGCAATTCTAAGGGTTTCAGGAAAATCTCCAACTCCAAACTACATACATGGGCCCAAATGAGCTTCTTGTCAACAAGCTCTTAAACCTCACTCACTCACTGATCCACCCACTAACCCATCTACTCACTCATCCACCCACTGACCATCACCCAACCACCCACCCACTCATCCACCTACTGACCCACCCATTCACTCACCCACTAACTCCCTCACACAAACTACACTTTGCATGGAAAACGTGTCGAAATATTTTAATTTTCTCAAAAATAGCTCTAACGATTTTGATTAAAATACCATGTATTAATGTTATTTCCATGACAAATGGTGTATGTTTTGAATTTTTTCGGAATGGTCCGAGACGTGCTCTTCATTTGGGGAGAATTTTATATAGGTAATATTGTATAAATGGTAAACGTTAAGCGATAGACCACACCAAAATAAAAAAAAAAATAAAATAAAATAAAAACAAATAAAAATGTAGATCTGTTAAAAACACACAATTTATTTCAAATAACTTTTTTTTTGGCATCAGCCATTTCCAAGATATTTGTTATTACTGGTTGGATTTGTTGAATACTTTCATTCTTTTCAAGTCCTATCGACATTCAGTTATTCCTCGCCCGCGTATTGGAACGTCCCGTTCTAAAACATTTTGATTATCACTAGGCTTAGTAGGCTAGTTAACAAAAGCATGAAGTTATGCACGTTCTGCCTGTAGAGTAGAAGGACAGAACCGGTTCCCCGCACTGTGCCGTCACATGCACTACGAACGCGCATAACTTGAATTCTATTTAATGTAGCTGACCTACTAAGCCTATAGTTATCACTATCCCCTTAGTTCCTAAAACGAAATGCACGTTGCTATTTTTGTAAATGTTTATCTGAATTAAAAGAGTTATTAGAAATACAAAATTTTGTAAGAATAATTTTTATAACCATTAATAAACGATAGAGGTTAGAGACAGTCATGTGGATGTAACACATACGACTTATTTTAAAAATAAAAATTATATTAAAACAGAACTGTCGCACACACACCCCCAACACAACAGCCTATGAGGGTCAAGGCTTGCCACCTGGCCGCTGCGTCCCCCACCTCTGCCCACTACAGGGTTCATGAGTGGGGTGCAGTACTGGAGGGTGGGTCTTGGTTAGTGCCTCGATCCCTCCCGTCCAGTTATGCGCCTTCACGACCTCGGTTCGCTACTTCATCAAGTTGGTTTACTTTTGGCGCAACTGTTCTCCCTTTAAGTCATAATAAGGTACTATTTTGGATTGAAGTCCTGCAAAATAACCGACAAAGTAAATTTGACCTAAAGGATTAAGCAGCATGATGGTTGTAGAGATTTAAAATGCCAGGACTAACTATATCCATATTTTTTAGTTCACAGTGGATTAAACATGCCCAGAGTGAAAAGTAGTGCGTTACCGTGTGCAACGATATGCTCGGAATTTAAGGCTAAGTTGTGGCGGTAAAATCCTGTATTGTCAGCCATGTGATAAAGCGATAACGGCAGACCAACATTCGCAAGTGATACAAGATTTAAGTGATAACAGACATAAGGCAGCTATTTCACGCTTTACGAAAAAAAAAAAAATCTTTTAACGATCCAGTGCCGAATACTTCAACAGCACCTTCCAAGTTTTTAATGTATTTTGAGGATTTGTGCAGAGCATTAGTTTCAACGGACATACCCATTTCGAAAGTGAACCAACCTCAGTTTAAAACATTCCTAACAAGACATACAAATATTGACATACCTGATGAATCAACTTTGTGAAAACATTACCTTCCCAAGCGCTACGAAGAAACTGTGACGTATATACGCAACATCTGTGCTAATTAAAAATATTGCGTAGATGAAAGTCCAGATTCTGCTGGCAGGAAAATTGGAATGTTATTATAAGGGTACTGAAGAATGAATCTGAAATTTCCAAGTCATCTTTTCTACTGACCTGCCAAGACAGGCCCATGCAAACCATGTGAGTGTTGGCACATTATTTAATGAAGCAATGCAGATATTGTGGCCAAATGTTGTACGATGTGACAATATTTCGTTACTTTTTAATTATGGTGCACCATATATGAAAAAGGCAGCAGACTTGCAGTCAGTTATCATTCGTTAAATGTGTTGTGCATGGATTGCATGCAATATGTGAGGAAATTAGGGCCATGTTTCCTGACATTGATAAATTGATTTCTAATGGGAAAAATCTGATGTGTTGCACTCACTTGACTTTCTCTACTCTTGTCTAACCATTCTTACAAACTCTTATTCCTATATCTTCTTCGTGTTAGTCGAAATAAACATTTGTAGAAATTATCTTATTATTTATCTTCTTGTAGGTACTAGGGCAATATGGGACTGAGCGATAATCAAATCCTTTAAAGATTTCAAATTCCTCTCTCTTTGCACGGTTAACATATAAAAAAATTAATAACGATGTTCCATTTGGCAGAAGTATAAGTTCTCCAAAACTTACACAAATAACAAGCTATCTCAAAAATGGTTCACTCTACAAAACAAATGTATTTGGACATAAATTGTGTGCTTTAGCAAGACCTACGTTTTTGTATACACTCAATTTTCATAGTGAAGTGTGAGTCTCTAATTACTTGAGTTATTGTGGATCATTGTACTTCACTGTTAATAGCTTCAGGTGTGTAAATTTAAACATAAAAATATTTTCCAAGTTTTTAGCACCTAAAAATCTGAGCCCTATTAATCATGATTACTTTTGAACTGTAAAGATGGCAGTTCTATTGAAACTTATCTATAATGCCCTCTGTGCATAGCAGTTAATAATGCTTTTGTGCACTTACAAGTAATATGTCGACCGAGGTGGTTCTGCGGTAACGTTTTGAGAGGTCCTGAGACCGGTTACTGACCATGAATTTTTAGTGGTCTTCCCTGATCGACAGACAAATGCTGTGGTGCATTTGCTTCACCCTCCTTCCCTCATTTTGTTTTCCCTTTCATGTTTCATTTGGGCTTCGGGGCTTACAGTATCAGTCGGTGTCATGTTTTAAATGTTTAATGCAAAAATGCAGGTGAATGGGGTGTCACACTAAATGTTTCTCCTTTAGCTAATCATACTCAAACTGATTCTCATTTTCCCGGTAAACCACAAGGAGATCTGCAACTGATTTTCAAATGACATAACCCAATGGCGACTAATCACTTTGTACTTTAAGTGGCGGGCTTTCAAGTTCAACCAACAATTAGGTCAATAATTCCTCTTTAACACAAACCATAGTAGGACAAGATTGGACAGCCTGAAACAGTCAGTTGGGGAATTTAATGTCATGACGATATATTGCCACGATAGCACAGTTGATGATAACGAGCAGACGGAAATCGGAAGTACCTGGTTCAAATCACGGGTATGGTATTGAATTTTTCAGTCTGATTATTCTATATTACTGAAATGTGTAGCGAGTTTAGAAGCACGCCTTATTTTGTTTTATGAAAAATTTAGCATCTCTTCTGCTTGCAACAAAGTGCATATTACCAATAAATTATCGAGCGAGGTGGCGCCACGGCAACGTGTAGGATTCCCTTATGGGAGGTGCCGGGTTCGACTCCCGTTGACCGACCACTCTGACTTCGGTTTCTCCGAGGTATCCCCTTGTCACTAGGTGAATGCCGTGGTGGATTCTCTTCTACACGGATTCCTTTCCCTTCATTTCTCATTTGCCTCCCTTGTCATCTTTCAGATTTGGTTAGTAGCGCGGTATATTCTGGCGGATGCGGACAGACGGCACAGATGCTTGCCTCTGGAAACCCTTCCTTGGGCCTCCTGTGCATTGCTGCCCGGGTCACTAGGGTCGCCTAGTCGCCCTCTCCCTGACTGGGGAAAACACTTCGATTGTGCGTAGGTGTCAATATCTGTAACTGTTATGGACTTCTGTGTCTCTGGACTTCGCCGGCTCCGTTCTCTGACCAGCCTACGATCTCACTTCACCTCATCCCTTCCCTCTGGGAGGGTGGTAGCCCGCAAAAGGTCCATGCCATCCACACACACACACACACACACACACACACACACACACACACACACACACACACACACACACACGCACACACACCACACCAATAAATTAATACTGGTAATATTAATTGCTCCGAGACAATATTTCTGCACCTTGGCAGATAATTCTTGCACTTCTGACAGCGGCTGTTGTCAAATATATCGTAGCGGTTGGTTATCGGATCGTGCTCACTCGGAATTCCTCTACAGTCATTCGTTTTCAAAAAACGACAGCACTGGTGAAAAATGTCAGAGATCAAAGGAGCTTCAAATAAGCATAGGCTCTTTGTAGTCCAAACCGTCACTCGGCAACTGCGCCACCACAACGTTCAGCGATTAACAACACAAGAAACTCTTCATCTCTGGTGCAGGAGCTACTACTCTTGACATTCGCCGCAGTCTTCTGCTGGTTTTATTTCCCCATCTGACAAATTGAACCGCGCGTCAATAGCAAACGCTAATGCTGTCTGTCGGCAGGAAGCAGAAATGCATACATATCTGACAGTCGACATTCAAAGAATGACAAAATTTCAATGAGAATCATCGAGGGATTTCAGAGCGAAGAATTGTTGTGACAATGCCAGAAGTGCAGTCGTTTCAAACGGTAATGTAAGCTTTCAATAATTGAGCTAGCATCTTTAAATAACTTAACTATTTTTGTTTCTCATTCACTTGAGCCAGACCTAAAATTACCAAATGAATTACCGCAAAATATCGATAATTACACAAGAATCCTCAGCTACATCCACATTTCCCAATAACTGACGAGGTTCCTGAATTCGTCTCTCTCTCTCTGTCTTTCTCCAACATAAAAATAACCCCTAGCGCAACAGCGCTTCGCTAGCCAAGGCTTACCGCCCGGTCGCTGCATCCCCCACCTCTACCCACTACACGCGTCAGGAGTGGGGTGTAGAACTGGAAGGTGGGATGTGGTCAGCGCCCTCAGCCCTCCCAGCTTGTTATGTGGCATTCGCGACCTGGCGTCGCTACTTCTTTATCAAGTAGCTCCTCAATTGGCCCCACACGGACTTAACGAGACTGAGTGCATCCCCGGCCAGACCTTCCACGCTGGTACCGGGGATCGAACCCGCTCCTCCGTGCCAGAAGCAGACGCGCTACCACTGCACTACGAGGCGGTCCTCTTTCCGACATATTATCTACTACAAATTCCGTAACAGAACTGTTATTTCTAGAAAATATGGGGATAGTTTAAACTTGTGTAATAACTGGCAGGAACGGAACTTTTTCTGAGCATACGCTTCTATTCAGTGACCTCAAAGCATACATTTCAGGTGAAATCGCGAAATCGAATATTTTCTTGGAATACAAAGCCTCCTCTACCAACTTGTAATTAGATGCCAGAGAAAGTAAAAACAAAAGCAGAACATTAGCATTTCTTAAAACGTCAAAGAAAAATCTTTTTCTAAGGACTCCTATCTTGGTACATACGGCGCCACAGGCGGTGTACCCTTAGGATATACATATAAATGAAACGATAGCTAGGAAAGAAATCGTTCTGGTCTTTGTTAGCTACTCATTTGGCACTTATAAGCACAGAGGAAAATCTGAAGGAGAAATAAACCGGTTCAGTCAGCGAGGACCCTCCTGATGGGATTCAAACTGTGGACCTCCCCCGTTCACGAGCCTGTACTTTAACAATCTCGGCCACCCATATGGTATCTAGCGGTGATAATGGTTTTTATCGTTAAAGTATATGAAGCTGCATAGGTAAATAATCATTGACTTTACTACTCAAATAATCATGCTATAGAAAGTCTGTAAATTGAAGGGGGGGGGGGGGGGAAGCTTGTCAGAAAAAAACATGTTGATACATTTAATTTATTTATTTATTGAAATTGAAAAACAAATACGAAATATTTGCAGTGTATTTCATTATTCTGACTGATATGAACTATTTGTCTCAGAAATTGCGAAAAGAATTTCAAACACACTTTCATTAAGAGCACTACAGATAAATTCTCGGGAAATTTTGCTCCAGATCTGTATCGGAAGATGCGGTACAGTGTGAAACTTGACAAGTAAGTTAGGTCTTATGTTACATGACAAAGGTAACAAAAGACTTTTGCCTCAACGCCAACCAACAGGAGATTAAAACATCAGAGCTCCAAGTATATTCGTATAACGGATTATCGAATATAAAGATAATCTAAATTCGTGCTGTAACTGGGTTGTAATCAACAAAATAATCAAATACAAAACACCCTAAAAAGATTATATCCATACATATTTCAGGCCTAAGAAAAACACAGGGTGATGCTTAAACTGATAGCAGTAATTTTAAGGAATTGGTTGTGTTATAAAAGATTATTCTTTCGTGTAGTAAGTTTTCTCTATCTCATGTAGTTCCTTCGTTTAGGATTCACCATGACTGGAGTCAATTCAAGATTTACCTGATTCCTCTGGCACAAATACATCAAACACATGATGTTAATTCAAATGCTTATAACCATTCTAAAGTAAGAACAAATTAGAAACTAAAAACTTCACTTTATCTTAGTAATATTGCAAGTTCTTGGTGCAAAGCTGACTAAAGTTTCGAGCTGACATAACCATGTTTAAGTGATAAAATAAATACTAAATTATTTCGTTATTGTTTGTTGGGTGGTAATTCCAAACAACTTATTTGGGGTCAAAGCATTAGAAACAACTGAGCAAAAGTTCACCCCGTCCACTCGGCTACACACGGTTAGCTACCAGGTCCCAGGCCACGCCCCCCCGCTATTATCTATCTACATCAGAAAATCGGTCAGTCTCTCGTATTGTGTCAGTGGTGGAATCATGTCGTATAACAAGGTAAAAAATGCTTCAAAGTCGAATAAGAGCGTAAGTATTTTTGTATCCCTTGTAAAACTAAAGCTTTTGGTTTGCTGTGCCAAAGAAACAGTACGTAACATAATTACAATCACGTAATTATAAAGCCAATACATTATGTTTCTATTCGACTCGGCCACTGCAGCCTTGAAACTTGCCTTGTTTGTAAATACGTGTGTATATGTAAACAAATAGAACCGGAAAAGACAGGTGGCCAGGATTTGATGATGGGGTAAAAGACTGCATTCCTGTCACCCCTCTTCCCCATGCCTGGACTAGAGCTAACCATTGCGCATGTTTGAATGGAAACTGTTTCCACATAAATTACAGCTGGATCCTTTATTCTTTAATATTCAGGGTTTAGTACCTATAAGACAAGACATGTTAAGTGATTTTATTTTGTTCGTAAGATTGCTATACTCGGCTTTCAGCCTCGTTCGGCAAACTTCGGAAAGTAAAACTCCACTTTTAACACTTGACATATGTAACTGTTTCCCCCCCCCCCTTTTTTTTTTCTTTCTTTTTTTTTCCCCCTTCCTTAGTTTGGATTAATATTTATCTCGCGCGAGCAGTCCAGGTTTAAATGAACGTTGTAACAAGAATGCCTAGGTGAACTGTACTGCTCAAAATGCCTGACGAAATTAACTAATTATACAAAAATAGAGCTATCTGTTATAGAAGTGCAAACCTTCAGCACCGCTATCGTAAATTGAAAAGAATAGGCTACTTCAATTTGCCGTCTTTACATTAAGCCACTTACAGACAAGTTACAGACTTACTTTGCGCCTCTGAGGTATCTTTTCCCTTTTATTTTGTTTTAATACCATTAAGCACTTTATAATGGCGTGTTTCTTTTAAGGAGATCAAAATGCAACCTATGTAAGGGGATGAAAGAAGATGACTGGAGCATTAGCTCCATTTGTAACGGGAGATTCCTTCAGCTTCTTTTAGCCGTTATAAGCCTTCTGACTAATGAGAGGTTATAAAAGTATTTTATTTCTCAGTTATCAGCCGTCAAATAGTCATGTTTCCCTTCATTATTCAGAAGCTTCAACTACTAAAAAACAAAATCAACGGTTGATTCCTGAAATAACTCTTGTTAAATAAGTAAGATGTTACACAGTTCAAATGTTCGGAGAAAGGATCGGCAACTGAAAACATATACAACATACCTTCTTCTTCTTTACCTGATTACCCTCCCCTTATGTAGGACTTACAAGATAGTCCCTAGGGTCAACCGCCTGTTGCGGAGCAGAGGAACCTGTGGACCGGACAGAGTGAAGATCTAGAAGCGGGTGGTCAGCCCAGCACCAGGTATGAGAATGACGAAGAGGATGTGAAATGCGGGAGATACCGATGAATGAAAAGATGACGGTCTAACCGCTCGGCGACGGCATCACCTTATACAACATTCCAAAATATAATTATTTGGGCAAGAAGGATTTCAGTACCAACTGTTTGATATTCGTACAATGCAAATATCCTGCTTGTTTTATTCCGATAGCTAGTCAAAAATGGGTCAGGCATTTCGGTATCTAATGCGTTGTGAAAGATCACACAGAAAGTGGCTCTGGGGATGGGCCGCAATGTATCGTTATCGAGATTTCACCGGAACACGAACTAGTTAAGACATCTTATGAATCCAAGAAAAGTGTTTTAACCAGAAGAGCCATGTGTGTGTGTGTGTGTGTGTGTGTGTGTGTGTGTGTGTGTGTGTGTGCGCGCGCGCGCATATGCGCGAGTGTGTATGTGTGTGTAGCATATTTAAAAACTAGAAAAAAATAATTTCAGCATATTCCACGGATGCGTTACGAAGATTTTCATTAAGATCCTCTATCCTAAACTATACCCAGTACATGAAAAATGTTTCTTTATTTTTTCATTTTCTCAAAAACTGGTTAACACGTATGGGATTTGTGTTAAAATGTATATCTAGAGTTCTTTTTTTCTCTCGAAACAATCTAAGTAGCTATTCAACGTAACTGAACTGTGGATAAATGATAAACCGAAGAGGCAGATAAATCTTACTTCAAGAAAAGATGTAAAGCACATTGTGATGTCGAATAACTATTTCTGTCGCATTAGAAGGTTCCGAAATATTCGTCGTTACATATTTTAGACTAGGCATGGGGAAGAGGGGTGACAGCACTGCAATCGAGTATATACCCTCTCCACTTACTAACACAATTTGAAGGACTGACCGGTTCTCTTAGGTAGACAGACAAAACAGGGGGGCGTGGCCTGGTAGTTAATCACCGTGAGACAGTGGATGGGGTTAAAACTACGATGTAGAGCAGCAGTGCCCAAGTACAGGCAGGAAAGGAGAGGTTGAAATCACCTCCTTCCACCCGCTGGGACAGAATAACGCATTTATCCCTGGTTACTGAGTCCAGTGGCTTCACTGCGGCGTCATTCTTACGTACAGGAAATCTAAGGCGTACACATTCATATTGTGCTCCCGATTAACCCACATTATGTTTCTGAGTATGTCCTTTTATGGAACGTTTCGTAAGATCTTCAATATTTGGTGCAAAAGATGAAGTGTACAGCCTCAAAAATACGTAAAATGGTTTCTTACTTGTCTTGCTGCAATACTAACATTTTAATTTATTTTTGAAAATACTTGTTCGCAGATAAGTGGAGCCAAAGGCTAACATTAAACTAGATGCAAACAAACGTAATCTCCGATACTCACTGCAGGGCAAAGACTTAAATAATTCCCACCTTCTTTCTCAGAATATTTTACGGTCGTGAAATTCTGCAATGCAAATAGTTCGATTTGTATCTCGTGCAGTCTTACTATATGGACACTTCAAAGGAGTGCAAAATAATTGGATTTTGGTTTCAAATGTTTTTAGATGTTCAAATGTGAAGATAATGTGTCATACAATTGCTTCAAAAGTTTGATGGGCTTGTCCAGGAGAATAACGTTTATCGTGAAGACGGAACGTAAGCAAGGGAAAGGCACAAATCTGCAACTACAAGTCTTACAAATCAGGCACTTAACATAATCGTCTTCATCTCGAATACACAAATATTCGTCCTCCCATTCAATGTGGACAATGTACTACTACTCCATGACATCCGCCTCTGACTACTTCCTCGTTGACTTGTTCAGCGGTGGAGATAAAATACGTAAGATGTGTAGAGGAAGCGAGCATGTGCTGCAGGGTTGAGTAATCCTGATGTAGAGGAAGTGACACGTTGAGTCAGTTATCCCCATCTGTGTTTGACTATCAGGTTGATCTGCAATGCGGCACCTATAAAATAGCGTTCTTTTTCTTTTTCTTTCGTGAGTTCATTCCCAATAAACACGACTTGGCCCGCCTCTGTGGTGAAGTGATAAGTCGGCCTCATTTTTAGAGGTCCCAAGTTCGAAACTCGGTTAGTGCGAGTTACCCCGCGTTTTCTCTGAGAAAGCAAATTTAGGATTACTAAGCACTTGGGACCCCGGACTCTCTTTAACACCTTCATTTCACCCACTCATTTATCGTCCGATATGGGCTACCCACTTAGACTTAAAGTACGTAATAGTGGGGAGGCAAGAGAAATGATTTGCAAACACCCTCGTATTTTGTTTAGCGCATCGTGCATACTACCATGTACATATTGCTAATTTGAAATTGCTTTTAACCAAAAATATACCAACATAAATAAAAAATCGCTTTTATATTTAAGAGATTATGAGAATAGGCAAAAGGAAAAGAAAGTCGTGCGAGTGTGACACACAGGATTTGTTCTTATTTTAATTAGCTATTATTCCGTATATTGTTAAAGAATACCACGTGAAGAAGTTTGAAAACCAATTATTTTCAACATTTTCTGTATTTCTATTCAACAATGTTTATTTCTAAAATGTAACAGCATCATGCGAATGCAACAAACGAGGTACTGAGAATATTTACACAAGAGATGAATTTTACCGTTTACCATCTTTTGGGTCGAACAGGTTTTTATGCTTCATAAACCAGTTTCTTGTAATTTGAACTTAACGACAAGAGGCGCTGTTAGATTAGAAGATAATTTCTTCTTATTATACCGTCTGCTGATGAAATGCTGTAATTTGGACAGTAATTTGCCTAAGCATATTTGGATATGAAAACCAATTGCTTCTCCTCACTTCAGCTATAAAGATCAAAAAGGAACTTCCGTACAGTATATGCTAAAATTTGGGGAAAGGTCTTCATCTTCTCTGTCCAGGGCGCACAGCTGTTTCATTCATAGCCAGACAGGAATTTCTAAGCGAAATACAGTGAAAGAAAATGAAATTGAACTGTTACTGGACTTAACGCAGTGACCTCGCAGGTTCCATCTCCCCTGCGGTCTGTTGGCATTTACACACAGCTCTTACCAGATAATGCTCAACTGCCCATCAGTAATTGCTGCCTTTATTGTTTACATGTTTCGAGTGTAGGTAACCAATTTTTGTCTGTTCATGATAAATGAAATGAACTACAAACATATGCAAGGATAGATACTATCACCAGCGATGTCCGACATTTGCGAAAGAGGGGAGGTTGGGTTTATTTCCTTCCTCTTTATGCAGGCTGTGCCGCTCAGACGTGAATTGTGTTGCAGTAGCGGGTTGGTTACATCTACGTTGCATTTGGTTTACGAAAGCACTTTCAAATCTTATAGTACGCTAAACGTCTGTTCATTAGAGACTTGTTTGGTACTGCTTACGTTCAATTAGTCAATTTATATTTGGCCACAAAGCCGAAGCGCTTAGCCCTAGAAGATACACCAAGTGATCGTCGCACACCTTTCAAGCAAATTAAAGTACTTTGTTACTGCACCGTATTAATTACCATTATCACTTTTTACAACATTGCACACAGTATGACAATCTTTGCAATTTCAGCGTATGATTTACCCTCATCATGTAAAGTTATCACTATCTTTCTCTCTTCCAGATTTTTTTTTATAGTTTCCTTCACTCTTCTACTTATGTACGTTGTTGTCATTTGCGTATTTACTCCGGCACACTGTCCTTGGCCGTCAGTTTGCATCTGAGGCTCACTGTGATGCTTTGTTTACATTTTACTGCAAGTGTGCGAATACTAGTCTTCCCTATCAGCATTTTGGTCTTTACCTTTAGCAAATACTTAGAATTTAAATAAGTTTGTGTATAGCACCCTAGCTTTCATTTAAATATTTCAGTGTTCAATAACGATTGGGTGAACTACCTATACTTGTAACATCTTCAGTTGGCGAGCTGTTTCTCGATGACAGACAGACAGACAGACAGACAGACAGACAGACAGGCAAGGTGACGAATAGGTGCTCCTCAGAGACATAACTTAATACCGCATGATGTTATTTCCGTTGGGAACAGCACATATTGTTCTATGAGAAAATGTGTTAAACAAGCAGAACTCTCACCTGTTGTTATCTAAGAGATAAGAACATTCCTAACGTTCACAAAGACTTGCACTGGGTTCACCAAGGTTACAGCGTGCACAAACGCCATGTATGTTTGATCAAGCTCCCGATTTAGGATGCTTAGTTTTATGACTGTTGTAAATCATATGATATGCGGCGTAGATTTATCAGCTGCATTCTTTTCTTGCGTTTTAGATGTGGTATGCGCAGCGTGACTATGTTTACGGCAGAAGCTGCAATACCAGTTTCAATAATTATTTTTACAGAATTTGCGACAGAAGGAAAAAATTAAAATTTTATGCGCAAAGTAAAGAAATTATTTAATCATAGTACCGTGCTTAAAATGCGTTTTACTTTCTCTACTAGGTACAGCAAGTAGGGGAAGTATTGCATTCCACCCAAAAATTCGATATCGAGATTTCACCGGAAGTACATGTTTTGGGAATTAGAATAAGGCCTGTGTGTAAGTTCGTGTGAATGTGAACGCATAACTCAACAAGGAAAAGTCGGTTAAATACCGAACTTGGTATTTCAGTTCAGCATGCTTCAAGGGTGTGGTACGAGCGAAGATTTCCAACAACGTCCCCCACCCCACACTAACCCTCACATGCAACATTTTTCGAAAACCTTAATTTTATCGGAAATGGCTAACGATTTTGCTTAAAATACCACATATTTAAGATATTGTCATCACAAGTGAAATGAATATTTGCATTTTCTAGGAGTGTCCTCAGATGTCCTCTTCATTCTGCATAACCTTTGTATAACCGGTAACCGTAAGAGGTAGAGAAAGATCATACAACACAAAAACGTAGACTTGTAGATCTCGTTAAAACACAATTTTTCTGTAGAGTGAACCATTTCCGAGCTGTTCCTTGTTGTTTGTCAGAGTTTTCCAAAACTTATAATTTTCTCGAATGGGAAATCGTTATTCATCTCTCCTCTTGGGGATGCAAAGAGAACGGGATTTCAAAGCCATCACATAGCTACAAAAGTACAAATTACAGGAGAAAATGTTTTAAAAAGTAAAAATTTGTAGTTATTCGCGTTTCACAAAGATAACTTTGTAAATTTGTAAGTGAAGTAGAAAATAACAGATTCCCAGGCCATGATTATAAAAATTCAACTGTTATCTGTTATAAATGTACAAATTATGCGTTACAAATAACATCAATTTAAATTTTAAACATGTGTAATAAGTGGCAGGAGCCGAACTATTTCTGAGCATACGCTTCTATTCAGTGACCTCAAAACATACATTTCTGGTGAAATCGAATATTTTCATGGGATACAAGGAAAGAATACTCCCGTGGACACTAGAGGGGCGCCTGTTTTGGCGGGTTGTTATTGCCTGCTCTGGACCGCTCCAGTAATGGTTTAAAACAGTCCTACATAACACTGAATGTTGAAAGCCTATTTCTTTCCTGCTTGCTTACGTTTCATGAAAACCTCAAATCCATCCTAACAGCCGCTCCATGTTATTTTACCTCAGAAACAGTTGGATTCTGGCGACTGTCTCCAAGCTTTTCCACATATTTATCGCATTCTTCTTTCCGTAGTTTTAGATTGCATAAACCCAAGTTCCGGTAACTGATTAAAAATGTGAACCTTGTAACAGGAAATCTGTGTGTCACTCATCGAGTTTCATCGCCAGCCAGGAACAAACGTCATTAGTAAGTTTTTGTTTTGCACTCCGGCAGCGTCTGGCAGCAGAACAGTCTTGAAACTCATGCTTTGCTTTCTCTGTTACGTATAGTACGTAGGGGATGTATTGTATTCAGCCCAAAAATTAATTGGAAATATATGTTTTGAGGCACCTGAATAAAAACAGCATTTTTATCAAAAGGTGCATTGTGTGTGTGTGTGTGTGTGTGTGTGTGTGTGTGTGTGTGCGTGTGCGTGCGTGTGTGTGTGTGTGTGTGTGTGTGTGTGTGTGTGTGCGCGCGCGCGCGCGCGAACAACATAACTCGAAAACGAAAAGTCCGTTAAAAACAAAAGTTGGTATTTAAGTTTAATATCTTTCAAGGATGCGACACAAAGATATTGAAGAAAATTCCTCCACCCTAAACTACATTTTACATGGAAAATGTTTTCCAAAATTTGGATTTTTTCAAAAAAGGCTAACGATTTTGATTAAAATGTCACATGTTTAAGACATTTTTATGACAAATGAAATGTATATTTTGAATTTTCTGGCTATAGCCTATGTAGTCCTGCTTACTCCTGATGACTTCTGCATAAATGGTAAACCAGAACAGATAGATAAAATATTACTATACAAAACTGTATATCTCATTAAAGCACACAAGTTATGTCCAAATGCATTTTTTTTCCCTTGTTATGTGTGAGTTTTGCAACTCTTGAACGCTTCTCAAATGGGAGGTCGTCATTATTTTTTTTTTTTTTTTTTTTTTTTTTTTTTTTTTTGGGCCATGCAAAGAGAACGGAATTTCAAATCCTTCATATAGCGACCAAGTTTAAAAGATTTTACTATCGCGCAAAGCCTACTGTGTTCCCATATTCCCCTTGCAGCTACAAGAAAATTAACAATAAGATAACTTCTGCAGATGTTTATCTCGACTAACATGAAGAAGACAGAGGAATAATAGTTTGTAAGAATGGTTAGTACAAGAGTAGAGAAAGTCATGTGAGTGCAACACATCAGGTTTTTTTTTTTTTTTTTTTTTTTTTTTTTTTTTTTTTTTTTTTTTTTTTAATTTTATGTTTAATAAAATCATTCACAAAGGAACATACACTATTAGAATCTTTCTTGTCTCAGTTTCTAGAAAATAGTACACAATACGCCTATTGCCATTGTCAGAATGGGTATTAAGTAAATAAATCGAAAGAGCCGATTATAAAGCTGTGACATTTTAATTTGTTTTGGGCAAAGGCAAAGTTGCACATAGTCAGATGCTAGGACTAAAGTTTTACTCTCTTTCTCTTTGCAACTCAATGATCTTTTTGTATCCGATGTGCTTTATCTTTCCTCTTATGCACCGCAAAGATACTTTGCAAGATGCAATTGGATTGTATTTCAGTTATGGTGCATTAAGAAAAGTACTGTCTGTTCACCAGCTCATGGTCTTAGGGGACTGAAGGGAAGAGGAGAGACATTCCATGATAGTGTAACCAAAGTTTTGTGAACTTCGTAGACAACGTTGCTGCTGGTTAGGTTGCCAACTTACCTCCTACGTTATTCCCGCTGTTTCCTCGCTAATATGCTGATATTTCTTAATTCCAGTTAAAATCGTACGGATCACTAACGTCATCTCGGAAGTAAAGAAAAAAGGAGTGCAGAAGTAGTTAAGTAGTGTGAAATCTGCTATGATATTCTGGTTGCAGAACAAAGGGCTTTAAAGTGACAGTTCCATGTGTAAAACAGATTTTTACAGGATGATTGAAACAAACATAAAGAGGTTTCTAAAGCGGACGCATTTTGGGTTTCATTTCATTCGTTTGCTTGTCCCCATAAACGTGTGATCTCAATTCCATAGCACTAGCTTGGGCCAACGTAAAACGAATAGTTAGAGAAATGTAATAGTGACTTCCTTATGATCAGTGGGAGAAAGACGCAGTAGTTGAAAATATCGTTTACCTTTTATAAGTTAAGTACACTGCATGAACTAAAAATCACATTTAAGTGTCGCTATTTTGAGTGACTACTTTGCTTTGATCTAGCGTGAATAAACTTGGTATTACTATCGTAAGCACGACTACAAGCAGGAGGCCAGCTTCAGTTATCACTGTTTACCTGGTACTGTTTACTGGCGTACTCACTTGCCGCATTCCTTCCAGGGACCATGAACTGGTGAACAAACTATAGTCACATGCGTCATATCGAGGTGTATGAAAACCGTAGTTTGTACTATATTTAAAGAACTTGTGATATGTTTTGTAGCTCATTTTCACTCTGTTATTAGTTTTCTCTTTCAAAGACTTTTGAAAAAGAGAAAACAAATACTTCACTGTTAGGTTAGGATTTTCAAAGTATATCTAGTGAGTCAACTTTCCGACTGGGGGTTGTGATACCTCCCAGGATCGGAGGTGCGTAAGTGAGCGTGAGGCCGTCAGTCGGTCTATAGCGTCACAGGCGGAGGAGGAGGATTGTGCAAATAGCGTAATATCAACTCCAATATTGATCGACTCAATTTTAAAGTGTTGAGATCCCCTATGGCCAACTGCAAACCTCTTGTGTTACTGTAACTTGTTATAACGTTCAAAGAATGCTTATCATAAACGAAAATGCAGAGCAGTTGCCTACCGTTTGAACCATTTACAGATAAACTGTAAGTCAAGTATAGTATGCAATTCCTACATCCGTCCCCACTCCCTTAATGTTCCTTAGCTACATGATGAGTTAACGTGCTTCTGCTACTTGCACTATTGCCTGTCCCCAGCCTTTAGTATTCGTGTTTGCAGCGGTAGTACGAAACAATCAATTACATGCAATGTAAATAAAATGCTCTACCCTTGAGCACAATTCCTTAACTATAGTTCACAAAATTGCCA
The DNA here is from genome assembly GCA_030765045.1 of Tenodera sinensis. Taxonomy (NCBI): domain Eukaryota; kingdom Metazoa; phylum Arthropoda; class Insecta; order Mantodea; family Mantidae; genus Tenodera; species Tenodera sinensis. Next base: position 268,508,297 of record CM060964.1, read on the forward strand.
AACGGCGCCGGAGGTAGCGAAAGGTATAATTTTGAAAACGTTGTTAAACTGTACCAGTAATTACTTTGGACGGTAATAATTGTAATGTTAGGTTCTGGTTGGAGAAATACGTGACTCCGCATGAACGTGCTTTTCGTCCTCTTTGGTGCCCATCAGGATGCTTATTTTTGTGGTTTCTGCTCTAATTAACCTCAGTTAGAGGAAGTAATTTAAGCGCAATTCTAGTCGTGCGGATCTAATATTAATTTTGCCTAAAGCGAACGTCAGTAATAGAAATCTGGAGAGTTGCTGCAGGCATTTTCACCATTTTTCCTGATTACGATCCCAGCCCAAAGCTTGTTCTCGAAAATTAAATTCTGATATTTCCAATCCTGATTTCCACTTTAAAGAGTGGGTGTAAAACGATCGCACTTCAGAGAATGTTCTAGCAGAGGTTAACAAGTTTCATAAAACCTATATCTATTCCTGTGCAAAAATGTAGCATCATTCTCTATTATTTAGAAGATGACTACATATCCGCCTTTGCTGGAAATGTCACGGGATATACAAATCAAGTTGTAGAGTTAAAGTATGGTAACAACCAACCGTTTGACAAATCCCACTTCTGACACCATGTGACAAAACGACAAAAAGTCTAGTCCAATTCACCCCCCCCCCCCCTTCATTAATTTTTTTTCTCCTATACTTTTGCACAAAAACAGTCCTCTTCTATTGATGTTAACACAGTTTAGTCTTTCGTGATATTACAACTCACAACTGTTTTCTTCTCCTAGCCTTGACTCGCTCCTTTTACTGTCTCTCTTCACTTTCTGTGTCTCTCAAACACTAACTCCGAAGACACAATACTCAACACTCGTCAAAACTTCACTTCGACGTGACGTACCTTTCATAGCTGTCTCGCCCTGACACACCGAGTCAAAAGCTGACTGCCCTCACGCGCTCCGCAAGCTTTTATACCACCTATGACGTAGCCAGATCTTTCTCGAACCTCTACAAACACGCTGGCTGCCGGACATTTCTCGAATGCTCTGGAAACTCCTTTGTATTGCCGCTTGATTGTTATTCACGTGTTTAGTCGCGTGAGTGGCATGGGGAAGCCCGGCCACGACCGTCCTTTGTCATGATGCCGCTACCGAGGGCCGGCGCCGCAATATAACTGATATGAGTATACTGCAATTATACAGTAATTATACATAAAGTCATATTTCATTCAGAACCATTTTCAAAGTACCAGTTAATCAAAAGCAAATTCAGCGAAGGGAAAGGGGCATAAAGGATTATTATCTCCCTTGTATATAGATTTTATGGGTCCATTATGTACCAAATGTTTAGTTCTATAATTGCATTGATTGAAAACAAAATAGAAATACTCTGTTGTAATCTTCATTTAAAATGCTGCAGCAGGGTACCTAAATTCAAAACGAGAGATCTTGAATACTTTAGATTACATTTTAAACGCTTTGAGATTTTTCTAGAGAACTTGATATCTCAAGGGGACCAATATAATGCCTGTAGGGTGTAGGGTATATAACGAAGGGGAACATGTTCCGCACTGCGACCTACGTGAATATATAGTGGTTACCAACTCCCCGCCCTCCCCGTCCCCAAGAGGAGGGAATGATATGAAGAAACCACAGAAGGCTAACGACCTAGGTCACAGAGTGCGGAAGTCCCCAACATACCTGGCTTGAAGACCCGACCCACTACTGGAGCTGCACAGAGAAGGCAATGAACAACCCGTCCAAATAGGCATCCCTCTAATGTCCATAGGAGCAAGCATCCACACCATCTGTCCGGCAACGCCACACATCGTGAAACTTAGAAGCACACTCGAAAACGATAAGGAAACGAAATGAAAGAGAAATGAGAAAGGAAAGTATGATAGTTGAGAAACCACCCCAGCATTCACCTACGATTTAGGCAAAAACAGGAAAAATCCAGTGTCGGAGTGGACGGTTAACGGGAATCGAACTCAGTACCTACCGAATGCGAGCTTCGCACGTTATCGCGGAAGATCTCACTCCGTATATAAGCCTATAGAGATATAATGCAGCTTAACCTAATTATAAATTGGTTCCCAAGGACAATGCTTTTCGGTTTCGTGTAATGTTGACACTCTGTATAAAAATCTGATGTGTTGCACTCACATCAAGTCGCCTAGGCCTGGTATAAGAGGTAATAGTGACATCAGCTAAACATTTCCTCATTCATTGCTCACCGAACTTTATGTGCAGTTACTGTACTTTATTGAGGATTGTAAGATTTTGAATAGTTAAGCAGAATTTTGAAACAACTAATACATGAAAACAATTAAGAGTTTTGTTGTAAAAATTAAACTGAGAGGCATACATATGATTGATGAAATACACCACTAAGTATGGCATAGGTGTGAAATAAGTGTTTTAATTCGTATGGATGCATGGGGTTTTCCACCATCGTGTGTTAGTGTACATGTATATGTGTGCACTTTGTTGATTAAAACAATTAAATTAGCATGTCTTAAAATAATTATACTCCTACAATGTTCACGATAGTTTCTAGTGGCACTGTCAGTTTCACGAATAGAAAATCTCTCTTACCTCAAATTCATGACAACAGGGTGACAGAAACCGTTGGAGGGGGCTACTTCCCTGCTGTTGCCTCCCTCTTTCGTTTGTTTGCGAATTAGTCGGAAAAGCCAAAAACTGACAGTGGCGAATATTGCAGAATTCATCTAGTATTCCTTTGTCCTTCGATTAATTGAGACCACGTGCCAGCTAAATTTATGTTCTCTTCTTTGACAGGGTTTCATATTGTGAAACGAAAACGGGCGGAGGCGAAGGCGGCGGTGGATCTAGACATAATTCAGTTAGATTCCTGCCACAGTGTAGATATATAGGGTCTCCGTAGCGGTGTTTTCTGTAATCAAGTGGTTTTCTACAGTTTTTGATTCCGGCTCTAGGAGCACATGGTGACAGAGGGTTACTCATCAAGCCATCACCCATAGAAAGTGCCATGGGAGAGTGGTAGGACCCCTATAGGCGCGAAATGGCTGATAATTTTGCTCGGGGAACTTCTCTTTCAAGGGATGAGATTCTTTTGCATGTGAATAAACATTACACGGGACCAACGGCTTTATTTCCCTTCCAAAGGAAGCAGCGCTAAGATTTTTAGGTTCGGAAAAAAATCCAGCGTTCTACACCAGGTTTGAGCTCGCGAGAACTACACATATTCAAATCGGGTTTAAAATATTCATGCCACTCTTTTACATACTAATTTGTTTACTTATTTTACCCAGAACATATTAACTTGTTTTCCCACTCAACTTCTCTCCTATGCCACACGTAGTGCAAAGAGCAAAATTTTGTTTGCACTGGCGCCACAACAGGAAATCTCTTACAAAAGCGCCTTTGAAAGTAGGGTCTGGAAATAGCTGAAGTAGAAGCTAAATTGCTTTATAACTGCAAACCGGTGCCAGAAATCACACTGGGCAAGGTCAAGTGAATATACAATATTGGGCATTGGTTCATGTTTGCCAGCAAATATCTGGCATCTGTCAAATAAACACAATGGCATACATATAATTTGGTTGGAAATCAGTTCAGCAGCTTTGTTTCTAGAAAGGTTGTTTGGAGTGCTAATATATGGGAGCCTGGGCACTAATCCCAGCCTAAAAACATGAACTTGCCTAAATATGTGGAAAGATTTATTTGGTTAAAGGAATTTCACGCCTGTGGTGTCTTGCATTGCTATGCTCAGGAATTTCATTTGTTTTAGTCTCGAATGGTCGCATTACAGCAGTATGAAAGAGTGAGTGAGTGAGTGGTGAGTGAGTGAGTGAGTGAGTGAGTGAGTGAGTGAGTGAGTGAGTGAGTGAGTGAGTGAGTGAGTGAGTGAGTGAGTGAGTGAGTGACGTTTAAGAGCCTGTCGACAACTAGGTCATTTGAGCCCGGGTATGAAAGAAATACCTATTTTATACCTGTCTCTTAATACTACACTGAACTTTACGTATTGGAAAGCGTGAAACGCCCTGTATAAACAGTGATTTTAAGCACTCAACGAGGAACCTTTGTTAAAAATTAGTAAAATATAGCTTGACGAAGCGCCTATGGGAAGTTCAACAAAGTCCTAGCTTCTGCTCCAACAGCCTGAGAAACTGGCTTGCAGAAAAACGGTAGATACATGGGCGTTGTTCCAGAACTCAACTTGTTAGCTTAAGTTCATCGGGTTCATTAAATGGCAGTGAAGTACATTCTAAAATTATATATCATAATTTGTCAACTGTTTGCAAAATATATTGCATTGTGCTCAAAATTCTATGTCAAATCTTCCCTGGAAATTGTATTTGTAATATAAGGATTACTAGGAAGTGTGTGAAACGCATAAATGAAAAGTCCTGTATTGCACCCCACATAGGATGCCTGTTGTGGGCAGAGGTAGAGGTCGCGGCGGTCGGGCGGTTGGCCTTAGCCCTTCATGGGCTGTTGTGTCGCGGTGTTTAGTTGCTTACATAACCTATGTAAAATGGAACGAATCTTTTATTTTATTGCCTGAGCTCGTTGCTAACCAAATTGCCTATTTTAAAACATTTCCAAGCAAAATGCTGTGATTAATGAATTCAGATCCCGCCTGTATTCAAAAGGATTGCTTGGCAATGTTAATGGCAGAAAAATTCTTTTGACTGTTACACATAATTTTTATGCAAGGTGGGAGGGAAGTTATTACATTAATTTACACCAGTGATAGATCTCGCTATTTAGAACACATTTTGTATCTTTAGGTTTTGTCTCTGACCATTTCCTACGGAGATATTTTAGCTTTGTCGAAAACAAGCTGACAACACTGCCGATTGTGCGGGTGTCACTTTCACTATGTCAGTATACAAACAACCACCGCAGCGAGGTGTCTCGTGAACGTAAACAAATGCCATGCCGTGTTCTTCAATGTTTACTGTGCGAGTGTAGGCCAATCAGAATCGTTAGCTCCCAAAACATTACACCACTTTGCACGCAACCGACCTGTTTACATTCAGAAACCGGTTCAATTCCCTGACCAACCTCAACGCAACGTTATCGAGTTACTTCACGTCTGAAAAAACTGTTCGGTGTATTCCGTCAATTCTTTTAAGTGATTAATTATTTCGAAACCCTGTGTGATGTCCCATAATTACTACCGAAGCTATGTCAGAAATAAGTTACTCTACGCATCTTACAAGTAACAAGCTAGTATCTTCGTACATTCTTGTGGAATCACGCATCTAATTTGGAACAAAAATCATTTATTTTTTCGAAATCGGCTGATCAAAGAACAAAATGCCATTAGACCTTTTTTGGAATGCTTCTATGAAGCACACATTAGATGGAATGTAATAAGTTCCCTTGCACCCGGTATATATAGATTAGGTAGAGATAATCTTGACTATGGCTGTTCGTAGAAACTAAACATCTCTTACAAATTTAACGAGATACGCTTGAGGGGACAGCTGTGCTATTTACCTGTTAATTACCTTTTGTACTATGTTGCATGAATCAGCTAAAGGCATAACAGGATCTCATTACAGGCTTGTCGTTAGATGGTGGGTGAGGAGGTCATTACAACTTTGCATGTGAAAGGTCTTTATGCGGCAGTTAAACTCGTTTAAAACTGTGTAATAACGGGCTAGATAAAATTCCGAACTGAGTCAATGATCTGGGAGAGTATCAGCAGCCAGGCTATTAAGATAACCAAGAGCAGGCTGTGGCGAAAGTGTTCTAACACGTCCACCTACGCTACGTAATTGAAAAAGTTCGTAATTTGCACTTTAAGAGTTCATTAAAGTCTTAAATTATTATTTTGTATGTCAGAATATCTTAGACGTGCTTCCAAGGAGTAAACAACATACATAAGATGAGGCATTCTGAAAGATGATATTTACAGCTTATGTTGATTTGAAGACCACATTATACCGGGCGTTTCTTGGTATCTGACCAAACGACGAGTAAATACTAGCTTGAAACGCCAGAACTTAAAATAGGTAAACGGTGCAGCGGACATGCAAATTAACAGTCGATTTGAACAAATTTTACCTACTAATGGTGGATATATAAATTCGGAGTAGTTTTTCGTAGCTGGCGTCTGCATTTCTATTTGGTTTATTTCTTCGTGGCAATGTGTGTTTACTCTGATGAACTACCTGTCCTATAAATAATAGCATCGTGTGATTATGACTTGGACGTTAATTTCTTTGAATCTGGATATTGTTTTTCTTCTTGATATGGCAAAGTGTCAGCTTTATAATGGTTGACCAAGTAAATCTGTGGTCTACGTGGGAAAATCGTTGCTTAAACGGACACCACTAGAGATTTGTAAGGTCATTTGGTCTCGGCAGATATTTTGTGGCTTTTAGATAGATACGTAAGGAAACCAAGTACATGGATTCATCCAAACGCGCGCAGCGTGCAGGTATTCAGAATTATTTCAACAGGAGAATGCTTAAAGGAGCTGATAGTTACCGCTGTTTAAGGGATATGTATGGGAAAGAGCGTTACACAACAACGCCCGGCCACACACGGCAAGCGTACGCCAAGATTTGCTGGGAGATTTCTGTTTAGAAGTCCTCCTCCATACCACTTATCCCCCGACCTTTAGCTTGTGAGTGATTTGTCTTTGGATTATTTAAGGCAAATCTCAAGGGACATCGGCTCGCAGACAATGGTCTTACACAGCGATGAATGTTCCAACAGCCCATCATGGAGGTTTGTTGCTCGAGAAACAGAACACCAAGCGGATCACATACTTCAACAATCAAGTGGCTGTGTGTGGGGGAAACGTTGACCCATACATTATTTTTTCCGTTAAGGAAACCAGCACCAGATGCACTTTATACAACATTATTTGTCTCGTCTAATTTTATTAATGCAGGGTGGAAAAATGGAATTATGTCAACACTCAACAGCGCTAGCAGGATAAAGAACATGCTGACTCACTACCAAGCGGACTCAGGTTATGCTAAGTGTTGTGAAAAGCTTTAACCATGTAGTTATTAGAAAGCGTTTAAAGCTTTCAGTTCTTTACTCAACATTCTTTTACTAGTCAAAGGCTGGAAACATCGTAAAAATTATGTTAAAGTAGTGACTCTTCTTAGTCTATCTTAGAGCGCTTGTTTGGGTGTGTTTTTAATAATGTCAACAAAAATTGATAAATTACATAATTTCCCACTTCATGGGACCTAATAACCTAGCTGTCGACGGGCCTTTAAACCCAATACACTCACTCTCACACTTGAAATTTGAAATGAGGACATATACAGAGGAATAAGGCAAAATTAGAATCCTATATCAAGGATAACTCGGTCATACGTGGTGCAAGGACGGCAAAAAGGCTACAGCTCATTGTACTTCAAGAACTCTAAAAGCCCGATTGCCCTGCACCATGTGGTAATACTGCAACGCACTATTATGCTTATAAATGTTTCTTGCCTAGGAGCGGAATAATTAAAAAAAAAAAAAAGAAAAAGAAAAAGGAAAGCAAAGAAGGCCTTTCTTATTGCTTAGACTAAATTTGTGTGAAAGCGACTTCTATACCAATATTATAAAGAGAGAAATTTATTTGTGCATGCAGTGTAATCTCGAAAACCACACAACCGATTTTGATAATTCTTTCACTGTTGAAAAGCGCAATTCGTTCCGGCGGACATGGAGCTATAAAATACTTCCAATTTCATTTCATTAGTTAGTAACAAATTAAAAAGGACTTGCAAAGCGCTTGTACTACCCGCACAATTATCTTGAACGCTCAAATGGCGTTGTTTTCATGTCTCTTATTCAGCCATACCTTAAATTATAATCATAAAATGCCGAGTGTTCTAGTTCACGCAATTTTTTTCAGATATGGCTGAAGTAAAAGGCTAAAACATGGCTCCTTCTTTTACTATTTACACGAGTTTGCAGTGTCGATGCTGGATGTGCTTCAGGCGTTGAGTACTTAAATTACCTGTTTGAGATGGTTAAACACAAAAGGAAATCGGTATAATAAAGCAAGAGAACAGCAACAAAAGTAATGCAATACAATGAAAAGCACAACTGGTGACACTGAAGTCTGGACAACGACGCTCGGCTGTTCTTTGGCAAAGCACAGGCCTTCTTGACTCGAACCGTTCGTAGCACTATATTTCAGGGCTCAGGATAAAGTGAGTGAGTAGTACTTGAATACAAATCCATTGGAGTTGTAAAAGAACATGCTTGCGAAGAAGAGCTTGACTTTCAGTTAAGAATGCCATGGAGTAGGAAATAGATGTTACTCCACAGAGTATAAATAATGGCTGCACTCCTCAGAGCATAAAAACAAGATCCCGTTACGTTTTATTGCAAGAAATGAGCACAGATGGCCATGATGTAATACTTTAAAGTAATAAAACAGTGGCAAAACCTGTGGATAACATTTATCCTAATTCTATATTTATGCAGTGAAGTTTCTGGATGCTAGTCGTTTAATAACTCTCATGTGAGAAAGTTTTGCTTTATTTCCTTTGCATTTAAATAGTCATAAAGTTATTATTGTGTAAAGAAAGAAAATTAACATTTGAAATAGGCGAACCGATAGTTCCCATTAACTGAGACTTTTTCTCCATGGTTGCAGACTATGTTTTTCCAAACAGCTTAACGTTGGCCTGGGAGTGTGGATTATTATTTCGTTGTGTAGCATGTTAAGGATTTCTGTAGTATATGAAAATTGTGCAGTTTTACGTTATTAATAACTGGGACCAAACAGAAGGTACCAAGCTTTAAACCTTAATTCCTAAAAAATCTGATGTGTTGCACTCACATGACTTTCTCTACTCTTGTACTAACCATTCTTACAAACTCTTATTCCTATATCTTCTTCATGTTAGTTGAGATAAACATTTGTACAAATTATCTTTTTGCTTGTTTCCTTGTAGCTGCAAGGGGAATATTGGAAACCTGCATTTGAGCGACAGTCTAATCTTTTAAAGCTTTGAGATCCCGTTCTCTTTGCACGCTTAACATATAAAAAATGAATAACGATGTTCCATTTCACGAAAGTTTAAGTTTTCCGAAACTGACACAAATAATCTGGAATATCTCCGAAATGGTTCACTCTCCAGTAGAAAATTATTTCGTCACAAATTGTGTCTACATTTTTTGTATAATAAGATTTTGTCTATCTGTTACGGTTTATTAGTTATGCAAAAATCATCCAGAGTAAATAGGACTTCATGGGCTATAGCCAGAAAATTGAAGATACCCATTTCATTTGTCGTAAAACAATATCTCAAAATTGTCATTTTAATCAAAATCGTTAGAGCCATTTTCAAGAAAACCAAAATTTTCTAAAATTTTTTCATTGCAAAGGGTAGTTTAGGGTGGAGCAATTTGCTTCAAAATCTTCGTGTGGCATCCTTGAAAGACATTAAACTTAAATAACAACTTTGGTTTTTAACCGACTTTTCGTTCTTGAGTTATGCTGTCCACAGACTGACATACACAGACAGACAGGCGCTTGTGTGTTTAAAAACACCAGCATTAAGTTTGTTGGCATAATAATTACCATCTAAAGATTACTTAAACCAGGGATATAAGGTATTTACTATTGTAAGTCTCCCTTGGGTTATTTATCTCTAATGTGAGATTCCCTTGTGGCCTAACCGGGAAAGTATGAATCGGTTGGGGAATTTAATCTCTACTGGCAAGTTGGCCGTGGTAGCTTATGGTTAGAGCGGCCGCTTAATAAGCGGAAGATCCGTGGTTCAAATCCCAGCTATGACACTGAATTTTTCAGTCCTGATTCCACCTCTTAAACATTGCCTATACGCGGCTTGTGTGTTTAAAAACACCAGCATTAAGTTTGTTGGTATAAATAAATAATAAATACTAATACGTACTCCTATTTTACACACTATTGTGTTTTCCTTACATAAATGTTTTTAAGGTAACGGAAACTGAAGGAGGGTACAATGGGTATATTGTGATGCTGGTGGTGAGCGGTTAATAACAGAAGCAAAGTTGAAAATGTGACAAAAAGTCAAGTATTTCGTATTTTTGACAGTCTGTTATACACTTAACACAAGTGTACTGCATACTGTTTATTTTGGGCGATTGATAATTACGTTAATCGTAATCTTATCTACTTAGTTGCTCATCTGTTTGAAGTGCTAGTAAAATGGTCAGTACCTAATTTTAAACTACCCCACATGAATAACTGTTCCATGTCCAACTATATTTTCAAATAAATGCCAATTCGATTGAAGTCGAGTCACGAAAGTTCGTTACCATAGATTACTTTCAGTGTGTGTCTGTGTGCGTGCGTGTGCGTGTGGGTACGCGTGGGTGTGTGTATGTGTGTGGGTGTGCGTGCAGAGCATAACTAAAAACGAAAAGCCGGTTAAATACTAAAGTTAGTATTTAAGTTCAGCATCTTCCACGGATGCGACACGAAGATTTTCATGATTACCCTTCACATCGAATATTTTTCGGAAATGTATATTCTCTCGGACATGGCTCTAAAATTTTTGATTAAAATACGTATGATTAAGATATTTTCATGACATATGAAACGTAAATCTTGAATCACCTGGAAATGGTCAGAAGGTTTCTTCATTCTGGAAGACTTTTGCATAACTGGTAAATCGTAAGAGATAGACAAAATCTTATTAAACAAAAAATGTAGACCTCTTTAAAACACATATTTTATGTCAAATACAATTTTGGAGTGAACCATTTCCGAGATATTCCTTGTTATTTGTCTGAACTTTTCAATACTTAAGCTTTTCTCAAATGGGAAGTCAGTATCCATTTTTTTTATCTGTTGGCCGTGCAAAGAGAATGTAATTTCAAAGCCATCACATTGGGACCCACTGTGTCTTAAAATATCCGACTATCGCTTAAAGCTTATTTCTTTATTCTCACACTTCCCTTGAGCCTACAAGAAAAGTAGCAATAGGATAATTTCTGCAAATGTTTATCCTGCTTAACATGAAGTAGATAGAGGAATAAACTTCGTAAGAATAGTTTGTAAACGAGTTGAAAAATCATGTGAGTACAGCACATCAGATTCTTTTAATTACTACACAATATATCTTTAATAAATGTGGTTCTCAAGAAATTCCGCGGATTCCGTTTTACTGTACTGCCTGATGAACTTGTATGCGAGGTAATATAGCCCTGTCCCGCGATCGCGTTCAGATGCCGATGCATTATATCTTGCTTCGTCGGCATTCGCATTCCAACTGAATCGGCTTTATTAGATGGGGATGCGGATCGCACGGACCGTGTAACGTTAGTATCCCCATTGCTAGCACAAGAGCATATGTTTTCTAAGAGGCCTACGTCTTGCTGATATATTGAAACTCTAGCAGTCATCTTTCTCAGAAAACACTAGAGTTGTTGATGCCAAACATATTTCTTACAGACACATTCTTTGGAGAGGAACACACTAGTTAAGATAATACATCCATTTATGAGATCATCATGAGCTGCAATGTGCAACTGTCTCCGATTTCTCCTCCAGAGAGCCGAATATCCTTCAGATGTTTTCTCATCAGAGGCCTCCAGTACTATTTATCTGTGTTTAGAGCATTGACTATCATAATTCTGTTACTAACAAGGGAAGTCCTCATCCCAAAACCCACCTTGAAATTTGCGCGATAGAAGCAATGTAGTATGAAGTCACAGCGAAAACATCAGCTGCAAGTTCAAACTGCAATATGCCGAAATCGACCCTGGAATCCAGCGGCAACTCAGTGTGCGATCCAAATGGGCACCCCTCCTTCAGAGATATGTGTCAATGTAGGACGCAGAGTTTGACGGGAGAACTTGGACCCAACCCCCTTTGTGACATAGAAACCGATAATCTGAGCCCCTTTCCCCACATCCCCCAGGACAATCAATCAGTAGTCAGGGCTGTTCAATCGAGCTACTTAATAGAAGTATTATTTTCATGTACCTACATAGTTAACGTGGAAAATTGGCGTTCGTTTTCAAGAGCTTTCAGATAAAACTGGCAGCTGATGTTTTTGATGTAGCTTCCTGATATTGCATCTCTTCTGTTACAGGAATTTCAAGACGGATTTCGATATGAGGGTACTGTACTTTATTAGAACATTCTTTACGACGCATACTTTGCCGCGTGCATATGTTTGAGAGAGCGTAAGGCGGAAAGAAAGTTTTAGCGTCTACCTCAGACCTGGGCGACTCGCAGGATGTCTTGAGTCACTTTTTTACCTGCTAAACATATAAGTAATTTATCAGTGCAAGGCCATGAGCGGGCTGCACTGAGAGAGCACCAGTTGCCCAGTCCTGTTCTACATTTACTCTTACATAGATTTTGACGTACCAATTAAAATATTCTTAACATAATTTCACAAATTAATTATTAAACTGGAAATATATGCTAACATAAATTAAACATGCACAACGTCTAGACGCTTCTTTGAATCTGCCCTTTTGCCGTTGATAGAAGCGATGAAGATTCGCTCTCTGGGTTTACGTGGGTGGTTTCGAAAGGATGACGCAGATTCTTTGATATTACGGCTTTTAATGAAGAATCGATTTTTTACTCTTTTCACTGGAAATATTGGCGACCAATATATGTATTCTCGTATAATCAACCAACCAATCAACACTATTTTCAGACACAAATAAACTTGCTCACTTCATGTTCGTTGGTTTTTAAATCATTTGATGTGAAAACAAAATGTACCTCTGCACCTTTGGACAGACTGTCCACCAAGGTTCGTTGCTCTCCTAGGAGAAGCCAAGCGACGCGGTGAAATCCGTTGATACGCTGTTCCCATCCGAAAGACTACCCCGTTTTGTTCGTTTTCTCTCTATGTTTATTATTATTTATTTAAAACTATTACAATCGTTATTATTTTTAAATGCTTAAGGTTTTTGAAATAATTAATCTTCTTTAAATCATCTATAAATTTCGGTATCAAAGGATTAAATCGATACTTCTTTGGGCACATTAATTTATAATATAATAATTTTTTTAACATTAAGTAAATGCAATTCATTCATCTGATTCATCTTTTAAAGCTTCAAAAGTAGGTATGTGTACTGATTATCACTTAAGTTGGCACTAGCGAAAGTTCTTTTATAAGTTGTTTTATAGGCAGATTTACAGGTCAGCACTATCTTCTAACGCTGTCCCACCACCAGTTGACGTTAAGCGTCAGCATGCGTTTATTTGGGCGTCGTAAATCTCCAGGATTTAATCTGCGGCATCTCTTGAAGCCTTCCCTTGACGCTCGCTCACTTCTCAATCTGATTTCTTTGGTTGGGGCGTCGTAAAAAGGTGTGGAATCTCTTGCCTTTGCATACTCATAAAGTGCCACCTCCCTATCTGTGCCATTAATCTTAACCTTTATATTATGCGTAAACGGAGCATCTCCGAAGTATTGCAGTGATTCAAGCCAAATGATTTTGACCACCGGCGTAGTTTTATTTTGATACTGCTAGCCAGGACTCGTGACATTGTTCGGCTATGACAGTCATGCTTGAGCAAGTTCAATTTCTGACGCACCATTAGGGTGAAAGACATGTAAACGCATATTAACTACTTATCTCTCCGATTTATATGTTCAAGAAAACTGGTGCACTGCCATGGACCACAAGTTTATTTTTAATCTGATGTGTTGCACTCGCATGACTTTCTCTACTTCTTTTACAAACTATTCTTACAAATGCGTATTCCTCTATCTATACTCTGTACATCGAGAGATTAGAGGAGACGTAAACACAGCCACGTGCGTTTTGACCACAGCACGCCCTCTTGACGCTTTCGCCGTATAAATAGTTCCTTGAAGAAATACTGTTACTAAGGTCTGAAATCTCACTTAATGTTTGCTAAAGCACGAACTAATGTACTAAGCATAGTTAACGTGTAAGAATACGCAGTTAAGTGAATCTGTAACCAGCCTAATTCATTCTGCGCGCGCATTATTCAGTATGAAAGTAACATGGCGGAACAAGTGAGTGTTGTGAAACATAAGCGCGGCAAACCGTTGCGAAGTGGTGAAAAGATAATACGAGATTGAACGTCTTTAACAAGTTCTGCGAGAAATATCCCGAACTTGCTATCGAAGACGTGATGAAATTAACATCCGAGTTTACCGGTGTGTCAGTTGCAAGTATTTACAGCACGCAAAATCCTCGGTTCTGACTTCTGGTGAAGTCAGAACTCCCGGCAAAAAGCGACCATGTGCCAGGCAAATGTTGGATGTAGTTTGCGACGAATTTGTAAGATCTGCAATCCGTCGAAAATTTCACCAGTTCTTTGTTAACAATGAACCTCCACCTTAAACAAAGTGCTGTTGGCAGTTGATTCTGATTCCGATCTTCCAGATTTAAAATGAACTTCCCTCCATAAGCTGCTTCTGGAGATTGGTTTCGAGAATGTGAGCAGGAAATGAAAAAGTGTTATTGTGGACAGAGATGACGTAAGTAGCAGTTAATTTCCATGTGCTACATGTTATTTGGATCAAGTAAATATATCCTTTTAGTAGTGTAAAATGCATATTATACCTACGCGTAGCGGTAACTTTGCGTCATTGCGAATGCACGTGACCGCGGGGTGATACAAACCGGTGCTTTGTTTACATCTCCTCTAATATCTTGATGTACAGAGTTTTTTATATATCGCGTTAAGCGACATGAACATGTGCAGGAATTATCTTACTACTAATTTTCTTATATGCACACGATTAATGAGGGAATACAGTAAGCTTTAAGCGATAGTCAAATCTTTTAAAGCACAGCTGATCGCTATGTAGTGGTTCTGATATTCCGTTCTCTTTGCATGGCCAAGAGATACAAAATGAATAACGAATTCCCATTTGAGAAAGTAGAAGCACTGGAAGGTCCAAACAAATAACAAGGAATATCTTGGAAATGGTTCTGTTCACGGAAAAAAAAAAAAAAAAAAAAAAAAAGTGTTTGACATAAATTGTGCGTTTTAACGAAATTTACATTTCTTTGTGTAGTAAGACTTTGTCTACCTCTTACGGTTTATCAGATATGCAAAAGTCATCCAGTATGAAGAGGACTTCTAAGGACATTCCCAGAAAATTAATTTGTCATGAAAATATCTTAAAGTTGTGGTGTTTTAATCCTGTTCGTTCAGGAAATCAAATATTACATTACGCAAGCTGAAAACCCACATAGTACCTACTTTGCCTCTACTGAGCCGCCTCACATCAGTATAATACAACACATTCTCGTGTCCAACTCTTAAGTCTACCAGTAATTTCCGGAATTGGCGATGTTTAAATGAGCTGGGCCCAATACTATTGACAGAAGAAATGACCACATCCATATCATGCTTCATGTCGGTAAGCTTACCCCTCAAGGATTCTTGGTGTATTAGTTCCTTCAAAAGAGATTTCAGTAGTGCCACTCCGCGTTTCTTTTACCCAATCACAGCTGGTGCTCGATCAGTTGTAATTGAAACCAATTTATTGAAGTCTAATTTTCTATTTTTATGACAGTGAGTCTGTCCTCTGTCCTGTGACACTAAAGCCCTTTTGAATGTAGCCTTGGCCTACCGCCAGGCCGCTGGATCCCCCTCTTCTGCCCACTACAGGCGTCATGAGCGGGATCCAGTGGGGTAGAGTGGGACATGGTCAGCGCCCCGAGCCCTCTCGGCCAGTATATGCGGTCCTCGTAACCGGGGTTGATACTACAGAGGAACCAGGATGGGTGATCAGTCCGAAGTCTAATGTGAGAGCAAGGAAGTGGATGATACAAAGTGATGGTGAAAGATGATAGGAAAGGTGATGATGGAGCAATTGATGGAATGATGGCGGGGTAAACTGGAGAACCCGGAGAAAACCCGCCCCTGCGCCGGAGTGTGGGGGTCTGGGTTCGAACCCGGGTCACGTTGGCGAGATGACAGTGAGTAGAGCTTGGAAAATGTTTACCCCTCCAGTATTTCCTTTTAGAGGATCAATATCAAGCAGACATTCATTTGTAGTTAATCTTCGATTACACCACGTATGAAGATGACTAATTTTGCAGTATCAGTATTATCACTTTATCAGTACTCTCGTGTGCAAGAGAATAAGCTAAGAACTGATTACTTTTTAAACCTATGGTGTTATTAATAAATGCAGTTATGTTTGTCATTCCTCTTCGTAGTGTCCGCAGCTAATTTAATTTTGTTGGAAGTATTAGTTAGGGAGAAACAATATTTGCAAATTCAGTTATGTATTTCCCTTCTGCGAAGGCCTTTATAGATATTGGGACTTCCCATGTAGGTAATTGTGTAACCACAAAGAAGTTGTTTCTGCTTCATACTCAGCATGTCCGATTCTTCAAGGCTTTGTTCCACATTTGCAGTTTTCAGTTCTTGTAACTAATTTGCGCGTTCCAGCCCTAAAATATAATTAAATTTAGTAGCCTACGATATGTTCAGAGATATATTCAATTCTTTTTTCCTTTTTCAAACAATGCTTTTATTTAGCTGTATTCTTATGATAAATATTATTATATTTTCTTACATATATCTACTAATGGATTTAATATTAAAAATAACAATAGTAATGACTAAAGACGATACTTTCATGCAAATGCATGTTTTATAGGGACATATGACATTGCTCATACTTAGTACTTAGACATTCCATACTTTCCGATCCCAAATATGTGTACTTTTTCCGTGGATATTTGCATATTTTGGTGATTTGGCACTGGGGATAAAACATGCATAATGCATATTTAAGGGATTTTTGGCTTTATAATATATTCATTTTAAATTGATGTTCTAATGCTTGGGTGAACACCTCAATTTCTCGATTTTTGTGGCAATTATTTTACTGGTGTTCCTCACACACACGCACCCACGCACGCACGCACGCACGCACATACACACACACACACACTTGCATAATTTGCCATTCTCGAATTTTATTTCCAGTCTTCTGGCTCTCTTGTAAACTGAGATGTGCTTTCACAGGTCCAGCGCGAACCAGTTATGAGGGAGGAGCGAGAAATTTGACCTTCGAAAGCAGGGAAACGCATCCAGTTGACTAAATGTCACAGCTCGTGCTGGTCTGTGTCCTTTAGAGTGTGACATTTGAATACATTAAAACCAACTTCTGTAATCCACCTTCTTCAATACAAAATTAGAACCCACATGCCTGCCACTGGTAGACTCAGTGTCAATTGTTGAGAAATTTCTAAGATCCCTCAATTATTCTGCCCCTGGCAAAGTGGGTGTAGAGGCAAAGAAGAAAGTGGAGAGGGTCATAAATCCGAGCCCCGCCTGTGCATTCTTGTGTTCAGTGAAAAAGGTTCTTTGTGGCGAGCACTCGAATGAACAATTCGATCTGACACTTGCGATGTAGAAAGATCATTCTCTGCCTGCAGAAACATACGGACTGAGAAACGCAGAAACCTCACTGAAGACTGTAGAAATGTCCTTAGTTAACTGAGCTAAAAAAGTGAAATGGTGTAAGGAACGAGAATGATAATGCATATTTTTGTGCATTTTTCCTTTAATCGTGCATGTTCCATAGTTCGATAGTGCATGCATGCATGCATATTTCGGGATTTTATAGTGCATGAAAGTCTCGTCTTCAGTAATGAGTTGCGTGTAGACGGGTTTGCCTGAAGACTAGAGCAGCGTTTCTCAAAGTGAGTTCCGACCCACTGGTGTGTCGCGGAACGACCCGTCAGGTCTACAAAACGCTTGCTGAATTAGAATACGGTGGTATTTTAAATTAACATTCATATAATCATACTATACTTTTTATGAATGGTTAATATGTACTAATTTAACTTATGGGTCGCATGAAGTTTAATATGCTTCAAAGTGGGTCCCGGAGTTCGAAAGTTTGAGAACCACTGCTCTTGAGCATTAATAGTGCAGACTAGAAATACATAATGTGATTTGATGGATACAGTATCATGGACAGTTGTTGGGTCGTGAAGAAGCTCTTTAGCTACTAACTGCATCCTCCCCCAGTTTCAAAACAATGTTCTTACTGTCCTCCATATTATGCATTGTTTACTGCCATTGTTGCCAAGGCACGACTGGCATACAGGCTTACACAGCGTTTCCATATATCAAGCTAAACTTAAATACCAAGTGTGGTATTTAACCGACTTTTCGTTCTTGAGCTATGTTGTTCACAGATACACAGGCAGAGCGACGGACGATTGCAAACAGCTCCATTATTTTAGTCTTACGTCATACGCGCTCTGCTACATCACAATAAAACGACTGACTGCGTGGTGCTTTTACAGGTGTCCGCTGGGAGGGGGGGGGGGGGGCGAATAAATAACGGACAAACTTCTGAACCTCAGTTTCTGACTCAAACAGAAGAATACCTATTGAACTTAAGGTTTTTGCACGTCCGTATAACTACAGACAGATTGACAGAAAAAATACTGATGAAAATTCGAGGAACATTTGCCAGCGCTTTGCAAACAAGGTGTAGGAAAATATACGCAGGAGAATTTAAGACTATTATAGAATAAATGTATTTAAATTAAAACTGGTTTATTAATTCAACGAGACATTTTAAAAATCAGTTGTACGGTATTTTAATTGCTTGCTGTATACCCAGTGGCCACAAACTGAAGAATTTTGAAATTATTCTTGTGATGATACACCACATCTGACTGAATGCTATTCTTAATTTTTTTTTAAGGTGGAGGGGAAAAATCTTGTTGCGAGACCCCATGGGAGTCGCCATTGAAGATGGCCATACCCACTAAAAAACCCCATCCACCGGATTAGGAAGGTGAAAGCTGCTGTGGTACCGCCTGTAGCACCCGCGCATTCAGTGGCGAGAGTCTTAAATAAAATGTTCGAGGTTTCTTATAGCATAGTGAACATCTAGAAAAACTGCGCGAAGCTGCTTAAGTAACGCTGACTAACAACTCAAATACCTTCGTAGTACAGGCTTAAGTTTGGTCATCATAACTAGATATTACAGGCAAAAAAGGATAGAAAATGAGCAAAAGAAGAAGTAATTACTTAATAAACTTACATCTGTTATTTAAACAAGAGCAGTAGCTCTTTCGTGGTATGAAGCTTGATTTTCATTAATTTAATGCGGTTTGTAATCCTTCCCCCCCCCCCCCTCTCTGCATTACTGTTAAAGTTAATTATTTGAAGAGCTCGTCAAATCACTTTCTGGGAAACCTTTTAAGGCACAATCTCATCCACATTCCCCTACATATAAATTAATCTTAATTCATAAATTCTCAACGCCTTTATGATTAAAACGACACTTAGACATGTTAATTGTATTTCTTTGAAAAGCCTTTGTGCTGTTCTTATCTACTTTGGAGTTCATAAGTTGGTGGTTATACTTAAAAAATTTGATGTGTTGCACTTACATGATTTATTCCACACTTCTACTAGTCTTACAAACACTTATTCCTCTAGCCTCTTCATGTTAGTCGAGACAAACATGTACAAATTACCTTATTGCTAATTTTCTTGTAGGTATACTGGAAATATGGGAATGCAGTAGGCTTTGAGTGATAGCCAAATCTCTTAAAGCTGGTCGCTATATGAAGGCTTTGAAATTCCGTTCTCTTTGCACGACCAAGAGATAAAAATTGAATAACGACCTTGCATTTGAGAAAAGCTTAAGTATTGCAAAACTCACACAAATAACAATTAAAATCTCCGAAATGATTCACTCCACATTATGCATTTGGACATAAGACGTGTGTTTTAACATCTACATTTTTGTATAGTAAGATTTGGTCTATCTCTTACGGTTTACCAGTTATACAAGAGTAAACAAGACTAATGGGCTATAGCCAGAAAATGTAAAATTAACGTTTCATTTGCCATAAAAATATCTTAAACATATGGTACTTTAATCAGAATTGTTAGAGCCATTTTTGAGAAAATCAAAATTTTCGAACTCTTTTCCATTTAAAAGGTAATTTAGGGTGAAGGAATTTTCTTTAAAATCTTCGTGTCGCATCCTTGAAACATTAAACCTAAATAGCTACTTTGGTTTTAACCGACTTTTCGCGAGTTATGATGTTCACACACACACGCACGCACGCACGCACGCACACACACACTCACACACACACACACACACACACACACACACTCACTCACACACACACACACACACACGGATATTTTTTTATAAAAATGCTTTATTTTGGATTCAGAATGCCTCAAAACCTGTATTTCCGTTGAAATCTTGACATCGAATTTTTGGGACGAATAGAATACTTCACCTACTTCTACGTAGTAGAGAATTGCCTACAAATTGTATGAAAAAGTACATATAATAAAGCAAAAATATATTTAACAAACCACATTATTGTATAACAGTAATTCAGCAAACTTGGTAGGCATGCTATCTACATGTTGTAATAATTTCAGTTTGATCTCATAAAGTTTGGGATAATGCATCATAAAATTAACATACTTAACATTGACATTTAGATACCTTTTAAATACGCATTTTATCCATGAGAATAATTGTGTAATCAACAAAAGTTATTGCAACTAAAGTCGAAGCGTTTGAGTGTTCCAACAATCAAATGATCTCACTATACTATGCCCAGTATAACGGGAATAAATAATGACATAAGGTTGAAAGTTCAGAATCGTTTGCATGCAAATAAAGTTCACTGTTGATTCAGGTGCTATTTACTATCAGCAAAACTGGTTACTCAAATATCAGGTCGAGCATAACTCTGTTAAAGAGAATGAAAAGGTGAAGGGCGATCCTCGACACGAAAGTTGAATGAGAGAAAACATTGCAAAAAGATAGCAAAGGAGACGAGCAATCTTCGTTCTAATCTCTAATGTATCAATTTCTTCAAACCACGAAGTTTAAAAATTGAAACGCTGTAGAACATACTTTGTTTTTAAAATCCTCGAATGAACGTAGATCGGTTTAATTTTGGAGTGTTAGTATAGTCTACTCCAATCTTGGACTTGGTTCTAATGTGCGATATTCCAATCAATAATTCAGTGTATCGTGCCAACGTAATCAAGTGTAACGACCGTCAGGTAATGTGCTTAACGATATTCGACACATTCTTGATATGCAAAAGAAAAAAACATTGTTGTAGTTCATGTAGTCCATATTTCTACTTACTAAGCGGGCTGTCGGTGTTTTAAATATTGTGACAAAATGACAAGTCCACTCGTAATTACTTTTCTTACTTCATTTTCCTCGAACTGAATGCATAAATATACCGTTCTGTTTTACTGATGTTAAGAGTCTTAAGCCTTTCGTGATATTACAACTCACAACTGTTTTCCTCTCTTAACCTTAACTCACTCCTTCCATTGTATCTTCACTTTCTCTGTCTCTCATACATTTACTCGACATAATCACTCAATACTCAATAATGCTTCGCTATCTTTCTTCACGACGCAACGACATACGCAGCTGACACTCACGCGCACACACACACACACACACACACACACACACACACACACACACACACACACACACACACACAGACTAAGAAGCTATGTCTGCAACTACTCCTGTGTGCAACTCATTCATTCACTATGCGCATTGCTTCGCCTCCTTATATAGTGAGGATGACGTAAAATGGACCTTTCTCGAACTTCCACAAAGTCGTACAAAGCTGGACTACTCTCGAATGATATGGAAAACCCTTTTTGGTTCTACCACTCTGATTGTTGTCACGTGTTCACAACAGTTGGTCGAGGCAGCCTGACTTTGAGGGTCTTTGATGCACGTGCCGCCAATGAGGAGGGGCAGCCCGGTTCGACCGTTCTTTGTCGTGCGCCGCGGCCGGTATCACACCATTTAAACATAACGGTTTGATTATACATAATATTATAGATTCTATTGCTATCAAAACAGTTATTGAGATGTAAACGATCTTTAAGACCTTGAGTAATGAATTTTGATGGAATAGCTTTGTACAATAAATAAAATGTGACCATCATTGGATCTTCCCCTCAAATATCGTAATTTTTAACATAGAATGGAAAACTGCTTTTAAAAAAAACATATGCATTGCTCATATTCTGGGATACAAAATACATATTACGAATAAAAGGATAACTACAACAGTTTAAGGTCTTGGAATCTATAATAATTAGCCTGCTGCCGCGTATATAAACACAACCACAAGCACTAGTTTTAAGTGTTATGATTGGCAGTCATAAAACCAATGATTATAAACAATTCTCCGCTTTCAAATACTGGCCAAGCAATAGCCCTTTTAGCATAGAACGATTCTCGTACATGAGTTTTGAAGCTTGTATTTCGTTTGAAATGTAATAGGCAGATGATAACAGCAGGGTACATCCGAATAATGATGTTTCAAATAGAAGCTGCACATATTAGGTTAACATCCGATACGATTCTGACGATTATCCTCCAGTGGAACCCCTGGCTAGCATTTGCAGTTGCAGACATTACGTGTATGCGAGCAGAGTAGATGAGATAACATGATAGCAACTTGAGGGGAGGCGCCCCAAACTTTGGCCTGGAAAATTTCCTTCCCCAATTATCATTTCACGTTATCATCATTGTCTATCGACTGTGGTGCCGTATGTAGTAAAAACGAGCGTTAAACACTACTGAAAAGAAATGGGATAGCATCCTCCCGAACTGCTTTCTTATCCTGAAAGTAAAGCGAAACTGGCAAAAGATCTCTACCTTCAAACGTAATAGAAGTTTACGCTAGAGGACATAAGGAGCGTTTGGGGTAGATGAGTTACATAATGAACGCGGCGATTATATGTATACATATACCGGAAGGCACACATACAGTGCCCGCTACCCTGTATTGTTAAATGCAACACACTGAAAGGTGCCATTTAAATATCAAATTCCAACGGACGCACAGAAATGTGAGTCAGTTGAACTTTGTGTCGTGTCGGCACGTCAGCCATGGTAGCTCAGTGGTTAGAGCAGCCGGACGGGGCGGCGCCGTGGCCGAGCGGTTAGCGCGCTCGCCTACCACCTAGGCGGCCCGGCTTCGATCCCAGGGACCCGCATGTGGTATTCGTGGTGGACGAAGCGGCGTCAGGGCGGGTTTTCTCCGGGTGCTCCGGTTTCCCCCGCCATCTCATTCCACCGGTGCTCCATCTTCATTCCATGTGTCATCAGTGTCACCGCCTGCGGTGCCGTAGTAGTAAAAGCGGGCGTTAAACACAACAACAACAGCAGCAGCCGGACGGAGACCGGAAGGTCCGTGGTTCAAATCTCAGCTATGGAATTGAAATTTTCGCTCTCATTCTACTCCTTTCCAACCTTGTTCTACACACGGCTAGTGCAGAAGAACAATTAATTTCCAATAATCCATTCACTGGTTTTATCACCAACCTTAGTTTTTACTTTCTCTGTCAGGTGCCTATAGCAGTTAACAGGAAGTAATGACAGCGTCGTGGCTGAGCGGTTAGACCACTCGCGTCTCACCAAAGCAACCGCATGTGGGATTTGTGGTGGACGAAGCGGCTCAGGGGCGGGTTTCCCCCGGGTTCTTCGGTTTCCCCCACTATCTCGTTATATCCGTGATTCATCTTCTTTCCATGTATCATCAGTGTCGCCGCCTGCAGGGCTGCATGTAGTAGAAGCGGGCGTTAAGCACTATCAAAGAAATAAGAAATTACACTCCACCCAAAATTTCGATGTGAGATTTCACCGAAAGTACATGTTTAAATAAATAAATAAATAAATAAATAAATAAATAAATAAATAAATAAATAAATAAATAAATAAATAAATAAATAAATAAATAAATAAATAAATAAATAAATAAATAAATAAATAAATAAATAAATAAATAAATAAATAAATAAATAAATAAATAAATAAATAAATAAATAAATAAAGTAAAACGAATTTTAACAAAAATGTGTGGGAGGAGGGAGAGCGGCATAACTCAAAAAACGAGAACTGGGAAAAATACCAAAGTTTCTATTTAAGCTCAGCATTAAATATGCGACACGAAGATTTTTTAAGAAAATCCCCGTTTCAAACTAACCTTTACATGCTGAAGCGATTTTATTTTTATTTTTATTTTCTCGAAAAGTAACTATCGGTTTTGATTAAAATACCACATTTAAGATGTTTAAATGACATAATGTATGTACGTTTCGAAATTTCCAGAAATATCCGTTTACCTTACTCGGTAGGAATTGTCTATAAAAGCGATGTCCAACGCTTGCGAAAGAGGGGACTTTGCGTTTACCTCCTTCCACTGTACCTGGAATTTGCCCCTCTTTAACCCCCAGCCGTGCATTGTGTTCCAGTGGTGGCTTGGTTATATGTGCGTTGTGTTTGATTTACGAAATCACTTTCAAATCTTACCGGCTAAACTTCTGTTCATTAGTGACTTCTTAGATACAGCTTACGTTTAAGAAGCCTATCAATATTTGGTGACAAAGTCGAAGAGCATAGCATTAGAAGACACACCAAGTGCGATACTGACTTTTAATATAGTTCACTGTGGAGAAACTCCGTTCGCAAATATATGTAGAGCTATACTCACACTTACACACACTATTCTTGCAAATGCTTTTTTGTCCATCTACTACATTTTAATCGACATAAGCATTTTCAGAAATTATGTAATTGTTAATTTTATTGTAGGTGCAAGCGGAATATGGGGAAGACAGTAGGAAGCGATAGTGAAATGTTTTAAGAGATGGTTACTATGCGATGCCTTTGAAATTCTGTTCCCTTTGCAAGCCAAGAGATTAAAAAAAAAAAAAAAAAAAAAAAAAAAAATCTCGGAAATAGTTCAATCAAAAGAAAAGCGAAGTATTTGACATAAATTGTGTGTTTTAACGAAATCCACGTTTTTATTTGGTAAGCGTTTGTCTTTCTCTCACCGTTTATGCAAAAATCATCCAGAATGAGGACATTCCCAGAAAATTCAAGGTATGACTTAGAAACGGCCATGGAAATGCCTTGGTGTCCTTTGGATACTAACTGCCCCTCCGACTGAAGGAGTGGAGTGGGTTAAAGTCGCTCATTACCTAAGGTTCTCCAAAGAGAGAAGGTTGGACTTCCCTGGTCTATAATTTTGTTTACCGGTTAAACCTTAAACACATGGACAAAAACGCTCTTTAAAGCAGACAGTCTATACCAAATAACTTTTTTGTGGATCAACCTTTTCCGAGATATCTATTGTTATTTATTGGTTTGAATTATTAAATACCTTGTGATTTTTGTTTTTAGTTCATACTCTCCTTGGACGAGAGATGGGCACACACGTATGCAAATTCACTGGGCGATATCCTGCTGAAGTTGCGCGATTTCTGTTTTAGGGCCAAGGCATAAAGAATGTGCCAATGCAAGTATTTTGCGCTGACTCAGTTGCAGCCAGGCAGGTTTAATGGCACAAGGGAAGCTTTTTGATGTAGGAGTAAGCGTGTACTTCGTGTTTCGCAAACCAACGAGCATTTTAAACGAGACATGTTAAGCTAAAAACTGCTACCATGTAGCCCTTCCGTAACATTTACGAAAATCTGATTCACAGGGGTAGCTTACCAAATGTACCGACCTGTTTAATTACGATTCGAAAATATCTCTACAACAGTGATGGCCAAGGAGTGTTTCAAATGAGGTGGACCACTCCCTCATTTTGAGGGAAAGGTCGATATGGAAATTTTGGGTAAAATGGTCCTCAGCATCTAGACGAAGAGAGAGAGAGAGAGAGAGAGAGAGAGAGAGAGAGAGAGAGAGAGAGATGATAAGCTTTTGTGAATTCTGAATTCCTCGATGTGTTCATTTCGTTCAGAAAAAAATGTACGCAGTGTGAAAATAAAGGGAGAATGGCCAACAATAGCAGCACAAAAACCAGCATTTTCACCCCACTTTTATGGGTCTTTATATGAGGCACATTCCTTAGTTGAAGACCGATATTGGTATTTTAACCACTATATTCCGACATATTCTTTGTTTTTGTATTCATTTATTCATTCATTCAATTATTATTATTATTATTATTATTATTATTATTATTATTATTATTATTATTATTATTATTATTATTATCTTTTTTAATATATAGTCTGTTAGGGTATAAGTACAAATATTTTATTGATAATTGAGTTCAGTGTATTGAACAATATTACATCAATATTTGCTTCATTTGTGGACTTATAATTTTACTTATTAAGAGTGATATGTTTTCCGGTTAGTTAGTACCCCCAAGTAGGCGTGACACATGTGTTTATTTTCCCCAAAGAGGCGTAACGCAGAGTGGACAGGCTTCGCGATAACGAATGTTTTATGAGAACAGAGTTCGAATGCTTTCTGCCAGGCCAGTGTCCTCACACTACCTAGGCCAGGAGGTCAAGCATTTAGGCGTGAATAAGTGGAAGCAAAACGGATAGTTTACAGGATGGAAGATGCTGCTTCGGCCATACGTTAACCAGTGATTCTACATAATCAATGTAACAAATATGTCCAGCACAATTATTGCCATTGAGAGCAGTTTTGCCGAAAATAAATAATTTGGAGTCATTTAGCCATTTAAATGGTTTATTAATTCATTAAATGTGCGCAAACATTGTGTAAACAATGCACTAATGCATTTCTACCTTAATTCAAAATGTCGCGAAAAGTTTAACTTGTAAGAGAGATTTGGCAACGGCATGTTAACCTGGTTAACATGTTGCCGAAGCAGTACCGTTTTCCCGGTATACTGACAAGCGTTGTTCATTTCACGGTTCTGTTACGACCATGCAAAAAAATCAGGTAGTAAACTATGTGGTTGGTTGTGGGAAAACTGTTAGACGAAGCGCAAAGACAACTAACACAACAAAGTGTTAATATCTTTATCTAGACCTCTAACACTCTATATAGGATTACAAAGTTTGTGTGCCATGATCCATGCTTCTAGGCATATTTGCCTAGGTTCTCGACACTAAAGGTTAACCCCCATCGTAACAATAACTAAATGGTCGATCTCTGGAATGAAATCTGATTTATGAGTATTTTGCTTTATATGCCTGAAAGCATCCAAATATGTATAAAAATATAAAGTAATAATCGCTACTTATTATTTCATGTAATGATCTAACAGCAACTTAACCAGCATAAAGCGTTGCCGCAAACAATTCTTCTAGGAAAACCATAGTATACTTCACAGCAATGTATTAAGATTTTGTTGTATTCAACTAGAAGAATGTATCAGTGAAATCTATGAACTTATTTTGTTCGGACTCCGTACGTAACTTCGGTGTTGCAAGAATGGATCTAAGTTGCAGTAGTTTTAATAATGTCCTTAAAATGTTGAACTGCGTTGAATAATTTGTGAACTTATTACACAAGAGGAGAAATATCAAGCTGGTGTTGTTTTTTGTCAACACTGAAAACTTCAATTTCGATTCGATAATAGCGAAGGTTTTGTTTAGTAGTTATCAGCAAACCAAATTGGTTTATGGAAGCATTATATTGTGACTAAACGACAAAATCAGTCCGTTACTTTTCTGTTACTTTGTTTTCTGAGATTTTGCCACAAATACACAGCTTTCTTCTCGTCGTTAACACACGAGCTACCACGAGTCGCAATTTTTACTTTTCATATTCTTGCTCAGTACTTTTAGTGTCTTTTCACTTCTTCTGTCTCGCATGCACTAATTACGACGAGGTAATCAGTCGCGACGCTTGTTGAATCTTCTTACAACATACCATACGACACACACACGCAAGCTGTACCACATTCACTGATACAATGGCCGACTCATGTCCGTAACTCAACTTTAAAACTCACTGCTCTGCTCTTCTCTGGTCTCCTTACATAATGGGGATGAGTTACACGGACCTTCCTCGATTTCCACACACACATGCTCCGGAAATGACTCAGCTAGAAGTTTCGCGGACGTTCTCGACACTCCTTTTGTTTCTGCCGCCTCGATTGTTGAGTCACGTACACACAGCAGTCCCGCGAGGCAGCCCGGTCCTGAACGTCTTTGTCCGCCTGCCGGCACGGCATGTGGCATAAAACGGCTTGGCCCCGTCTGTCCTTTGTTGTGCGCCGACCCCGATGTCGCAATATTTTGAAAGTATGAGCATTTATTAGAATATGAAGCAGATAATTTTAAAGATTCAACAATTTATAGGGGTGGCCGAGGGGACCAACAAAAGTATTTTAAAGTTTAATATTAAACAGAATACAAGGATTTATTTTCCACTAATGTGTCATTCCCCGTTTGTCACTAGAAAGATTCTGTGCAAGAAATCGACTCGACCTCGTGTATCACGTACCAATGTCCTTCAAATACTCCTTAAAAAGGAGGCCATGTAATGAACCACCGCAGTCAGTGCATTATCTTACGTAGGTGAAGATTAAAAGGCTGGAAACGCGGGATAATCGATTAATGTTAAGTTTGAAAGCCATTTCAACTGCACGAGTTCGTTCTTGTGTAGTGGAGATGTTAGGTATAACATCGCCAGCATGAGGCGAAGAGGAAACGAACATGTTCTTTTAGCGAAGTAGATAATGCAGTACTTTTTTAACAAAATATCTTAGCTATACTAGTAACTCTAGCATGCGATTCTTATATATAGAAACGTTTGAATATAAATATTAGCCGCTAAAGGTTTCTTCTCTCCAATCTCGACCCTACCCAACAGCATCTTTTGATTTGCTTTTTCCTCTTCTTGTTCCGAAGAATTGTAAAGCAGTCCATGCCTAAATTTATCACCAAACTCCGGTCTTCCTTTGCAATGTTTGCCTTTCCACTTCTGTGTGTTTGATAGTTCCCGGATCGTATTTACTTCTCCTGCGACAAGCCTTATGTATATACACAACTTCACCGGATACAAAAGTTGCCCAATAAAAAAGTTGGGCCTTGGGAAGGCGACTTCATTTAAATCACTCGCCATAAAATTCGCTGCAGACGCAGAATGGCGCCTAGCAAAATGAGTGTTCACCTTGGTTTAGTTCTCAGCGTTATAGAAGGAGCAATTATTTCATTATTTTATAGGCAAAAGATGCCATAAGTTTGAAGCACGAATGTTCACAGCTACTTCATGATTCTGCGATAAGAGTACCTGTCTGCAGATCCCTCAGTTCCCACTCAAATGCTTAAATAAGATCGTGAAGTTCTCCAAAAGCAAATTGTTACCTTTTCTTGACCTCTTAACATCAATTGGTGTATTAATAGGCATTGTGCGCGATGCGTGACAATATTCCACACTCATAAACCAATAACTTACGTTTGTTGTAGTAGTGTCTAATGTCTGTTTTCGCTATATACATCACAGAGGTGGGGATATTTAGTATGGTGAAATTAAATAATATTTGGGGTGGGAAATGAATGAAGGAAACTTTCCAAGCCTGAATTAGGATACCCCTCTGACATTTGTAGTTATGCTAAGGAAAACATGGAAAGAATGGGAGAAAAACAGAAAAGAAGAAAAGAAAAGTAAAAACACTCAAGGAGGACGAACCTGGTGAGATTTGAGCCGTTCACGAGTCCCTGTCCTAACGACCGTGGCCATCCACGTCGGTAACCTCTGTTCGTGAAAATAGTCCTTTTCAGGGAGATATAGGACATAAACGTTCAACTTCTAAATTCTGTAGCCCAGGTTTTTCAATGGGCAGTTTGCTAGACTGACCCCCCCCTTTTTTTTTTCTTATCAAGAGATATTACATTGCAAGTGTGATGCAAGATAGAGCCTATTTGTGTGTCCGACAAACGATAACATATAGAATAGACTGTCAATAAACTCAGCTGCATGTTGGAAATATAGACTTGTGCAAACCGCGCTGTAACATGACGTGGGACTTAGAAATATTCTGCTCTCCTAATGCGCTCAATGTTTTTTTTCATAGCTGTGCATTTTGCTGTAGATACAGGGAGCGTGCAGTAGTAGTTATGTGCTGTCGTTAAAATTAAAAACCGTTTGCTTCATTTCACAAACAAAGAAATAAACATTTCTAGAAAGTGTGCTGCTTAAACCACTCTCTGGTTACTACGAATACCTCGCAAATGTAATGGCACAAATATGTTTACTTGAGGTAAATAACCATTTAAGGAAATGACTAAGATGCTCGCTAGGTACCAAAAGTACATATAGAAAACAGTGGAAAGGATTTATACAATCATTTACCACAGCAGATTAAGAAATTAAATGCAGAGGTGAAGAAAACTGAGGTAATAAAGACTTAACTGATAATGATACTTTCTACTCAATTGAAAAGGTAGAAAGTAGCAAATGTAAGTAGTAGCTAATCTGTATAACGTAAAATATCTGCCTATAACTCTTGGTGTTTATGTATTTAAAATGAGTAAAGGAATTCGGGTAATATGGAAAACTCAAGTTACTTTCTTGTTTGGTGCTGATATAGAAACACATCAGAGGTTACTTTCAGAGCCCTGCAAGCAGTCTCACCTGGTTTGTGTCACATGGTGTGAGTGTGAATGATAATCTGAATTCTGTCATCTAAAACGTTTTGCAGCTAAGTTTTTAAATATTTATGAAAAATATTTGAGTGTATATTATAGATGTAAACCAATATTATGATTATAACAGAGGTTGAAACATTGGTGCTGCACAGATCTTTCGTTTTCATTTCATTTGCGTGCAGGTACACTTTGTTTCAATATGGCGTGGCGGGTAATATGGAATACTGGTATCCCACATTGCCCTCCATTTATATCAAGTATTGCATAAAACCCGCATTGTTTCTGATCAATAAGATTTATAACTTTCGAACTTTTAATAATACATTTATTTTTTTTTTTCTGCAGAAATGCCAAACAAACGTCACAGTTATGGGAAGAAGATATTCCCTAGGACGGAGATGCAGAGTTCATTTTCTGTAGTGACAAGTTTTCGGAAGATAGCAAAGGGGAAGTCTGGGTCCAGTGTCTACTGTGTAATATATAGGCGCACAGTGAGTGCGTAGAAGCGGAAAATCTTGATTATATTTGCGATTTCTGCAAACAAATTTTTCAATGCGAAATAAAACAGCACTACATGTTGTAGCTTATATGCATACTA
The DNA here is from genome assembly GCA_030765045.1 of Tenodera sinensis. Lineage (NCBI taxonomy): Eukaryota > Metazoa > Arthropoda > Insecta > Mantodea > Mantidae > Tenodera > Tenodera sinensis. The sequence goes on from CM060964.1 coordinate 268,539,222, forward strand.
TTATAATCCAACTCAGTGCATTATTAAGCGATAAAAAAAAATTAACATGAAATAAATAAGCTCTTATGTAAATTTTGTTATTTGAAACAAAATATTAATTGGGAAATTTGCGTAGTGTTACATATTAGCCTTCCTGTTCCCTATTACCTGCAATAAACAATTGGACACTTTTTATCGAAAATTAATAACAAATTCTAATGTTTTGTTCAAAGTAAGTTATAAGAAGTTTCTAAAAATGTTCAATTTATTCACTAAAACATAATTACTCTAATTATTATGCCATTGTCTCAAATATGGCGGAAATAAAAACGTGTATTCCATATTACCCGAACTTCCTCTACATACACACTTTTTATTCGTTTATATTGACGAAGCCTTGTAAACATTTTTGCAAGATGTGAATAAATCTGAATCCGAATCTGAAGTGTACTTCCGCGAAATCTTGATTTTCAATTTTTGGGTGGAATACAATCTTTATCACAGAAGAGTGGCAGAGAAAGGAAGTTACGTTTTTTCAACTATTACTTCTGTGACAGTGCAATTAAGCTCGTATGTATGAAACTGTATTGTGTTATTCTGCAGTGCATGTAGGTATAACCTACTGCAATGAAAGAAAATAATCTTTGATTTGCTTCCAGCAAGATTGTGCGACGGCGCAGACAGGAAATGATAAGAAGGAATAAAGCAATTAGTGGCCGGCATTACAATGCTTATGTTCTTCACATACAGCTTCAGGTCTATAAACCATAAGATCAGACGAGAAATCTCTGAGCTTACAGATATTCCCTCGGGAACGTGTAGCCACTAAAACATCTTTACGATGCCATTACTTCCAGAATGTTCTGCGGTCAAATGAGGCTCTCATCTAATTAATCAGACTGCACCGTGTTCCTGAGGATTAACCTTATTGCCTGTGGACTTGATCGTGCGTAGGCTGCTACGATAAAAACTTGGAGCAAAGAAAACCCAGCCTGGCCCGCTGGGGAACCACACGAAATATTGCTATCATTTATTTTAACAGTGAGAATGCTACATAAGTGGTTAATCTGCTCAGATCAGTCTTCATTACAGCGGAAAGAAGCTACGAGAAAGTTGGATGAGTAACTCGAGAACCGAAATGCATTACAGTAGAGAGAGAAAATGTTTTCACTTTTCTTATACTACCTTGTTCTTATATTTCCTCCATGCTTTTGTCATTTCCTTTTGTTTGTTTTACTTCAGAAACAAGCACTTTCTGGCGCAATATAGTTATTTATGGTATTAAGTTTTAAAAGTTAACTTTTACTTTGCAAGCAGAAAGGCTTACGGAACGAATCTGAAAAACGACTATAGGAATCCTACGAACAAAATAAAATAACTTTTAACATACTATACTCTAAACGGCCCTGAATACTACAATATAAAGTATCTGCTGAAATTTATATGGAAATAGCAGTTTATATTCCGACATGCGCAATGCAAAGCTATAGTTTGTTGTTTGGCCTTCGTTGTTGCTTGACCTTCATATTCTGTTGCCTTTTCGCTTTTCCTTGTTTTTCTCATTGCTTACTCCTTTTATTCCGTCACATGCGCACACGTACACATACAAATATCAATACACGAGGCGGGACTCGAACACGCTACCCTCAGCGCCGAAGACCTACGCCCTAGCGACCACGGCTATGATCACTCTCACAATCATAACATTCTATATACCTATAGAAGGCCGTGGCAAATATAAACCAACGTAATACCTGTAAACAAAATTGAACTAATATATATATTTTATCTAATATTTTGATGTAAATTACGACGATGACTGTTGCAATAGTAATTGCTTGTATAGCGGAACTTATGTATATTGGTATTGATACCTAACATCACTGATTGCATTGTTTGGATCGGAAACGGTTGATTTCATTGGAAGAATCCATTTCCGAGTCATTCAAATAATTATTCGACCATTACATTAATCGACACAAGGCCTCCACTTAATATGTAGGGTTATTGAGAAGTCCCTCCGCAGCTCCTGTGTAACCAAGATTCCCTTAGAGACGGGAATTCCGGTGGTAGCACTGGCTCCGCGGGCGTATAGTTCCACCGTTCCGTGAAATAAACAAATCTGATAGATTAACGCATGTAATTCATAAAGACAATGTGGGTAAACAGGATATCAACATTACTTAGAGCAGTACGCACCGGCACGGTGCAGAGGAACTTGTTGATAACCCTTTAGTTCAATCGAAAAAAACAAGAGTGGTAACAATGGAGTGTTATAAAGTTTTCATTCCTCTGAGTGTTATAATCTTTAATTTATAGTATGAGCGGTTTATGTTAAAAGCTCTACGTTTGGAAAACTGCAAAAAAGTCTGTAATCTTCTAAAGATTATTATTATTATTATTATTATTATTATTATTATTATTACTATTATTATTACTATTATTATTACTATTATTATTACTATTATTATTACTATTATTATTACTATTATTATTACTATTATTACTATTATTACTATTACTATTATTACTATTATTACTATTATTACTATTATTACTATTATTACTATTATTACTATTATTACTATTATTACTATTATTATTATTATTATTATTATTATTATTATTATTATTATTATTATTATTATTATTATTATTATTATTATTATTATTATTATTATTATTATTATTATTATTATTATTATTATTATTATTATTATTATTATTATTATTATTATTATTATGGCATTATTATATACCTACACCTGCAGCAAGTTGGCAACTTTACGTTTGTTGGCATCGAGACGCCAGTGCTCTTCGTATTTGCAACTGCTGTAAAATGTGTATTGAAACCGTTGTTGGTGAATGCTTATGTGACTAACTAGATGGAAGACAAGTTTTTGCTTAACTGAATTGTGAAGTAGCTTTGAATTTAAAGGATAGCTTGGGAAGGTCGTGTGATCTTTGTAGACCCGATCTGACAGCTCTATAACAATCAGATTTAGAAGTTATGAATCTAAATAATGCATAACTATGGAAAAACGAAATGCTGCTGCACGTGCCTTCCCTAACTCACCAAATACACAACCGGAAGTACATGTTTTGATTCTCTCCGTATCCATAGAAAGCATTTTTTCGTTTTTTCTTTCTTTTTTATTGGAAAATGTTCTTCTGGATAGTGTGTGTGTGTGTGTGTGTGTGTGTGTGTGTGTGTGCGCGTGTGTGTGTGACAGAGAGAGGATAACTTAATTAGAAAAAGTCGTTCAAATATTTAATATGCTATTCAAGTTCAGCGTCCTCCAAGGATACAACATGAAGATTATCCAAAAACTTCGCATCCGAAACTATCCTTTAAATGGATATTTTTTATGAAAATTTTGATTTTTTAAAAAATGGCCAACGATTTTAAGTGAATTACCATATCTTTAAGAATTTTAATGACAAATGAAATTTATATCTTGAATTTTCTGAGAATAGCCTCTGAAGTCCTCTTCATTTTCTTAAACCGTAATACAAATAGGCTCTCTGTGTGGGATCACCACTCGCATTTATATTTCTTCCTGATAAAGAAAGGGGCAGCGTAGCAAACTGCCTATTTGTGTGTCCGACTAACGATAACATATGGAACAGACGCTATCAATAAACTCAGCCGCATGTTGGAAATATCGACTTGTGAAAACCGTGCTGCAACACGACGTGGAACTTCGAAATATTCTGCTCTCCTAATAGGCTCAATCATTTTTTCCATGGCTATACATACTTGTGTATGTCGTGCACTTTGTTTTTCTCAGGAGGACTGTTTCTTTTAACATGTCCTTAATTGCACACAATTGGGCATAATAACGATTTTTATGTAGAACTGCAATGGGGCAGGACGCACTCTAGTATTGTAAACAACCCTACGGTAGGTACTCCCCCATTGGTGGCCAAGTTTAGCTACCTGGTCATCACATAGCGACCACCTCTTAAAACATTTGGCTGTCATTTTAGCCTACTATATCCCCCTATTCCCATTATACCTATAAGGAAATATGCAATAAAACCATTTGTACAAATATCTATCGTGATTAACATGAGTCAGGTAGAAGAGTAAGCTCTTGTAAGATTAGTTTGTACAAGAGTATGCAGAGAGGTCGCCTCTTTGGCGCGGTGGTAGCGCTGCTGCTTACCAAGCGGGAGACCCGGGTTCGATTCCCGGTACCGGCGTGGGGATTTTCTCCCGTTGGGAAACCTGGTCTGGGGTGCACTCAGCCTCGTTAGGTTCGTGAGGGGCCAATTGAGAAGTAGCGGCCGCATATACCGGTCCAGAGCGACCAGGACGCCGACCACGTCTCACCCTCCAGTACTGCACGCCGCTCATAACGCCTTTGGTGGGCAGAGATGGGGTAGACCCTGGCTCGGAAATGGCTGTTGCGCCACGAGGTAGTGTGTAGCAAACGACCTGAGTACAACACATCAGTTTTTCCCCCTTCCTTTTGAACAGCGGAAACATGTGATTTGATGTTGGCAGTAACAAGGGCTAAGGCCGCTCTCAAATAAATAACATTTAACTTTCCCTGTGAAAAATCAAGCTATAGATGCATAGCACATGACTGTTTTGAGAACCAGCCGCACGTACACATTTCCGCTAAATATATTGCCGTGCTTTATTGTCGGATCAAGCTGTCTCTCTCTACAAAAATGCACACGAATTTTTATCATTCAAAGAACACTAAGAGATATATTAGGATCCATCGACTATCTTTCTAGGCTCTCCAGATGCAATAAAAAAAAAATCCAATTTCACTCTCCTTGTCTGCCGGATATATCATCTTGTCTCGTGAGCCGGTTTTCTTCGATCAGGGGGAAGGTGCGCAAAAATCAGGAAATTCTATATGAGGCTTCGGTATAATCCGTGCTGTGAATCCTAGCAGCTGTGCGAAATTCACAAAATGTTATCCTCCGTTCCAATATGTACCTACCTCTATAAACGGTTAGTGGTAAACGCAGGAATCCCAACTCTAACAGAAATAGCCATCCCTGGAAGAAACCACGATTTTATCCTGCAGTTATCCCCTAAACAAGAAGACTGCAGCTATTAGTCATCTATAGGAACTTTATAATTAAAATTGCTTCGAACAAACTATCTGTTCGCTTCATCCCTTTCCCCTGGGGGGGGGGGGGGTGGTAGCCCGCAATAGATCCACATTGGGGCCGCAGTGGGCGAGGTGTCCCCCCTCCGACATAAACAAACACACATCCACGCGCGCGGCCTTCCAAATGGAGTTTTCTTTTTCAAATGTACGGAGAAACAACTTCCAGTAGTTACAAAATTAATTTGTTTTATATGTGCATCTGCTAATGTAAATTCGATGCATACAGAATTTTAAAAATCAATATGTATTAGTTTTCTAAATAAAACTATCAAATTTGTCCTAACTTCTAAATAAATCTGCACCCTTTATATTTCTAGGAAATTGTTCAAATTTATTGTATCTTCTTAATAAATCGAAACTTTTTTAAATTTGTAAATATACAAGCTTCATACGCAGAGATAAAACACAGAATCTCAGTTTTATAATTAAAATTGCTCAAATTTAAGATATCCTAAAATTCACATTTTCCCGTGTATTAATTCTTTATATATTATTGTGTGTTATGACTTATGAATAACTGGTGCTTAACAATGCAATTAAATTATTTGATAACGTCCTTCGTAGGTTACAAATGCTACAAACTGCAGGAAGTATTAAAAGTTAATAGCTAATTCGCTACAGAAACTAGAAGTAGTTTACGAACCCACGTTGATATTACACATCGGGAATTGTTTCTGAAGTTTTGTTAAGTTTTAAAGAATATATAAATTACACTTACCAACATGCTTGAAAAATGGTAGCCAAAGTGCACGTTCCCCTTACCTGCAAAACAAAAACCAAATTGTTAAGTAGGCAATGATAAGCCACAAAAATGTTCAAATGTTTGTGTATATGTCAAATGTTATACATCTAGAATTACAATGAAGAAACCAACTAATTCGCCTAGCATGTTCAACCAGAAAAGTGTCGAGTGGTATAATTCTGATGTGGGAGATTAAGCTTGAGGAGGTTCAACATATAATTTGTTGGTCAATCGGAGTAAGAAACGTTTCTTATTTATGAAGTAAATATTAAAATATAATCATTATTTTAACACAAAAGCTTAACAGACCTATAGGTACATGCTTACAATAAAAGACAAGAGGACTCTTAATCAAATAAATATTGTATATACACGGTGGAAGGGAAGTCATTACATTCCTTCTAATATGTGCTTCATAGAAGCAATGCAAACAAAAGAGTCTTATGGCATTTTGTCAGCAGAATTCGAAAAAATAAATAGCTTTTGTTCCAAATTGGATGCGTAATTCCACAAGAATGTACGAAGATAACAGTTTTTTATTTGTAAGATGCGCAGAATAACTTATTTCTGACATAGCTTCGGTAGTAATTATGATCACACGGGGTTTCGAAATAATTAATCACTTAAAAGACGTGAAGGAATACTCCACACGACTTTTTCAGACGCGAGGTATGTAGACAACCTTGCACTGAGGTTGGTCAGGGACTTGACCTGGTTTCCGAAAGTAAACAGGTTGACTACTTTCACTTTCGTCTGGATGTTTTGGCAGGTAACGGTTGTGATTGTCCTACGTTCGTACAGTAAACATAGAAGGAGACGCGTGGTAGCAGTAGTGCTTGTTTATGTACGGAACCGGTGAAAGTGACACGCACGCACACACACACACACACACACACGCACACATACGCGCACGCACGCACACAATCGGAAGTCTCGGCAGCTTGTTTTCGACAAAGCGATCTCCGTAGGAAATGGTCAGAGACAAAAACGTAAGATACAAAATGTGCTCCAAATACCGAGATCTACCACTGGTTTAAATTAATGTAATGACTTCCCTTCCACACGGTATGAATCCTCTGGATTTTTTCTTCTGGGGAGGTGAGAAAAGCAGGGTCTACAAAACAGCTGCTACTGCCCTCGAATCTTTGAGAGAATGCATTTATCTGGCTGTGGAAGAAATACGCAACAATGAGGGTGTTTTTGTTAGAGTGCGACGTAATTGGTTAAAAAGGCGTGAGGCTCGCAGATGCGCAAATGGTGGACATTTTGAACAATACCTGTGAAGTGGGTGAACCATTTGGTTCATTACTTATTCTTTTGCTGTCACCTTAAAAATCTCATTTGGTACACTTTGTAAGAGCCTACAAGTGTATCGTTGTGTTTATAAGTCAGAGAGATTGTTTGGTTTATTAAATAATTATAGCAGTATCAGCTACGAAACGTTTTAAGTTTGATGCTGAAGGAAATGACAATATCCTTGGATTGTGAGTTTAGGTTACAGTATGCATTACTGAAGAATTAAGATGTACATATTTATTACGACGTAGCAGACACAGCATGGTATGTCTTTATGTTTACACTCACGAGCCGCGCAGCTCCATGACGCGTGTTTATTTATGTACTGACCTAGTGAAAGTGAAACTTGCAGTGTTGCCAGCTTGTTTTCTACAAAACTAAAATATCTCCGTAGGAAATGGTCAGAGACAAAAACGTGAGATACGAAATGTGTTCCAAATACCGATATCTATCACTGGTTTAAATTAATGTAGTGACTTTTCTTCCATCCTGTATGTTTACGCCATTTTAGGATAGATGGTCCTATTACAGCTGAGCCACTCCGTCACTCGGACTAAACTACATCCCTAATTAAATGATTCTGTTTCTAATTACGTATTTCATATTTTAATAAGCTATTTCATTCTCCAATGGAACCTGAGTGAGAAGTCACCATTTATTAAAATGAGATACAGGAATGCACATTCACTGTGATTCACATTACGAGGTAAGCATACATACAACACAAATTTGCTGTATGTGTACATAAAATGGGAAAGTCTGTTCTCAAAACCAAAGAGAGATACTTTTTACTGCGAGAACTTGCCATATGTTCATGACAAGTTAGTAAACATGTTATTACTGTAGATCAGGGCTGACGAACGTTACTCAGCAGGTGTGAACACATACCCCTACTTCCCCTCCCTTCGTGGCTACGAAAGCGGAAAAGCGTGGAAAATAAAGCGAAAACCGGTTCTAGCTAAACCCCATGAGCAGGCTGCGCTCACTGAACACCAGTTGCCCAGCCCAGGTATATTCTAATAATGAAAATCCTACTCTCTGTCACACTTCAGTTTTTGTCACTCACGTAATTTCGTGGGAGTTACGCACTGCAAGTTTATTTTGAGATGACATTTATGATGGAAAACATATCGTCAAGACAATCTTGAATTAGGTATATTACAATTAAAAACTGTCTTAACACTATTCAAATTTAGAAACTTGTAAATGTTCACCAATGCATTCTGTCCTGTGTAGCATCCGGGGTACTGTTTGAAGGAATAATGGTAGCATTTTAATCCTTAAATCACCAATTTCCTTTTGTTCAAGGTCTCCTATTTCCCATTTAGAATTTGGTGATTAGTCTGTACTATCACTACTAGTGTTCCAGCAGAATATTCTTTAATACAGAGGTGCACAGTATGGGCAATGGTTAATCAAGTCCATCCTGTGTTCTACTAATTTTTTAAATTGTCATGAAGTTTCCGGCACTTGACCACGAGTTCTTTTCCAGAACCTGTGTTACGACGGTCGCGCGCCTCAAAGGACGCTCGAGTGAGTGAGTGAGTGAGTGAGTGAGTGAGTGAGTGAGTGAGTGAGTGAGTGAGTGAGTGGGTGGGTGGGTGGGTGAGTGCGTGAGGAGCTTAAGGGCACATCGACAGCCAGGTTATTTGGGCCCTAAGTCACACCTTAAAATCTAAAAACACAACAGGTTTAAAATTACGAAAGCTAAAACAGAAGGTTAAAATATTAAAACGTTAAAACAGTAAAACGTAAAAGAAGAAAAGGTTAAAAGATCACAAAATAAAACTTAAAAAATTAAAAACCACCTAAAACGCAAAGATAAGCCAAACGTGCTTATCGAAGCCAATTTCGGTGACGAACCGCAGAGCCTTGGCTACAGACGCCGGGTCGTTGCCCGAAATGGAGGCAAGGGTAGACTCGAGACCAACGGACTGGGGCTCACAGCATATTGCTGACAATCCATTAGGACATGTGCGACACAGTTGAACATTACATGTCGGATAAACAGGCGCCGGGTCACCATGCAAAAGGTGGCCGTGAGTGGCCGCGTGTGACCTATCCTCAGGCGGGTGAGAATAACGTCAGTCCACCTGGAACGCTGACCTTAATTGTCCGCAGTTGTGTGCGGACGGCTTGGGAGGTAGCGTTTGTGGACGGCTTGGGAGGTGGCGTCTGCATGGCTGAGGATGTAGTTGCAGGTGCAAGTGTGTCTAGGTACAATGGAGAGGTACTCGCGGGCAAGTCGGTTTGCGTCGAAGCATTAGCAATAGGGACATGCTGTAAGCCTACAGTGTTTACAGGAGGGCGGCGGACCGCTGACGAACAACCCTTGGTGTTAGGGGTTTAAGTTGTTCAAAGCGACTCCGCGCCTCAGGAAAGGTGATATGTTCCTTATCACGATAGTTCCTGTGTGCATTTCTCATCGATTAACTTCGGACACTGTCGCGAGTTAGATGCAATACAATCTCCACAGTTCACACATCAAGGTTCCCGAGCGCAAGCTGTGCTTTACTGGGCGGATAAGCCACAACGTTCACAAACAGCAGGATTAGTGTACGAGGGCTTAGTATGTTCGAACCTCTAGAACTGAAAATAGGGCATGGGATTCGGCACATACTGGCAAACGGCAGCACAGTCGTATCCACAAACGATATATTCGGGTAAATGAATATCCTTAAATGTGAGAATCACTGTACGTAAGGGATACTCTTTGTCATCCTGCTTTGGTATTAAATGGTACGCTTGAGAAACTCTTTGATCGGAGAGGCAGCTGATTATTTCCTGGTTCGATAGACCGTCCAGACTAGAGGTGAAGACAATCCTCTACATGAGTTTAACGATTTGTGTGGGGCTACCCGGATGGGGTAGGAGCCCAAAAACTCGCTTGTAATAACCTCTGGGACTAGTAGGCAGTGGTCGTTTCAATTAAAAGCGTACCATCACGTAGCTGTGTGGCGTTCCTCACCGGGCCACATTCCTGTCGATTTCACGTTTTATATAGAACGGACTAAGCTCCTTCATCGTTTTATCGTTGCAAGCCAAGGTCATAACCAGAAAACTGTCAATCAAAGGGGTTTTGCGGGGATGCATTTTGAATTGAACCCCCATCCGGAACCGTAGACGTCAACTTGCCATCCGGGGATTAAAGAAAGATACCACATCTCCACGGTCTGTGCCGCCATGGAGAGCCCTCCATGACTGACCTCAAAGCGTACTTCAGAGGGACTACCCTCCGATCCCCACTGATTGTACACATGGGTAAATCGTTCACCACGCACACCCCGGCTTTATGCTTCTACCACAGGAATAACCGCCTGTGGCTCCCCACTTCAGTCTGTGTTTGTGAGCGATAGACAGACACAGATTCAGGGGACTTGTGGTTGATTACACAGGGGTTCCGCCAGCGGAAATACGTCCAGCCGGTGATACTAACCTGACGGTATCCGGTCGTCGGGGAATTAACACAGGGAGGGCCCCCAGGGAGCTGTGTGGATGTACATGACGGTGTGGACGGTCTCTGCAGCTAAGGCTACATATGGGGGCTGGTTCCGTCGGACCTTCCCGGCTGAAACCTCTGAGGGCACACATCGGGAGCCGCGCTGAAACGGTGGGAAAGGACCACGGAGATAGAAAAGATCCCTGCTGGTGAGACAGGAGTTATAAACCTAAGACCTTACAAACTAATAGTCATAATAACTCTAGAAGAGGAAGATGAATACATAGGCTGATGAAGGGTTATCAATGCATAGTAGCAACGAAAGCAGCTACACGTGGCAACAGATGATGGACACGGAAGGGGTGAAATGATGGTGAGCGGCTCGGGAACCCGGGTGCGCCAAGACCCGTACCTAGCGTAGTAGACCCCTTGGGGAAGGACGCTCGAGGTTAGCTACCTCACACCATTCGCCAGTTACCTCACACCAGGCAATACGTGGCCGGCGACAATGAGCACAGCAACAACAAAGGGACTTCAGACAGTTCGAGAAGTTAAAAACCTCGAGTTTTAACGAGAAGCTTCGAGCAGCGTGTTCCACCATTATTCTCGGCGATATATAAGCGAGTCGGCCCGGTAAGGACTGTCAATGTTGGGCCAGAACTGTTTCATCACGAGTGCGAGTCAGAGTCAGTCTAGACAATCGCCGCATTTATTTGTTGTGTACAGTGAAAAATATTTATGTCAAAGTTACGATAGAACAAAACAACTGAGTTGCAAGGCCACGACGAATTTTAAATAGTGTTAACGATAAAAAACAGAACTGTTTTGTGATTCAGTTTTAGAAGAAATTAAGTGACACTAAAAGTAACTGGACTTATCATTTGTCACAGTAGTACTGGATACAGTACTGCCACTTCTCATTCAAAAAGTTCAGTTAGTCCCCTTTAAAGCCTATGGTCATACAGGAGGTTTTGATTTAAACAGCAACAGATGGCGTTTCTGAACGTATGTTTTATTAATTTTTAAATTAAACAATCACATACTCGTCCACTACCAAATTATTCTACCAGATCCCGGAGAGTAGGGAATTTTCTGGTTAAAGAATACGTAGTTCACTCTATAAACTATTGACTCCTAGTCAATACTGGCAGCGAAGTGCAGAATCTTGTGCTAGAATCATTCACTTGCTAAACGCGAGTTTCGCCCATGCTATGAGCCTTCCGAAGTTCTCTTCGCTACACAGGTGTATTGTGGTGACTAATATCGCTGTAAGTGCAGGATGTGATCAGGTGTTTCACAAATTTAATATTTATTTCCTAGGGATTCTGGGCCAAGGGACGTCCAACTCAAAAGGATACACTATATAGGAAGTTTCCTTCGCCTTATACGAACAGTGTCGATTCAAACGACTCCAAACTATTTAGGATCATTCTATCAATTTCATTCACCATTACTGCAGATTTAGTTGTTAAAACGATCACAAATATGCAGGTCCAGGACGAAAAACCCTGAACGCGTCTCACTACTTTCAGAGAATTTGATTAAGAAGCTTGCTTTTTCGGTGTAGAAGGTGCCATCACATAACAATGCCCAAAAAGAAGAATTGAAAGGCATGGAAGAAGTACAGAAACAAGGAGGACAAGAAAGTAAGTTTATGTTTCCGCCATGAACCCAGAAACAGACCACAAATATTTCAGCACTTCGTCCTTTGTGCTGTCATTCTTTGTAGAGTGCCAGTGTCAACCCAAAGAAGCCTTTTGGCTTCCGTTCTTCCTCGGCAGTCGTCTCTATAATTTGCAGCCAGTTTCATAGAAACAGCTGAGAGTGATATTGTACACAGGAAGTGGGGCACGTGTAACGACCGCGAGGTCGAGCCTCATTGATGGTAGGTATTTGGTGCAGCGAAGCTCCCCTCAGAAAGAATAATAAACACTGGCGAGAGGAATTTCAACCGGCTCTGGCATGCCCAAACTTAACTTCGCCACGTGCCAAGTATCACCTCCTTGTGTCGAGAACTATAGGGAAAGTTTGGCTAATATCCCAAAACCGTAATTTGACAGCTAACTCCGATACATGTGTTACCTAACTTTGCGGCTATAATGAACATGCATATTACCACGAATGAGCATGGGGTTGTAATTTCTTTTCTGCCGATTCCATGATGCATCAAAGAAGGCAGGAGGAGTTATAACAAACCAGTTAATCATCCGTTAGTTAACTTCAGGTGGAAAAAGCTTTGTAGTTTGATGTTTTATTCACTTAAACCCATTTAATGAGGTGGCGCCGAGGCCGAGAAGTTAGACCGTTCGCGCCCCGGGTACGAACCCAGGGACCCGCATTTGGTATTCCTGGTAGATGAAGCGGCGTCTGGACTGGTTTTATCCAGGTTCTCCGGTTTCTCCCGCAACTCATTCCACAAACTACTCAATCACCACCTTTCCTATCATTAATTTTGCCTGCACTTCATATCATCCTCTTTCTCACTCTCATACTGGTGCTGGGTTGACCACCGCTTCCAGGTCTTCGTTCTGTACGGTCCATAGTTTCGCCTGCTTCCCAACAGGCATCTGACCCTAGGCACTGGCTTGTAAGTCCTGGGAGGTGTCAGTCCTACATACGGGTAATAAAACGTTTTCAGATAGTGTTAGTTCGGGTTTGGGTTCAAATTTCTGGTATTGGACTAGGCTTTATGTAAGGTTTTACTTTTCCAGATTTTACCTATAGTGTTCAAATTATATTACATTGACTATCATTTGGAGAATACTTTTATTCTTAAAGGTGAAGTATCAGTTAGTTTATTTGGAAAATTGATTCTAATTTTCTTTCTTTCTTTCTCTCTCTTTCTCTTTCGTTCTCTCTCTCTCTCTCTCTCTCTCTCTCTCTCTCTTTCTTTCTTTCTTTTCAAGCAGTGTCGTGTTTAAGATTAAATGATATGAAGTAGAAAAGCAGAAATACTGAAAATTGAACTAACAGTTAATTTTGAGGTATGTTCCTAATATAGGAGATATCAACATATTATTAGAAATGCATGAAGCTTTTCAATTCTATTTCTGTGTCTTTGGATCAGTGATGCGATAAATAAAACTATTTTAAACCATTTGAGAGTGAACTCATGCTTAACTATTCATACTTTTATGGAGTTTCATTCTGTGTTATTAGCGAAAAAGTATTCTGCAGCGATACTTTCCTTTCTGTTTGCTCCCACGAAATATTTGCAGAATACATAATGTTAAACGTAACAGCTATTCAGCACATCTGGTGCAAACCATCATAATACTGTAAATAACCTCATTAACTCCGGCAATTTTACATGTGAACTCGCCTCTCGGAGTTCTACTATTGACAGCAGCATTTTCAGAGCGCGGCCACACTTTCGGCACCACTCAATCAAGGCAACAAGGAGGAATTTTGTTTATTTGCACGGAATGGCCACAAAATAAATGTTCTTTCTTCTTCTGACAGTGGAAATGATTTCGTTTGCTTCTCTTTCACTCACTTTGATGAGCTATTTGTTGGACGCAAAAATAAAAGCTAGAGGTAAATAAAATCGTCCGAATAATTATGTTTCTGCTTCTCAAACTGTAGAATGATTGGGAGTTCAACGTAGAAAGCGTCCCGTAATACATAAAACAATTCTTCTAAACCTCGTTTGCCAGCCGGTTTCGTAGACTGTAAATCAGAGATGTCCAACCCTGTGTCTTTGGATGACCTTACGTAATGAGCACCTATTCCCACTCCACTCCTTCAGTCCGAGGGACACACAGTCAGTATCCAATGTCGGACACAAACAGACGATACCGTGGCCGTTTCTAAATTGAATCTTCTGGGAATGTCCTCAGAAGATCTCTTCATTTTGGTGACTTTTGCATAAATCGTAAACAGTAAGAGACAGACAAATACTTAATAAAAAAACGTGGATCTGGTTAAAACAAAAATTTAAATGTAATGCGTTTTTTTTTTTTTTTTTTTTTTTTTTTTTTTTTTTAGTGTATCGTTTTCTATACACTCTTTGTTATTTGTGTGAATTTTCTCAAATAGGAATATGTTATTCGTCTTTTATCTCTTGGCCTTGCAAAGAGAACGGAATTTCAAAGACATTGCAGAGCAACCAGCTCTTGAAACATTTCACTATCGCTTAAAGCTTGCTGTAGTCCCTTATTCCCCTTGCAACTACAAGAAAATCAAGAAAATTAGCAATAAGACAATTTCTGAAAACGCTTATGTCGATTAAAATGAAGTAGATAGAGAAATAAGCATTTGCAGGAATGGTGTGTATAAGAATGAGTATAGCTCTACATATATTTGCAAACAGAGTTTCTCCAAACTGAACTATACTAAAAGTCCTTATCCCAAAAGACTACGCCATGATCAGCTGGTGTATCTTCTAAGGCTATGTACTTCGACTTTGTCACCAAATATTGTTATACTTCTTAAACGTAAGCACTACCAAACAAGTCAGTAATGAACATAATATGTTTAACGCATAATATTTGAAAGTGCTTTCGTAAATCAAACGCAACGCACATATAGCAAAACCGCCACTGTAACACAATACACGACTGTGTGCTTAGAGTGGCGAAGCCCGCGTATACTGGAAGGAGCTAATCCAATCTCCCCTCTTTCGCAGACGATCAACAGAATATTCAGGCAAGTAAACGTTTCCCACAATGAAATAGGCGCGTATGTGGTGGAAGACCTTAATGATGATTTCGAAACAACTGTACATATTGCTGGGCCTCCCTCCCCAATGCGCTGCGGTAGCGTTGCTGCCTACGGTGAGATGGGGACCAATGTCCTAATTCATCTAATGCATACTTGTCAACTTCCTGAGATTGAAATGTGTAACATTTTCCCACGTCAGCAAAGCGCAATAACTTTGCGATGCCATGGAATTTAAAAAGCGTAAAATGTTCATGGTAGTAAATGTACAAGAATTACACGTAAAATAAATAGGAATTCCCTTTTATATAAATCCTTGAAAACCTGATAACACTGCCTTTTTCTGTCACACTTGCTGAAATTCTTCTCAAATTCCACAAGACACACATATTAAAGCAGAGATGACTTCTTAGGTTTCTACTCCATATTTTACGCTTCAGAACTATTAGTATAAACGAAAACACAGAAAAATGTTAAACATATCTCACAATCATAGAACGCGAATAAGATAAAATATTTACTTTACAATTCATCGTCCATTACTGAAAGTTTGCGCCCATTTATCCTGGGGATACGCGAGCGTTTACTTCGCGTGCGTTTTAGACACGTAATATCGTGCAGCTTAGCTTAATGAAGCATCTAATGTAGGCCTGGGCAATTGGTGCTCTCTGACCACAGTCTGCTCAGGACCTTGCACTGATAACAGTATGTTTAGCAGGTAAAAAATGAGGGTCGTTTAGGGTATTTCTCGAGTTGCCCACGAGTGACCTAATGGAACTACACACATGCTCAGCGCGTAGTCAAAGTCATAAAGCAGCAAATGTAAAGGCGCGTCTTAACGGGCAGCAGAATTGAAATGCTGGAAGCCACGTAATCTAAAAGATGCGAGCGCGCTCAACTCACTAGCACAACAAGAGAACACTTCGCATTATAAGTGAGTTTATTTTGCATTCTGCCTCTCCAAGTGTCTCTACAATTGCAATGATGGATACTGAGAGATTTATCAATGAGACAAGCTCGTCCTGCGTTGTGGAATATAGTTTGTGAGGCATAAGATAATCTCACACACACACGCACGCACGCACACACACACACACACACAGAGAGAGAGAGAGAGAGAGAGAGAGAGAGAGACAGATGCATGGATTGAAATTGCGATGACGTTTGCTACAGAGAATAAACCAAAACAAAACCTGATGGACCAGTATTACTCAGGACAGATAGCATTGCGTTTGTTTGCGGCCAATCGAGGAACTACACCCTGTCCAGAGCGTTGTGGCACTTCCCCACTCCTGAAACATAGATGCGCAATAGCAAAGACCTGCCCAGTAGAGGTGGGGATTAGTGTACCACTTGTTCTGACTGTGATAGCTACACAATAATTGTTTACAATATTAAACATACACTGCTTGTGAATGTGACTGCCCGAGTTCTGATATCACTCTCTTGTTCCCCATCACTCCAGTCACTTCTCCTTAATTTCTCCTCTCTTGCGCATAGGATGATCTAGACAAACTGTACCTGTGCCCTGCATAACACTGTATGTATGTACACACGATAACAGTGCCACCAATTCATGCGCATTGCTAAATGACCCAAGTAGTTCATTTCTCATAATTTATTATTGTTCATGTTTTTTTTTTTCCAGAACTTTACCACCACCTACAAAATAATTAGAGTTCATCCTTATATCGGTTGTCATAACTAGTAGTATTAACGCCATCTATAAAATGAACGTCTTTAAATCCTATGAGTGATTAGTGTGTCTTCAAAATTGTACCTACCCATCGCATTCGCGTACAAAATTGTGTAATACCTTTGAAAAAAAAAAAAAAAAAGCTCATTAAATGAAGAACTTTACGTTCGAAAATAATTTAAAAACTTGTTACTATTTTCAAGGAGTCGAGAATACCATGGAAAAGACTCTCACTGTTAATTGGATGCACCTATCATCTTCTTCCTTTCTTTGGTGCCTTCTTTTTAGTACGAGATAGACAAGTGCAACTAGAGCAACAATTGCATTAGCTTTCATCTTCGAAAACTAAGGCACGATAGAATGCGAGTGTCTCAACAGCGTGTATTTAGATTCCAAACGCGCGCAAATATGTGCGAAAAGCGGACGCAAAGTAAACACTCGTGTTAGTTATTAATACCGCTGGTTGCCAGAGGTCTCTAGTGGTGCAATCATATTTTGAAGCCTCACGCTATGCATTTTATTGCAGGAGCATGATGGAGAGACAGCTCGCCAATCACAGCACTACATACTAATTAACGCAGTACATTAAGTCTGTAGTCTTAAATTACAATACAATGTAATATAATTTAATGCTTTATCATTTCCAGGATGAAAAATTTTAACATTTTAAATATGCCATAAAAACGCCTCGTTTGCCT
Source organism: Tenodera sinensis (assembly GCA_030765045.1). NCBI lineage: Eukaryota > Metazoa > Arthropoda > Insecta > Mantodea > Mantidae > Tenodera > Tenodera sinensis. The sequence goes on from CM060964.1 coordinate 268,556,866, forward strand.
TAGAGAAGTAAAATGACCTCCACCGCGAACATTTTAGCGGCTAACCATTGTTTGCAAGTATGCTGATGATATTAAAATGCTTCTCATACTGAGAAGTCTAATACGGGGTACACTCATCCTAACGCGAGGTCCGTGAGCATACTTTCTCCGACCTTTGTCACAAAAAGCAAAGGAAATCGAGAATATTGTTTCTTGTAATCCCGTGATAAATCGAGTCGAATGGCTCTGTGGCCTGCATTCGGAAGGTCGTGAGTTCGATTCCCGCGGCAGACCTTCCTGACCTTGGATTTTTCGGGGTTATTTCCAGGTCACAAAGGCGAATGCTGGGAAGGACCTTGCAGCCCCCGGTTCACTTCCTTTCATCTCAATCTCTTTATCCGGTCTTTCTAGGTTGTAAGAACCAGCGGATTCGCCGGCGGGCTACGCTGCGGTGGTACTTACGCTCTGAAAATACGGTGTTCGGCTGAGAGGAGCCCAGGGGGCCTGACTGTTCATCTGGAACTGGCTGGTGGCTGACTCTGTGGCCACCCTGGAACTCCGTCGGGACTTGACTGCACCTGTTAGGGACCCACCGTAGTTGAAGTTCTGACTGTGATGAGTCCTGGCCGCCTGTAGGGTACTTTCATCTCATCGTTCCTCCCGGGGTTTGACGCACAATAAGCCATCGGCTGACGTGCGGGAATCCCTACCGTGACGGACAGACAAGCAGGTGGAATACGGTGATAAAATTGATTTTAATCCTATATAGCATTCCAGATCCCCGACTGTCGAGCACTTGTCTTGTGAGATCAACATCCCTCTGTATATGGCTTGGTAGACGGGCGGGTAATTTCTCCTAGTCACTTTTCAATAATAATCCACTTGAGATTAAGTATTAAGTACCATATTTGGTGCATTTACTACTTTCTGCAAATGCCAACTTGTACACTGATATAACATAATCCAGAAATATTTTTTTCAAACAGAAAATAACCATGAAAATACAACTGAACTGTTGGAGCATGCTTGATAATGAATTTCTGAGCGTGTACCGAAAATGTTCTGCAAACATTCTCGTGTAAGGGAGTTTTTATCCTAACTGTGTCCACAACATGCATAGATGCCATTAATCTACAGATTGGCTCTATTGCTTCCCCAATGGGATGTAATAAACAAACGGCCACATCTGATGGTTTAAATTTTAATGTCCTTGATGCAAGTTGTGTGTAAATTAGTACGGAATCATCAATTTAAATGACGTATTTGAATTATTATATTGATTAGATCTGTTAGTGTCGTAACGATCGACATTGTTAGTGATGTCACACTGTCAGGTTTGAAACATTATTATTTACAACTACGCAATAATGCTCACGACATATTTATGTATAATCTAATTAATATGCTAACAGCAAGCTTATAATGTAGAACAAACATAAAAAGCAGTCCATTGTTTATGCGATGGTCGCCGAATTATAAACACTAGGTTACTCATGTATCAAAATAACTTTTAAAGCTGGATTTCTCTGCACCTATGATCTCTTGGTGTAACTAAAATTGTTGTGTGAGAAAGTATTTTCTGCAGAAAAACGTAGTTCGTTGCATTATTGTTTCACATGCAAATCTGAACAGTAGTTATTTATGCAACCAGTGTATAATGTGACTGATTGTGACATAAGCGAACACGCTAATTTTTAGGAGTATCACAATGAAAAGATTATGCACATGTTACATACATTTCATGCCATTTTAGCATAAAGATACGTAAAAACAACTAACAAATTTGCTAAATGTAAAATTATAATGTATCAGAGATGTATAACGTAATATGGTTGCTAAAGAGATGTTTCATTTGTTTCAACACTTATAGAGCAAAATAGAAGGTTATGATAAAACTATTGAAAATATGGATTGTATTCCGCTTGATATTATGAATGAAACCAAGGCTGCTGAGAGTTCATCAATTCCAGAAAAATAAAAAATGTTTACGAGAAAGAACATGAAAAGTTCTGTGGATGGAAAAACGAAAAATGCGTTAGTTTGCGAGAGTGACGATTTCAGGTTTTCTTACAGCCACACATTGGAGAAAATTATGCTGTGGCGGTGATGACATCATTGCTACCTTGTTGCCATGGTAATCACACCACTCCATCCTCTGACAGTGGTGCCAGAAAGAGGGTACCTTCGCACGATTTATGTCGTCATAATAGGCCTTTTTAATGCTAGGATTGCATAAATCTATGTTTTACAACAAATGGCGAATTCTATCAAGACTTTTCTGCCAGAATTTCATTTTTACACATATTCATGATATGCTGCCGTCAATATATATTCAAAACGATTGAGACTGAAACATGTTCAGTACAAACAGAATTATAAAGTGAATCACGTACTTTCAAAATTATATATCAATTACTGAAAGAAACAGAAATGAAACAGACGAAGTACTTTAAGAATAAGCGGATATTCAGAGAACATTTCATTGAGATATGTCTCCATTATTCTAGAGAAAACGGTTCATGAACTTGGTAAATGTAATATTGGGGAGGCATGGCATTTGATGCAGCCTAAACGTGTGTTATTTGCACATATACTTTGTAATGCCTTTTTGTAATTCTCGCTGTGTCCAATAACTCAAGAACAAATGAAATATGATTGGTTCCCAATTAAATTAGACTACTACCATCAGAAACCGCAGCTCTGCTCGAATTACTTGATTAACTGCAGTGGGTCTTCTCCCCTTCCGCTCCTAATCCCTCTCTCTCTCTGCAACATTATATTCGTGTTATGTTTTAAAATCGATACTGACAGATGATGGTACAATGTAAATTACACAGAAGTAATAATTCAATATCACACACATTAGTTCCTTACGCTTCTACAGTTACCCGTAGCGTATCTTCCTGAAACAATAAGCAGCGAAATATGTTTCATTTTTAATTTCTCCACCACGTACAGCAATGGGAAAAAATCATGGACCACATTAGGAGAGCAGAAAATGTCTAAGTCCCACGTCATATTGGAGTGCGGTTTACACAAGTCGATATATAGTAGTTAGAGATTATATTGTATTCCATCCAAAAATTTGACATAGAGGTTTCACTGGAAATACGCTTTGAGTTCCCATGGATAAAAAGTCCTAGAAAAATGCTTGTGCGTGTGTGTGCGTGCGCACCATAACAGCTCAATAACGAAAACTTAGATAAATATCAAACTTGGTATTCAAGTTCAGCATCTTAACAGGATGCGACACGAATTTTTCCAAGAAAATTTCCCTACCCCAAACTACCTTTGGCAACTAACATTGGCTGAACAATGATTATGTTAAAAGCTCTTATTTTAATTTGTAATTGTTTTATTTCCATTTTATGATATTATTGTTGTCTATTAGGATATCTCTCCCGGTATAGATGCCGAGTTGCTTTGTACATTGGCTCTTGCTTCTCCGTAGATCAAAATCAATGTACTCGGCTGTCGAATATATGGTGAAGGAATGGCACAAAATATGATGCAACAGCTTACGCTTACACTTCATCATGTCAGTCCAATTGGACATGAGTCATTATACCTGTTCTATTACAAAATACAGACAACCGAAAAGGATTTAAGTAAAATGCCTTAAGCCCTCAGGGGCTTTATAATTAGATTATTGTGAATTCGGTTTCCAAGTTTTGATGAGCATAAAAACAAATGTGCAATGAGGACACGCGAGCCCATGTCCCACGAGTTAACCCACATGATACAGTCATGTCATAATTCTCTCCAACTATTTCGAGACTTGACTGAAAGCACGTTCCGAGTTCAATAGTATGACTTGTATATCAGGCGCTATGTCATTGCCACATCGCAAGTTTTTGTGCTTAATTTAGCCTTTTAAAACAGTTTTAATCCTTTGCTGGGAGTTTTAATATTATTGCTTAAATGGCAAAAGCTATCATGCATGTTATTTGAGATGTACGAGACGTAGTTTACGCAAAAATTTAACTAAACCGTTATTTAATATTATGTGTGTTTTGACTGTACGGGTCTATGGTGAATAAGGCGTGTCCTAATTTTTTTGTAGGCAACCCCTGCTCAAGTGCAAGAATCCGCTATTTTCTTTTTATTTAGTGGTGTTAGTGTACAATCGTAAATTGTAAAATCGGTTGGAAACCGAAATTAGCTCTCAGTAAACGAGTCGTACGTTTTTAAGGTGTACCTTAGCGAGGAGTACGTTGTCCCTTAAACCGCCGTTTCTCTGAATTTTGCGCATCTCTCTCTCTCTCTCTCTCTCTCTCTCTCTCTCTCTCTCTCTCTCTCAGAACGTCAAGCAAACGTTTTAGTAAGAGCAAAACTGGACTAAAGCGCATACGCCGTTTGATGGGTGGTCTACCTTCTAAAAAATAAGGGGCGGCTGAACTCGCCTGGTATATTTCATGCATTACTGTGTTGCGAAGTTACTATAACTGCATATATTGCTCTAAAACTATTCGACAAAACCGCGCACACACGAGGAACGCAATGGCGTCTACAGATTGATTAATTAATTAATACGGCGCCTAAACAAAATCTATCGAACAGCTAGCGGTACTAATGCAACCTAACAGATGGAATATCTCATATATAACCAGACCGCGCCATAATGTGGGGAAAATGTTACACTTGGTTTTTCGAGTATTTCAATAAGCTGTTACCTCTATAACCATTTCCAAGATATTCCTTCTTATTGGTTAGTATTTTAAAATACTTATAATTTCCTCAAATAGAAAGTGGTTCTTTCATTTATTCATTTATTAATTTGTTTCTTTGTTTGTTTGTTTGTTTGTTTGTTTATTTATTTTGTCGCTTGGCCATGTAAAGAGAACGGAAATTCAAACCCATCACACAGCAACCGTCTTTTAACTATCGCTTTATTCTATTGTATTTTTTATATATGCAGCGAAATGCATAATGGAGGTTTATCTATATCAGCATACAACATAAGTTTTTTAGATAGGTACAGTGAATAAAAGCAATGTGCGTACTACACATTAGACCTTATTAAGTCCTGGCCATGCTGAAAGTGGAGTTTAAACACCATCACATAGCGACCAGATCTTAAGGCATTTGACTGTCAGTTAAGCCTACCGCATTCTCCCATTCCCATTGTACCTACACGGAAATGTGTAATAAAACCATTTCTACAAATGTTTATCTCGATTAACATGCAGCATATAGAAGAACAAGCTTGGAAAGTGTGTTGAAGAATACGTAGTGAAAGTCACGTGAATATAACATCAGATTGTTCATTTCATGCTCATTTACAACCACCTTTGTGGAAAACTAATTGGATACGCAGTTGAGCTATTGTTTCCTTATGTTGATTTAGTGATGCAGGTTTATGTGCAAAATAAATTTAAAGTTGAATATATTTTTCGTTTCTACAGATCAAACCTAGTTATGAATTCAGCTGTAGCTGCATACTTCCTTCACATGAAGTAGGTTCAGTGATGTTTTTAAGTTCAGTACCTCAAATGTTTGATAGTTGAGAAATTCCCTAAACGTTTACAATTGTGAATGAGGCATACTTCACAAAGATGGTCCGAGGAGGAATAGACGGTTCCTAAAAGTACACACTGAGACAAGACCTTCGTAGGTCCTCTGCAATTAATGCAGTCCAGCCAATTATAACACTACACAAAACTTTATTTAGGACGATTGTCGAAGCCATGACTACAACTTTATGTGGGTAGTGTTTACTTGACCAGATATTGCCACACATCTAGAAGGGAGAAAATAGTTCCGTATACAGGGTTGTGCATATGTAGGTATACAGTTGTATGATGAGCAGATTTGATGGATTAAGATTATCAAGTTTCACAGCCTTGTTGAGTTTGTCTTTTGTCCATTCGTTTGTTTTTTGCCTTTATGACTCGTTGTTTTAAATCTTATATCACAATGGTGGGTAATTTAACTAAATACCAACGAATCTGGATTTTGGAACTTTACTGGAAGACAGAAAATTACGAATGGGTTCGAGAGACATGGCGTGAAGAATTTTAAACACCTCTTCCATCCAAGTTCACAATTTACAGGCTAGGGAACAAATTTCATCAGAGTCTGTCGGTAATGCACCAAAAAGTGGTCGGCCAGTCACCGTTACAACTCACCAAAATGAAATGCTAGTTGTTCAGACGTTTGTCTAAGGTCCACAAAAATCAAAGAAAACAGCAGCCATGAAACTGAACACCTCACGCAGATATCTTTGCATATATAAAGTGTCAACACTGTATTCCTATATATGCCCACCCCTGTATATTACAAGCACATAATAATGCCATGTACCATCCCAGTTCCAGTATTTTGTTGACCCCAGGGCCTTCAGTTTCGAAAGCTTCTGGAGGTTTCATAATCATACAGCTGCCTTGTTCTGGGTCTTGGACAATTACCACCTGATTATCTGCTAATATATGGGAAACGCCTTTCCTTCCGATACCAAATAGCTCGTGGGATGTTTAAAACAGGGACGAAAAAATCATCTCTTGACACGCAATTTGGACATTCACCTTGATTACAGTAAGAGCAAGCTAAGGCCTTCGAAAGGCATATTTTCAAATAATTTAGGACGAATGCTGCAATGAGCTACATAACATCTTTAAGGAAAGAGGACGACGTGAAACAATATTTTGTCAATAATTGAGAACCTTATTTCCAAAAGATAAGGAATTCAAAGTTTTAAATTCAGACTTACACCATAGGCCATGATTGCCTGGGCAAACAGCTGCATAGAGTCCACATTGTATATATACCTACCCTGCAACCAAGGAACTATGACTCCAACCACCTCAACAGCTTCCTCTTTGACAAGTACTACTCTCACCGATAAATACTGGGAGGTACATACAAGATAAAATGACGACTTTTGCCTCATATTAAAAGCATAATGTAACCCCACAGTGAATGTTACTATTTATCTGTTCATTTTTTTCTGGTGAGTACTCATATTTATTGTTGTCATGATTATGGTTAATGGTGTATATCAAAACCCTGCATTGAATGAAGAAATAAGAATTAAAAAATTTCAAAATTAAGAAAAGAGAGCGCTTTCTAGAACCTACCTCTACATATAGCATATCTTGGATATCAAAGGATACCACATTCCACGTATGATAATAAATGTTCACAGACCACATCCTTCATAGGTTTGATGCCAGAACATATCAAGTTCAGTTGCCCAACCAGAGCTGCTAATGTGGACACAGACTGGATGATTTCTAGAAACAACATGCCCAATGTATCTAATCTATACAGCTGATATGAGCGATGGCAATGTAGTTCATTTTTTATAAAGTAACCATTCTTGCGATATAATAATAAAAATAATAATAATTACATGAAAATTAATCTAAACAAAATACCACAAGTAAACTGAATAGTGTCTCAAAACATGTATTTTCCGGTGAAATCTCGGTAATGCATTTTTGGGCGGAGTACTACACTGCCCCTAATTCCTATACGTAGAAGGCTAAAATTGCTTTTTTTTTTTTTTTTCGGGGGACCTCAAAACGTATAGATATTTCCAATGAAATCTTGGTATCGAATTTTTGGATGGAGTATGCTGTCTGTCCACTATGCAGGTGGTTTTGGGTTATGAAAAAAACAAGGTTTAAAATGCCACGAGTCATTTGCACCCGATTGCACTTGTCCTTTAAGCTTCTATAGCAGGCCCGAAGCAGAATCAACACAAGATATTTTTATTTCAGAAGCGAAGGAAACTGATCACAGGGGCTGAAAAGAAACGAGGGCATGTCAAAACACCTCGAGTCTAACACGAAGGATTCTTGGAAATCAAAGCGTTAACCCTGAGGAAAGTAAAAAACATTTGGAGGAAATGTGCAAGAGAAAAAGAAAACAAGCCCGGAGTCCTGGACTTGGTCCAATTAGATGGCGAAGGTCGTCCCAAAGTGCATGCGGCACCCTACCTATGTATATAGGTTAGGAATGTGTATTCACTCTCCCAAGGATGTTTTCAGTACACAACGCCCACACTGTGTACTTTGAATTGCTCCTCCTGCAAAAATTCTGCGCACAATATTCCTTCAGTTGGGCAACACAATATTTATTTCCAGCATTCCTCTGTCAGGTGGTTAAAAATAAAAGCGTCATTCTGTGTTATTCGGTGTGCTCAGGCGGATCATTCTAAATCTCTTATTTTGCACCCAAAAAAGTAAGGTCATTTTCGATTCTGAAAAAACTCTAGCCCAGGGATGTCCAACCTAGTCTCTCTGGCGAACCATACGTACTGAGCGACTATAACCCACTCCACTCCTTCAGTCGGAAGTCAGTATCCAGTGAAGGACACAAACAGGCGATTCCATGCAAGTTTCTAAGTCATAGCTTGAATTTTCTGGGAATGCCCTCAGAAGACCTCTTCATTCTGAATGATATTTGCATAAACGGTGAACAAAAGACTAATCCTATTCCTATTTGAAACAGGTACCTATAAGTATTGGGAAATTCAAACAAAAAAGAGAAAATGTCTCGGAAATGGTTCACTCAAAAGTAACTAAATAAAAATGTGGATCTCGTTAAAACACACAATTTATGCCAAACAATTCGTTTTACTTTTGAGTGAACCTGTTTCAAATAGGAATAGGATTAGTCTTTTGTATCTCTCAGACTTCAAAGGCATCGCATAGCAACCAGCCCTTAAAAGAGCTCACTATCGCTAAAAGCCTACCGTATTCCCATATTCCTTTGCACCTACAATAAACTTCGCAATAAGGCAATTTATGAAAATGCTTATGTTGATTAAAATGTAGTATATAGAGAAATATGCATTTGAAAGAATAGTGTATATCAGAGTAAGCATAGCTCCACACATATTTGGGAGCAGAGTTTCTCCAAACTGAAGCAAATTAAAAGTCTGTATCGCAATGTTACGCGACGATCACTTGGTGGACCTTCTAAAGCTATGTTAAATATTGATAGACTTCTTAAACGTAAGCAGTACCAAAGAAGTCACTAATGGCAAGATGTTTATCGAATAAGATACGTGTCACCAACCCACCATTGCACGGCTGGGGGTTAAAAGAGAGGCGAAGTCCGCGTATGGTGGAAGGAGGTAAACCCACACTCTCCTCTTTCGCAAACGTTGGAGATCGCTGCTCTAGGTATACGAGCTACCACTACGTAGATGAAGGTCCTACTACTCCCGCCATCAGCTTTCTTGGTGTAATTGCGTAGTGATACAGAGGCTGCTTATAGGACAGCATTTTGACTTAGGGATTCTTTCTTGCAAATACAGCATCGAAGGGAAGGCATTACATTCCTTCTAATATGTGCTTCATAGAAGCATTAGAAACAAAAAAGTGCAATTGCATTTTGTTCTTTGACCAGCCAATTTCGAAAAAATAACTGGTTTTTGTTCCAGATTGGATGCGTGATTCCACAAGAATGTACGAAAATAATAGTTTGTTACTTTTAAGATGACATAGCTTCGGTAGTAATTATGGGACATCGCACAGGGTTTCTAAGTAATTAACCACTTAAAAGATGTGAAAAAATACTACGAGCAGCTCTTTCATACGTGAAGTTAATCGACAACGTTGCGTTGAGGTTGGTCACGGAATTGACCCGGTTTGTGGATGTAAACAGGTCGGGCGCTTTCGCTTTCGTGTAATGTTTTGGGAGCTAACGCTTGTGATTGGCCTACACTCGCACAGTAAACATGGAAGGACAAGTCACACAATCTGCAGTGTTGCCAGCTTGTTTTCGACAAAACTAAAATACCTCCGTAAGAAATGGTCAGAGACAAAAACGCAAGATACAAAATGTGTTCCAAATATCAAGATCTATCACTTGTTTAAATTGGTGTAATGACTTCCCTTCCACCCAGTGTAGAAATAACAAGAGTAAACGAATGTGGTTTTACTTGTCAGTTTCTTTTGTATTTCACTCTTTACAAAGTTATTCCTTTTCTACTAAAAGGTAAACATGAATGAGAAGATCAGTTTCAATTTTTTTTCAACAATGGAGGCCCATTCCTTACATGGGACGAATAATGTTCGTCACTGCACTGGCCGGATTACAATGTTTAGATTTATGTAATATAAAATGGGCGAGACGTCTCCGAGGTCAGACGGGAGGTCCTAGGTTCCATTCCCATTTCTGTTTACATAGCACAAGTTTATTAAGAATTATTAACTTCTTTAACTATTTACGAGCTTGTGAAGTAGGAAACTAATATTTTAGCTTTTCAGAAATGATGGCTGGATTACAGTTAAAAATAAATACAAATGGTAGACTTGCGGCAAATATTAGACTTGCGGCAAATATTAGACTTGCGGAACACCTTGAGTAAATTTTGTTCTTGAGCGACTCTGAGATGAAACATTTTACACCATCTGCACCTAAGCTAATCCAACATCCTGTACCAAATCAATGCTGCAGAAGCAGTTCCTAAGTAAAACGTCAGCTGGGAAGCAGGTGTAGGGGAATTCACAACAGAAAACAGATATATTATTCGGAATGGTGGTGAAGCGAACGGGGCGGAAAAATTCCTTTGTGTCTAAACACAGACATCCAGGTGTGGAACTGCCCCTGTGTAACAAGGCCGATCATTTGTCTTGTGACAAACCGATTCTTAGTCTGGTTTCCGTCGCTTGTTGCTTTCGAGGGCACAGACAACTTACTTTAGTACAAAAATAGCTCATGTCCAACTTTGTTTTGCAAATGCTTTGCTCTTAAGTGTTGATACATACCTATAAAATGTACTTCATTTGATCCTTTAAGTAACGAAAATATACACACTAAGAGACCATTAACCGAGCAAGAAGGCTCTGCGTTAACGGTGAGGCTCGCATTCGGGAGGTCGTGGGTTTGATTCTCCTGACCTATGGTTATTTTGGGGGTGTTCCCGGGTCACCAGATGGATGCTGAGAAGGATATTTACACATCCCCCGAATTTCCTGCCCTTTCATTTCATTTCAATTTCAGTCCAGCTTTTGTATGTTGGCTGCGTTGCGAGGGTGGCGCCTCTCGGTGGGTGGTGACAGTTCTAGGCGCCGAGGTGGTGTAGCGGTCGTCTGTACTAGGGCGGGGAACTAGCCGAGACCTAGATGGCAGGCTCCGTGCGCAGACCTCGCGTCCAGAGGAACTACCTGTAAACCTTTAGAGACACGCCCTCGGTGGGTCGTCGTCTGTCCTACTACCCCCTCATCCTTTTCACCCAAGGTCCGACGTACAAAACCCGAATCAGCTGTTAAGTACCGAAACACCTGAGCTAATATGGCGTCCTGCGAAGCGACTATATACATACACACGACAAAAGAGGTTATGTACTCTCTGTCGCAAAAGTAAATACCCAACGCCAGTGAGACATGCGTGAAGGGTCACCTAGTCCTCAAGCGCTTCTGAATAGATGACATGAGAATAACACTTGTCATAAATGTTTCCCTTGCTGTTTAGAAAGCATGGCAGCCATGAGCTCACCTCGCAGCTCTGAAAAGCAATATTTCAGCAATCATTATAATTCAACGGGCAAATATTGCAAATTCAACATTACTACACCTGCAGAAAAGACTATTATTGGGTTTTGATTGAATAGTGGACCATAGGTAACAGCGATGCCAGTGTTGAGTGCTTTGTTTACCAACGTAAGCTTAACCCTGTACTTAGTAGTAGCTGAACCCGCTAAGGCGCGTCACTGCGGACCCAGAGTGACACACTGAACTTGGATCGAATCCCATGTAGCGCATCTATTTCCCCCCCCCCCCCCTTCCTTTCTGTCTTAATGGGAACATTATTACGAGTATTTCAAAGCTGCGAGGTGAGCCCATGGCTGCCATGCCGTCTGAACAGCAAGAGAAACACATGTGACAAATTTTACTCTCATACCATCTATTTAGGAACTCCTGAAGATTAGGTGACCTTTCACGCAGGTCTCACTGGAGTTGGTTATTTACTTTTGTGAAAGATTAGTGCATATATTAAAATGAACAAGCCCATGATCTGACACAAAAAGAGGCAGCTGCATGACAAAATGATCATGCGATGCGACTCGCTCTCTGATTGGCTGGTTTCTTATATTTGATGTAGACATAACTTGAGAGCTTGGAACTTGCAGCTGCTAAGTTTACGTCTAATTCAATCTTTATTTTTATGTCTGTGAGATTCATTGTGAACGTTCCATTACAATGCGTACATATCATCTAGTTACTTTCTCTACCACGTAGACAGTAGATACGTAAAGAAGGTATTCCACTCCAAACATTCGATACAGAGATTTCACTGCAAATTCGTGTTTTGAGGTTCCCGAAGCCAAAGAAAGCATTTTAGACCAAGCGTGCGTATGTGCGTCACATTCAAAATGAAAAACGAGAAGTCGGTTCAATACCAAACTTCGTATCTAAGTGTCTTCCAAGGATGCGATACGGGTTTTGAGATGACCCCCCCCCCCTCCCACTTCATACTACTTGGCTTTTGCATGGAAAATTCTTCGAAAATGTGATTCTCAGAATGCCTCTAATGATTTTGATTAAAATACGACATGTTTAAGATATTAAATAATTAAGATATTAACAAGTGAAATGCGTTTTGAATTTTCTGGGAATAGCCTTGAAGTACTATTCATTCTGAATGATTTTTTGATATCTGGTAGACTGTAAATGACAAATAAAGTCTTACTAGACACAAAAAAATAAACAAATAAACACACACAAAACGTAGATCTCGTTAAAGCACACACATTATACCAAATGCACTTTTTGTGGAATTAATAATTTCCGAAGTATTCCTCGTTATTGGTTTGAATTTTCAAACACTTATACTTTTCTCGAATGGGAAGTCGTTACTCATTTTATTTATCCTATATCATGAAGGAAGCGGAATTTCAAAGCCCTCACGTAGCGACCAGCTCTTAAAATATTTTACTATTGCTTTAAGCTTACCATTGCACCTACAAGGAAATATGTAAGTAATAACACGATTTCTACAAATGTTTATTTCAATTAATATGACGTAGAATAATAAGTAAGAACTGTTCGTTGAAGAATGGGTAGAGAAGGTCATGTGGATGCCACACCTCAGATTTTTAATTTTTCAGTTTACGTTATGCTTCCGTTTAGTTTGCATTGCGAATGCAGTGTAAAATTCTACACATTATATTGTATTTCATAGCTATCTTAAATGTAAATCAAAAATTAAAAGATGACATTAAATTCATCGTACGTTTAACATTATCCAATGCTAAGAAGAAACTACTCAAAGGCGTTTTTAGTTTTGATTTTGCTGGTATTTCATAAGCAGCTGGTGCTCTGAACTCTATAACTGAAAAATAAACATGTCTTATTAATATCTCTGCTAAATATAGCCAAATCGACGATTATCTTACATCATTAAGGCTTGCTCATGCGATAAATATCTTCAATAATATACTGAATTTAGTGTTCCGAGTATGTGGCAAAAACTATTTCAATAATCAACTAATATGCTTTCTAAGAGCGTATTACTTGATAGTAATATCAACACAACGAAACAGTTCCACGTGGAACTAAAACCTAGCTATTAATACCTAATATCAAATCTAAATTCTTAATAGCAGAAATAGATTTATGGCAGAGTGATGGTCATGTTTCAAGAGGAGACCAAGTTAGAAACATATTATTGATAAGGTGGAGATCAAAAGGACTATAATAGATGGAGAAATGCAGTGGACGGTGGACGGCAGATTGCCAAACTCTTTTGGAATGGCCACTGCAAGGTAAGAAGGTAGCCGAAAATACCTATATGTAAGCTCCAAGTTACCACATTACGTAGGTACATGTAAAAGCGTCTGTTTTCATTCCCAAGGAGCTAGCCATGACAGAATTAGATTAAGAAATTGAAGCCTTACTTTAGCTCTTTGCTTCTAATAGTTTATATGCTTCATTTTCACAAAATATTCTATAAAGATAATAGCGAAAAATATACATCGTACCGACCTATAATGAAAACCTGTATCTAGGTAGTTGGCGATGCTGAATAATAGTAAACTGTATTTGCCTTTTAAATAGCACTTATTTTATCTGATTATAACAGTCTGAATTATTTTAACATTTATAACCTTACCCCGCTGAGATGCATTCTTCCGTGCTCCCTTTCTTTTACCCTTTCCCCTGTTTAGCTATTGTACACCTTTGAATGGCTGTGTACAATACACGTGCAATGCAAGGTCAGGCAATAAAAACGGTATAAACATTCTTGTATAGACAAAGGATGGCATCTCATATTCTAAACCATGTTTGCTATCATTATGGAAACAAGTACCTTTACCTAGCATTCACTCACTGCACGTGACAGGAATTTTCATATTTCATGTTTTCCTCGTCTTTATACTCTATGAAATTCTTAATATTTTTCATATTTTGTAAGATCTGCCATTATTTGTTTTCAAAATAATTCCTGTCAGCACGAACTGAACTTTCCAAACTTTCATTCCGGTAGTTTTGTGTAAAACGCATTTAAAAACTCAAGCTACTCTTTCCAACAAGTTAAGTTTAGTTAAGAAAATTTAGCAATACCTCTATGTGACGTCACCTGCGAAATGAAAAGCCCTTTATTCATGTAGAATCTTTGTTTTCGCAAACCGGTCCTCTCAGTGGCATGTTGTAATTTGTATTAAGCTAGGGCTAAGCAACCAGTAAATTCTTGTTTTTAAGTAAGTGTTTCGTCATGATTAGGATCTATAAACTCTATGTATTTCATTTGATACTGTTGTATTAAACATGGACAAAAAATCTACATATCCTATCTTTTTAAAACTACTGAAGTGATTCTCTTCCACACACTCAAAGTATAACACCGTTGAGAGATATGAGACAAAGTTACATGGAAAAGGATTTACATGTATTTGGATCAATGTGGTACTTAAGGGCAACAACGAAGTTGATAACCTGCATACAGATTTCAGAAGAATAAACACATTGCAATTTATAACGACAAAATAGATTATAAAGTTTCTAAAAGGACCAAATTGATTTATTTCTTAGATTAGCAGTCCTTACGATTTCTAAAAGCCTCGTCTTTTTAGTATATGGACCAATTTTGAAGTTTTTAACTCCTAGAATTCGAAGAGTAAGCAATAAAACATACGCGCACTCACACACACCTACGCACGCGCGCGCGCGCGCACACACACACACACACACACACACACACACACACACACACACAGTGTCCCAAAAAACACCGACAACATTTAGTATGTTCTACAGGACGGCAAACTGATCGGTTTTCGAATAGGAACCCCTGTCCGGAAAGGCACGGTTTGGACGCAGTAGCGCATCAAATTGTCAGACGGGTGTGCGTTCACATTTCGTCAATAAAGTCAACATTCGGCTGTCTACACTACAAACGAGCTTCGAACTGTGTACCTCATACGCCATTGCAGAGCCTATATCGGCGGTGATGAGCCTCATGCATATGATCCAATACGTGCGATTGTCTTTGAAAATTTTCAATCGCTCCGTGGATTCGAGTCATAAGGTTCTCCGCTGACGTTACAGGAGTGTCATTCACCATACACTTCATGCAACTCCACAGAAAATAGTCGAGAGGTGTCAGATCTGGCGAATGTCCTGGCCAAGGAACTGGTCCACCTCTACCAATCGATCGATTTGAATATGCGACGTTGAGCTGATTCCGCACATTTACATCAAAGTGTGCTAGAACTCATGTCGGCCATTTCAGCAGCTGTGTACTGGTGCATGTCGCACAGCTGTTAAAAAGTTACTGTACTGGAAACTACTCATGTAACGCAGTAGGATGTGCACCAAGGACACTATGGAGGAATTTAGCGCATGCGCAGGAATGTTATTATGCTCAAGTCGTTCATCCCAGTGCACAGATGGCTAAAGGGTTACATACCTTCCGTATTAAGATACCAAAACGGATGATCACAAATTGTCACAACCATTCGTTCTCAAATTTCGACGCTCTCCAACGTCCAAACTGTGCATTTCCGGATTTGAATATTTGAAAACCAATGAGTTTGCCATCCCGCACAACATACTAAGCGTTGTCGGTTGTTTTTTGGGGCACCCAGCATATATATAAATCAATTGCCGTGCGTTAGTCTCGCAAAAAAATGGCTCCACCGATTTGAATAATTTCTTTTTTACTTTCTTCGTCTTCAATACTGGGATGGTTTAGAAAAAACAGAACATTGCGAAAAATCCAAATGAACAGCCGAAAAATCGAAAAAAACGAAATTGCACCTACAAGAAAATTAGCAATAAGATCATTTATGAAAATGCTTATGTCGATTAAAATGTTTTAGACAGAGAAATAAACATTTGCAAGAATGGTGTGCATAAGAGTAGCTCAACAGTAGGCTTCGGACACGGTTACTGTTTCGTTGCACTTTGCGCACCGGGTTTCGCTGCTACCTGCCCCTCGCTAGGCACTGCCTGCCGTTCACCCTAAGCGCTCGATTGTAAATAACGTACCGGTCGGTATAGTAGAAGTGCACCTATCCGAAATGCATGTCCGAAGCCTACTCTGCATATATTTGCGAGCGGAGTTTCTCCAAATTGAACTATACTAAAAGTCTGTATCGCAACATATTACGCGACGATCACTTGGTGGATCTTCTAACGCTATGCACTCTGACTTTGTCCCAAATATCGATTGACTTCTTAAAAGTAAGCAGTGCCAAAGAAGTCACTGATGAACAGATGTTTATCGCATAAGATTTGAAAGTGCTTTCGTAAATCAAACGCACCGTACATATAACCAAATCGCCACTGCAACACAATTGAGTGTTAAAAGAGTGGCACAATCCGCATAAAGTGGGAGGAGGTAAACCCAACTTCCCCTCTTTCACAATCGTTGGACATCGCTCATGTATACTATTAAGCTCACAATAGGCTAACAGATGTAATGTATAGTATAAGTACATCAGTTCTGTTTGTTAGGTATATGTAGTGATGCGGATAGCATCATTCCCACGACAGCATTACACAAAATGAGACCTGAGTATACCGATAAGTGCCAATGAAGGGAAGGAGAGTTGCTAAGAGTCTCACCAACGAACCTACCAAGGATGAGGAAGTCGCTCAAGAAAACGAATGCACATAAATACCTCCTGGTGATTCCTGCATGCTGAGAGTTCTCTTTAAATACGCAGGAACATACAATTTTTTTAACGTACCAGAGCTGTTATGATACACGCATGCGAAAGGTCCCGGGCTGGATTCTCACAGGACCGCCTACTCTAACCCTGGGCCTTTTTCGTGGTTTTCCCTGGTTGTGGGCGAAGGTTCGAGTGGATTCTGTAATGCCGCGAATTTCTGTGTGTGTCTCCCATTTCCAGTCATTTCATTTCCTTGTGTTTCAGAGCCGAAGGATCAGCGGGTGAGGCGTGTGGTAGTGGCAGGAACTGTCTGCCCTAGAGTCCGTTGTGTGATGGACCGCCAGCGGAAACTCTCCGCGAGTAGTGGGCTGTTTGTACGACTGAAAGTCCCGCCATCTATTGGACAGACAATTCGCCGGTGACGTAGTGGTGAAATGGTTCTAAGAGCAGTTTTTTCCTTCCAGACTGGAGCATTTCATTGTGTACACTATGATCTATGACAGGGCTGGACAACTGGTGCTCAGAGAGCGCACATTGCTTGATCCTTACTGATAACTGTATGTTTAGCAGGTAAAATAAATGAAGGTCGTTCAAGGTATCGCGTGGATCGCCCAGGCCTTATCTATGACAAACCTTCATCCTTTGGCAATGCCCAAAAGAATGATATGTTGCACTCACTCTTCCACAGATATTCCTACAACAGCTTATTATTCTATATCTTCTTAATTGAGATACATTTTCACTAGACATTTAACCATTTCGTTGTAAGTGTAAGGATATCTACTATTGGTTAATCTTAGTTAGGCTTTTTAAAAGCAGGTCGCCATGTGATGGTTTTGAAATTCCATGCGCTTTACATGACCACGAGAATAAAGCATTTTAAAATACAAACAAATAACAAATGATATCTCGGAAATGGTTGTCGCCACAAAATACACATACTTGTGTTCTTTAATGAGATCTGCACTTTTGGGCAGTAAGCTCTTACGTTTACCAAATATGCAAAATTCATTCACAATCATGAGCAGTTCAAAGAAAAACGTCATTCAACTGGCTTAAGATACTGAATTTTAATAAAAATCAGTTAGAGCCATAAATAAAAAACAACGAACATTTTTCCAAATCAAATGTAGTTTGTGGTGGGATATTCTTGGAAATCTTCGTGCTGCATGTTTGGTATACGCTAAACTTAAATACCAAGTTTGTGTTATTACTACTTTTCTTTGAGTTATGCTATTTTCAGACACACACACACACACACACACACACACACACACACACACACACACACACACACACACACACACACACAAGGGCCTTTTACCTAAAAATGCTTTTGGGTGTTAAGAAGGTCTTTTTAAACATGTATTTTCGGTGAATTCTCGGCATCAAATTTTTTGGTTGGATTGCACGACTTCTACTTACTTTAAGTAAGCTCTACAGTAAGTAGTATTACTTTCTGATTTACTCTCGTAGATTTGATCGATATTCCATTAAGTGTTGCTGCTGTGGTATAGGAATCCAGTGTATGCTAAAACAGGACTCGTTGCTAAGTTGAAAATGGTTGTTGCACCGTCACGATTGCCTCTTAGTGTCGACTGTCTGACAGAGTTTTGCGTTATCTCACTAGGAGGGCACATAAAGCTACTCGTTAATACCAGTCACGACCATTTCCTTGCAATCCCTTCACCTTACTTGCTGTCAGTGCACATGCCGAGCGAGGCCTATGGGTTTTCCTTTCCTCTACTGAATACATTAACTACATCAGCTTCAACTTCTTTCTGGGGGGCCAAAATATGTTAACCATTACATGTTTTGGTACTTTTGGCATGTTTATGCCATAGATCTTTTTGCATAGTAAGTAGGGGAAGTATTGTGGACCCAAAATTTCGGTGTCGAGATTTCACCGGAAATGTATACTTTGAGGTCCCCCGAATTAAAAAAAAAAAGCATTTTTAAAAAAAGCTCCGTGTGAGTGTGTGTGTGTGTGTGTGTGTGTGTGTGTGTGTGTGTGTGTGTGTATGTGTGTGTGTGTGTGTGTGTGAACAGCATAACACAAAAACGAATGTATTATTTTTAAATGAATTGTTTTATATTTTTCAAATCCATAATGAGGTAAACCCTGAAATACTTGAGGGTATGTGTAATACTTAGATATTATATTTGTATGCAAATGTATATTTACATTGATTTTACTTGTAATATGGAAAATATGCTACTAAGTTTTGCAATAGTTTTGCTAATAGTGCATATTTTGGATGTTGCTGCACATTTCATCATTTTTTCCATGCATCGAGCATATACAATATATGCAGTTTTAACATTTTCATTTTACAATTAATATTTAAAGACATTAGTGAAGAAGTATTTAAGTCCTCACCATGTAGACACCTGTAATGAGGCCATGAATTCTTTGGTACTCTGGATTCCAGTGATGTTACGTTAATTCAACTTCATCAGAATATTTTCAGTGGTGAGTATTTGCAAACCGACTGGCTGTAGCCAAGATATATGTATTTCAAATTTAGACTTGAATTCATAATAAAGTGCAAATATCTGGTTTATCTTTACATGAATCTTAATCATTTTTCAATCAGGTTCAGAGTAAAATTGAGAGTGCTCCTTTAAAGTACACAGAAAAATTTAGCGGTAAATTGTAAACTGCTTTAGTGAGAAATTGTAACGTTAACTTTCTGTGTTCCGTTGTGAAAATGTGCGCTTGTTGAAGAAATTCTCCCATAGTAAGTGCATTCAAATGCTACCCAGTAGCTTCTGCAAAGTGGAAAGATCCTTCTAAACATACAAACTTGTGATAACCTATGAACGTCATGAACTTGCATCTGAGAATTTAAACAAAAAACCATTGTGTATTGCAAATCAAATTACGACTGCAATGATGTCTAAGAAGGATGTAAATTACTGGTACCAAAAAGTATAGGCTTGTAGTTAGTTAACAATTTTCGTGCAGGCTTGATGTATATTTTCGAAATTGCAGAGCTTATTTTAATGATTTTGATAGCATAAATGAATGCATATTTTGGAAGCTTTTAGTGCATGCAAACCCGAAGTCTAGTAATAATATACCCACACCCTACTTCAACAGAGAAAGTTCTTGCATAATGAGCAATTTAACGTAGTATTTAAGCTAAAATGAGGAACATGGTGTAACTGAATATGATGCATATATAAATCCCCACTTACAGAGCACGAATAGCTGTTTCTATGCTACAGAAAGGCCACAGCAGGATGTCATGTGTACGGGATTAATCCTATCAAAGGCACATCACGTATTCATGAAGCATAACGGCGTGGATCTAATGGAAAAATTCTGTTATCCCTGACGCCGTATTTTGAAAAATAATATACGCTAACTACGTCACATAAAGCAAGCGTTATGCTTTCCAAACTTTTACA
Organism: Tenodera sinensis; assembly: GCA_030765045.1. NCBI lineage: Eukaryota > Metazoa > Arthropoda > Insecta > Mantodea > Mantidae > Tenodera > Tenodera sinensis. The sequence goes on from CM060964.1 coordinate 268,577,330, forward strand.
TCTACGCGTGAAGCTAAGCTGATGCTCCTGATGTTTCTGTTTCAAGAGCTGTTTAATGTTCACTGCTCCCTTTTCAAGAGGGAGTTTTCAACTTAACTCTCAGATGGCTTAGCCAATGTAACTGCAACGGTAGAATACACAGTATATTTTCTGAACCATGTAGTTCTAGACCGAGGGAATATAACAACACGTATCAAAAGAAATATAATATACTAAGCCTGTTTTAGTTTAGTGGGTAAGAGCACTGAACTCTTATAAATTAGTAGCATTGCTGTTACTCCTATACGGCGCATAAACAAAAGAAGATAAAAGACGGCTTGCTGCATCTGAGATGAGATTTCTATGATCAGTAGCAGGAATTTCATGACTTCAACATAGGAGGACAAGGAACGAACTTCAAACAGAAGAAATAAATCAAAGGGAGAAAAATAATCAACAGAAATTAACTGAACACTGATAGAATGAGGAGAATCGTTTCTCAAAGATAACTTTCCAATATTCTTCAAAAGGAAGAAGATGTTGATGGAGGAAGCAATTCTAATGAGGAAGGAATAGATCAACAGGTCTATACCAGAGGTATCCAACCTTTTCTCTCCGCGTACCTGCAAAGACAAATCTCCATTCCAGCCTATACCCTAGGCCTAGCCCTAGAGTTATCCTTAATTCAAATTATACAAACCATATCTAAAAATAGATGTATCATATTATGATGTATTAAATACCACACGTAGGAGAGTTAAGCTGTACATGTATATTCCCGGCTAAATCTTTGTGAGTGCGAGTATTAGTGGTGACTTTGATTTCAAGCGATTTCCTGTTTCGTTTCTATTGCTCTCCATGCAGAGAAGTCCTGCTCGCACAAATAAGTAGATGGGAATAGAAGAAAGTGTAATGACAGTGTCACTAAGTTCAGTGTTACTCTTTGCGTGCATGAAAGCAGAAATCACCAACTGACATGTTTTCGATTGTTATTTTCAGTAAATTGTCAACAAGCATTTCCAAAATACTTTCTTTTAACTTTAAGGGAAGATCAGAGGAATTGATGGCGGCGGTGCAAAACGGATTTGTAATCCATTCTTGTGCATTATAGTCTATCTTAACATCTGGAAAGTATTCTAAATACTGTAACTGAGACTTGGAGGTGGAAGTTAGTTGGATTCTTGCACAGAGGGGAATTCAAATCTCTTTGACTGAAATATTTTTGTGATCATCCCGTTGGGGTACACGCACCCCAGGTTGAATGTGCCTGGTCTATACCGTGATGTTGATGACATTATTATATTTTGTGGTCATTATTATTGTTATCTAACGAAGAAAATTTTATAGTCGTCAATTTTGCGTCCTCTAACAATTTTCTGACCCAGAGTAGGTCCTTTATTGCAAATCCAGCATTCCCTTTTCCGTTTTCCTCTCTCCTAGTCTTTTATTTTTCTACATTGTCTTATACCATTCTGTCTGAACCTACTTTCCATTGACCACTTCTTTCAGTGCATCTCCTAAAACAGTTTGCTATTCAGTGATATACTATTTCTTTTCCTCTTATTGATCACTATCAGAATTCTTCCTTTTTCTCAAAAAATGAGAAGTAATCAATAATTTTCCATCCTTGTCGCATCTTGAGAGATGTTGAGCTTAACACACAGTTTGGTACTTATCCGAATTTTCGTTTTTAGATACAGGCTATTCCAAATCGTTTATAACCGGTAACATTTCGATATGAACTTTGTGGATGGAATACAACTTACTCTACCAAGTTGCACATAAGATTTTTTACGTCTATACTGCCTTAATTCCCTCTATGTAAGGGTAGCAAGGCAATCAACTGCATTAGACTCCCGGACACAGACTGCAAATGTATTCCTTTTTCTAATGACTAAGTAGTGCGGAAAAAGACTACGGGTACTCCAATATCGTGCATGTCTAGTAACGACTGGTTATTGCATACTGATAAACCAACTTCTTCTTCCTCTTCTTCGTCGTCTTCTTCTTCTTCTTCTTCTTCTTCTTCTTCTTCTTCTTCACACACGTCGTCCCAATTAAAGTACAAAAAAGGCTCTGACAGAATGTAAACAGTTGTTAACAAGACAGGCAACGAACGCATTACAAATTGATGTCCGGAGTGACAACCACCTGTTAACTTAATGATGCCTTCCAAGAAGTTGAGACACGTGTCTATCAGTGGCGGAATACCATTGCCTACATTTAAAGCAAATACTTTTATTAAAAGTAATACTATTAACAAGAAAAAAAGAAACCTCTCAAAATTTCATCATCGATATGGTTATCTTATTGTTAACTTCTCAGCAAGTTCTACAGTAAGTATTCTACTCGTAACTATCCCTTCTTTGTCCAAGCAATGGACTGTTTTGTAGAGATCTACACGGGCAGACATTCTTAGGTCCGGTCCGGTCCGGCCCGGCCCGACTGCAACCAAGCCCGAGTCCGACCCGAGCCCGAGAATAGGTTGTAGCGTACCATCCGACCAGACCCGATTGCGTAGTTTTGTTTTAAACAAAATTAATTTGCAGTTAATGACATTTATTTATAATTAATAATAACAACAACAACAACAATAATAATAATAATAATAATAATAATAATAATAATAATAATAATAATAATAATAATAATAATAATAATAATAATAATAATAAATGTGTCTGCAAAATAATCATGCTGCGACATTGTACTACTCTCGGAATTTCGACATCGCTGACAAGCGGCCTGCGGGCAGGGCCGAGCCGAGCCTACGCCGAGGGCTTGGCTCGAGCATGCAGACTTCTACTGTAATGGGGATTCGGGGCTCGGGAGTTCACGTGACGTGGTTTGAGGTAAAGGTGATAACACTCATATAAAACCCGGATGTTACAAGGAAACCTCTTCCTACTAGTTGCCACAGTCAACGTTATTAATTTTAATTTTCTTGTGCGTCACCAGTTGTTTTCCTTAAAACAATCGCCCAAAATTAGATGGCCAAACTTTGGGAGCTGATAACATTATTTTAAACACTTTTTGTTCAGGAACGCTCAGGCACGCCGATGCACTCTTAGTATTAATCGCAATGGACGTCCGTTCCAACATTTAATTTGAGTAGTAAAGCTGTGATTAACTGTAAACAATGAGATATTTGTGTTTTGTTTAAGTGTTCTGTGTCTGTTCCTTGGATTAAAATTGTGTGCCTTACTAAGATAAATTAAATATTAATTTGCATTGTTGATTTTGCAGTAAATATTGAAAGTGGGTGGGAGGCAGTAACCTATGACATTAACTCGTCTAGCGCTTAAACGAAGCACCGCAGCAGAAAACTTTCCTTAACAAAAAGTGTTTAAAATAATGTTATCTATCAGTTCCCAAATTTGTCGGTCTAATGTTGGGACACCTGTATTCGCACCTTTAAATCTTTAATTTTCAAGTTAGACATACATATTTCTTAAAGAAAGTGCATACTAGATGTAACCTTACATGCAGTGCCAGAATCAGACCTGCATCTCAAAAGGTCTCTTGATTTCTAACCGAACTGTATTTCTATTAAACTGGTAAATTACTCCGTAGAAAGCAAGCAGAAAACACGTTGTTTGTATAGCAAATTATGTTTTTATGTTTGAAATCTCTACAAGATGGAAGGTGCTGCTTCGGCCAGAATAATCTGGCCATTAGATGCAGATGTACGAAATATAAAATACTGAAGTTTCGTATTGGTAGGCTTAATCGTTCGCTTAGAAGTTCAACAGTGCATAGCATTTTAACTTTGAATTGCGGCTAGATTCATCCGAATTAAAATAAAAAGGCATTACAGCATTGTTCACACAATGTTTGCGCAACAGTGAAATAAGAAACCATTTATATCCATTCGTCAAGGAGGACTCCAAATATTTGACACAAATTATTTTTTTCCGACGAAACGGTTCTTTGTTGACAATAATTGTATTGGACATATTTATTACACTTATGATGTAGAATCCCTGGTTAAGGTATGGTCGAAGCAGTACCGTCTACCTGTATATTGTGACGCAGCGGCTATCGCGCAAGAATATGGAAGTCGACGCCAGGCAGTTTGAACTGTAAACAGATAAGCAGCTCGTTCACCCAGCGAAGCACGATAAGTGATATTGACAGATAACCAGGATGCTCTGTAAGTCTCGCCTTCTCGAATCTTCAAGAACGTTGAGGAAAATTCCAAAGGCTATATAAGCGAGCGTTCTCGCAAGTTGAGCGTGTCTGGCGAAGTCGGTCTTGCGAAGTGAGCGAACGAGTGAGTGAGTGAGTGAGTGAGTGAGTGAGTGAGTGAGTGAGTGAGTGAGTGAGTGAGTGAGTGAGTGAGTGAGTGAGTAAATGAATTAGCGAACGCATTTGTGGTACAACGAGAAGCGCTGTATTCCGAGTGAGTGTGAAAACTGCGGCGAGTTGCAGCGAGTGCTGTTACTGCATTGGGCGAGAGACGTCTTAGTTTAGATAGACCAAACCATAAGGGAGAAGAGGCTACGTCGGGCGTATCGTTACGCCTCTACATCAACGCGGAGGAAAACGAAGTGAAGTGATACTGAACAGTGGAACTAGTTCACATTAGGCAAGTGACAGAGTGGGCTAAGAGAAGTCTGGGGGAAAGTTGAACTAGATTATTAAGTGACAGTAGAAAATTAGTGAAGTGTCGGAGTAAAAGCTGCACGAAATCACAATGCATATTATCTTAACTTCGTGGACTGGCGAATCCGCTGTTCCACCCTCAAAGATGTTCCTCCAAAATGTTCATAGGTTTTCCTAAATTCCTTTTATCCTCTGGTTTGTTATCATATGCTGCTTAGATAGTCTAGTTGGCACTACTTCTAGGTATTACTTGTATTTTTTCTTAATAATCCGAATTGTAATACCGTCATTGCGATTTAATATTTGAAGATGTTTTTAAAAGAGCCTATACACACGAAGAGAAAAGAAACATGCATTGTCTTTAGTTCGCATAGAACCTTTTCTTATCCAGAAATCTAATGTTCAGTATTTCCTTTTGTAATATTAAAAAAAAAAAAAAAAAAAAACTGAATTAGGCACATGATTGGTCGCATTGTAAGATAATAATGTATATACGTATCAGTGTATTTACTAGTTTGCTCCGGACGTGTGAAAATACGTCACTTTCTCTACTCGCCTTTCCTGCAAATTATTTTTCAAAAACGTGCTTTTCCGTACATTTCTTGTTTATCCAGATAAACGTTCAATTCACATTTGCACATTTCGTTCTAGAATTTTTAAGAGCGCATTGCTATGTGATGACTTTAAATTCAGTACATGAATACGAGCGAGAGAGAGAGAGAGAGAGAGAGAGAAAGAGAGAGAGAGAGAGGGTAGAAAAAAGGAAAATTGAATGAGTTCCCATTTGAAAAAAAAAAAAAGCATTTGAGTATTTCGATAACAAGGAATATCTTCTTCTTTAACTGATTACCCTCTCCTTATGTAGGACTTACAAGCCAGTACCTAGGGTCAGATGCCTGCGGGTAGTAGACGAACCTATGGACCAGACATAGTGAAGACCTGGAAGCAGGTGGTCAGCCAAGCACCAGGTATGTTAGTGAGGAAGAGCATGATATGAAATGCAGGCGAAATGGGTGATTGCAAAGGTGATGATGGAGCAGTTGGTGGAATGAGTGGCGGGGGAAACCTAAGAGCCCGAAGAAAACCCGCCCAGAGGCCGCTTCGTCCACCACGAATACCACATGTGGGTCCCTGGGATTGAACCTGGGCCGCCTTGGTGATAGGCGGTCTCGCCGCTATGCCACGGCGCCGCCACAACAAGGAATATAGTTAACTACAATTTTTGGACGGAATAAAATACTTTTGCTACTTATCACATGTAGTAGAGAAAGCTAAAATAGCCTAACGACACTATATAGTTCTTGAACAGTTGTTCAAGACAAAATACAGTCCCCGCGAGTTCAGAATGATGCACTTTGTTTTCGATGAACTTTCATTGAAAGGGCCTAAAGCGACACCGTTTCATAAATATAACAACCACTTGTTATAATTCACTGCAAGACTATCGCTTGGTATGGGAATACATTAGCCATGAAAGAGTTTCCACACCTTTCGACTACTGCCATCCTTTATGCAAAAATTAGCATTGCTAAATTATAAAAACAGTTATTTTAAAATGCAAATCTTCATTGTTTTACAAAGACTCTTTCAAATAACCTGTTCTGCAGCTTCGACTACCGATAAAGGAGTCAAACCAAGAATGAATATTTATGAAACAGTCTATTTGCATTATAATTTCCAAGTTAACCATACCAACTCACGCGCAAATCAAAGCTGTAAGATTTAACGAATCCAAAAAAGAAACCAGCGAAAATGCTCATAAAGTACTGTCTTTCACAATATTCCACTTTTGCCACCTAGGGCACTGAATTCTCGTATAGGGCTGCCAGGTTTAGAGAATGCTAATGCGGGACAGGGCGAGGCAGTGCAACTATTTTTACAGGAGGAAGAGCTAAGTGCATATATGAGGAGAGCAAAAGAGTTCCGAACGGACTGCGTGGTGTTTTGCCGTCCGCGTCCTCGGTGTCCGTTGCTGTCTGCCGCTATCATAGAAAGGCACGGATGAAACCATTCAGGTTTTCTGGAAGTACTTTTAAATACTTTACTTGTCAACTTTATGAAAGGAGATGCTGAAACTGGCCACTGTCGTTGTCCATACATTTTTCACACATCTTTAGGAAATTATCCATCACTCGCCGTAGTTCACATTGAGAAATGTTGGCAATTTCCTGTCGGTTATTTTGTTTTAATTCTTCCAGGGTGTGGGGTTTGTCTTGTACACGTTACCTCAGAGATATAAATCGCTTATTGGAGCCTTTCTCCGTTAATGGCGCACCATACACCAATTTTTTCATCATGAAGGTTTACCTCATAAACAATATTAGATTCTGAGTTACCACCCGATATTCGTCTTCTTCGGGTAAAGAAAACATACTGACGAATTGAGAACTGAAAGTTCGTTTATGACTGAAGAACTACAGATTGAAAAATAATTACCTATTCATAGACAATAATAGCCATAAGGCAAATAATTGGTGCAATGGTACACTTGGAAGCTAACGGGGTTACATTTGACTGCAGTTGAATGGATTTTTCTACTTCTTCTCAAAACAAACAAAAAAAAAAAAGTCACAAACCACTACAGTTTTAGTGAAAAAATTTAATATTTTTACAATGTTAGACAGCTACAAATACTTGAATGTTTTCTCTGCACATATTTGTTGGCTACCACATTACAGATGTCATAAATCTCCCAAATTTATGGTCAGATCAAAATGAAATGTCTCCTTATAAGAGGAGCAACGTAGATAAAATATTCTACTGTATGTTTTTGCATGTGCAATCTGTATCCAATAAATCTCTTAAAGGATAGCAGTGGAACTTAATTTCTGTCTCTGCTAATCAGAGCACCGCCTCTGCCCAATCAAAAACATGATTTATATATCCAGTGTTTCATTCCTAGGAGAAACTGATGAAGAACACGCACAAAAAAGATAATGTTAATACTAAACCATTCTTGGTATCGCGACAGAGGATCTGTATTACACTGCTGATGAAGAGATACATCGATTGCAGATCGACCGCGTGGGTCGAAACAAGCTGCGGACCAATTACCCACACCTTCAACAGATAATAACATTGCTTGATCAGCAAGTTTATGATTGTCATTTGCAGTTACCTTCCTCGAACAATAAAACCCACTTGCTGTGGGAGTTGTGTTCCTGTAATTGGTTGTTAAAGCGTTTTGGGGAAGAGCCGGTTCAAGGCTGCGCGTATTTATGAAGAATTTCAATGCTGAAGTGATACTGAAGGAGAATCACCAGGAATCCCAAAATGTTCCTGAAAGATCCAATGTGTCTTGCCACTAAATGCCACGATGACTTTAACACACCAACATTAATGCCAAGGTGCCTGCTATGCAGTTTCCATTCACATTATAAATTGCTTGACGCTGGCAGTAAAAAACTAATTTAGTGTTACTCGCTTTAGAACATATTTCAGGAAGGATTTTTAGATTTGAAATTAAATATTAGTTGTTCGTGCCACAGATCTAACCACAAGGGATTCCTCAATGTGTACAATAATAAGAAATAGCGTTTATTCAGAAACTATTCAGGATCCGGAACATTTGATGGAACGGACTGAGTCCGAAACAAAGCAAAACAAATAGTTAATATTTTTTTTTCAGGATATTATTGACGCTATATTAGTTTGTACGCCGAAAATATGTCGGCGATTCACTGAAAGTTAAGGAGGACACTTAGAGCACCAAAGTCATGCCATGTTAGACACACTTGTCTGCATGGAAGTGTTATTTTATATTTAAATGTAGATCTGTATTTTAGTAACCTTGTATTGATCTGAAAATCTGTCATACTATCTAAGGAACATCCTGTAATGAAACCTCAACTAAGAATATTAAACTATTAATTACATCATTCATGAAGAGCTTATTTTCAATAATGTGTCATGTGACGCAACATATTTTCATTTCTTGAAAATCATATCCCACAATTCGGCCTGTAATGTAAATCTTCGTGCGACCGTTTTGACATTTCATTCAACTGAAGTAAAACTATTTTTTCATGAATATCTCTTGAGGTTTGTTTTTGCACCGTTTGAAAAGAACTCTCTCCTCAAATACCTCCAGAGAAGTCGGAGCATATTAGAGGCAATACAGTATTTCCATTTTTGGAGATAGTCTGATTCCCAAAGAGCCAACGCACAATAATTGCCAAGGATATTCTAGCAGTGTAAGCTGTGGTAATATCTACCGGAATCATATTGGCTGCTGCTTAAGTAAAGTATACACTGAGGAATTAATGTTATTCCAGGCGAAATGTTACAAAAATCGTAGCTGTCAGATTGTCGTTGCAAAAACGGAGGCCATTTGTGGGACATAATTTTCAGAAAAGGGAATATCACATTATTGGCATTAATCCCATACATTCGTTAATTTAAATGTCCAAAATTTCGTCTGTTTGGTCACTTTATATAATAAATTCTACATACACGAAAAAGTTCAGTTTTGGAACTTTCGCTTGAGTAATAGAATTATTTCGGAAGACCTATTCTAATTGCTTGAAAAAAAAAGATGGTGTTGCAACTCATTGAACTGCAGTTTTTTTTCGTTAGTTATTTTTTAATTACTTTTTACTATTGAACACACTCATATTCATATTTCCAGGCTCTGTAGAGGATAGGGAATAACTGGTTAAAGAAAAACATTCCCCAACCAGGCCGGGAATCCAACCGGAAACTTCTGGATTAGAAATCAGAACACTGGCTGTTTGAAAGATAATTAATAGAGGGTGCTGAAGATGTACACATACATTTTAAGCAAAGAAAAAAACTGCGTTAACGTAACAAATTTGAATTCACACAAACATAAAATAATGAACATTAATCAACATAGACTTCTACAGTTTCAACGGTTGCTCAAAATGTCCATCATCGGCGTCGACACACTTGTGAGTCCGTTGAACTAGTGATTGAGCAACGTTTGCGGAAGTGTCCTCAAAGATAGCAGGCACATACCGTTTCAATTCTCCCCGAAGTTCCGCCAGTATAGCAGTTTTTCTACATTATACTACATTCTTAGTAGTTACCCATACGTAGAAGTTCAGCGGAGTTAGATCCAGAGAACGCTGTGGAAACTCAACTGGACTTCTTCGTGCTATTCAGTGCACCAGAAGATCTTCATGAAAGTACTCACCTACATCTGGATGGTAATGTGGTGCTGCACCATTCTGCTGGAAGTAAAATTCCTCATTTCCATAATGTGTACGAATAGGTGGTAAGACGGATGTGCGTGTCATGTTCGAGAATACTTGGCCAGGTACTGTTTCTTCAAAACAGAATGGTCCAATTATACCCCTAGATGGCAACCCACGCCAAACATTAATTCCAAGTAAATTAACAGCGTTTTCCATAAAGACATTTGGATTGTTTGCCCACGAATAGACACAGTTATCCCATTTGACTTTTGCAGTCAACTTAAATTGACTTTCCCTACCAATGCCTCGTCCTCTTGCATTAAAAACTACTCACAGTAATGAATTCTCCGATGAGGGCCACCTTCATTTAATGCTTGCAAATGTCTTGGGCTGAAAACTTTAAACTTTGCTATTTTAAAAATATCACGTACGCTGGTTCTGCTAATCCCAGTCTCACATGCAGATTGCTTTATAGATTTCTGTGGAAAGTGCTCAAAATGTTCCAAAACCATAGCCGAGAACGCGGGGCTTGTTGCTGTGAGAGATGTTGCTGAACAGAGATCTGTTCTTTCGAACATCGCATACGGTACCACGACTGTCAAATTTGTCTCGAATGCGTGCAATTGTTATTCGCATAGGTGGTTCTGTTATGTACACATGTCATCATTGCCGTTAAACTGAACAACATTCTCGGTTTTACCAATGCCACTTCAAAATTGCTTTCCACTGACCAAACGATAATCTTGGCTCCATTTTGTTATAGCAACGATAACGTAATGTGAATCATATCTATTTACAGAACATCATAGGATAATTTTTATTTCATTTCATTAATTATTATTTATTTAATTGTGTAACTTACTAGTAGCATTACTAGTGTAATGTATGAGAGTGATATCCGTTTATAGAACATATATTACTGTTCTTTTTCGATCAAACTTTGAAATATATTAAATAGATATCTTCTGTAAAAATGTATACATATTTTTGGCATCCTTTTTATGTGCTAGCTATGGAAAGCATTTCATACTCTCGAGAGATAAAACAGAAAATATTTAACATTTTAAATGTTATTGTTTAAAACACTGAAAAATTCAAAAGAAGGTAAATATTTTAGAAGTACTTTAACGCGACAATTGACGGAACAATAAACGTAACGAGATTCTTATTATTTCCCAAGATACTGCTTCTGTGGTCTGGTGGTTAGCATATTAACCTCCAAATTTAAAACTCCTGTGTTCTATTACAGGTTGGCGGGTGGGAATTTTTCTTCGGCTAGGATTATACCTCAAGCTCTGCAGAGTTTGGGTTATGAAAGAGAACGTGAATGTGTGTGCGTATTTATGGACAACCCAACCAGACCAGTGAAAAGTCTTGCAATGAGCAATTGTTCCAAAGGTAACGCTGCCGTTACGACCAACAATGCTAAAGGCAGCATGGGGGTGAAAAAAATTCTTAGGATTACGTTGATTATTCACCTCAACAAGATATACCAAAATTTTGTATTTTTATGTAATTTATTTTTGTGTAAATGCACAAAAAGACATTGCGACGTTGCCAGTGTGCAAGCAGTTAATTTCGAAAAGTTAAATAATGGCAGAAACAATCGGTTATTATTACAAATGTGATAATTTACTACGCGCAAGAAATGCCATCGAAGAGCAAATTCTGAAGAGGATAGAAAAGGAGCCGTCTAAGACGTTTAATGAAAATATTCTGTTGAGTTGTACTATCATGCATGCTGCTTTTTAACTGTTACTTGTGTCATGTCAAGAATGGAGCTACTATCCGCCATAATCCAATCCCAGTTGCGCTAACTATTCATTCAAGCAATTAGGTTGCAATACTTAGAAGCTTGGTACTATTAGATATCGGCTAGTTTTTTAATTAGGTAGGAGCCTTTTAATTTAAACCTTAGATTTAAAGTACTCACATTTATTTAAAATACGATGTAGCTTGTTTTTGCTCATTCAAGATTTATGAACTTTAATGTATTTACAAAATACGGTATGAGCAATCATACTCTCTCTCCTTCTCATATAAAATATGCAGTATAGACCAAGGTCACCCTTTATTTACCTATCAGAACTTACTCATCATACTAATATAATCCTACTCATGTTACTGCACAAAAACGTGGCGATTTTTCTTTCTTTCTCTCGTCCCTTTTAACTTGTCAACTCCTCACCCTCTACCCTCTTAGACTCTCTCGATCTCTTTCCCTCGCCACCTCTACCTTTCCACTCGCTTCTACTCTCTCTCCTTAAATGGCGTTCATACTATCTCTCTCTGCAACTTAACATGCCAAATGTTTTGAAAATCTTTCGACAGTAATTGTTTTCAACAGATCATAGAGGCATTGGAACGTTATAATTACAAATAAAGCTGCTTTTCTGGAATGTTAATGAAATTAAAACACATTAAAAGATTGAACAGTACACGAACTTATTGTTCTTCATTATTTGCAATGTGATTAGAACTACACTGTTTTTCGTGGTAACAAGTTTACGAAAATAATGTCCTAAATTTTCATTCTCACGGAAGTTTCTAAGTCAGATACATTATGCTTAAGAAGCCTTATTATATACTTGATCTGATTACCCTCCCCGTATGGAGGACTTACACACCTAGGACTTACAAGCCAGTGCCTAGGGTCAGACGCCTGTCGGGGAGCAGAGGAACCTATGGACCGGACAGAGTGAAGACCTGGAAGCGGTTGGTCAGCCAAGCACCAGGTATGAGAGTGAAGAAGAGGATGATATGAAATGCATGCGAAATAGATTTTTGCAAAGGTGATGATGGAGCAGTTAGTGCAATCAGCGGTGGGGGAACCGGAGAACCCGCAGAGCCCGGAGAAAACCCGCCCTGATGCCGCTTCGTCCACCACTGGTACCTAGGATCGAACCCGGGCCGCTTCGATGATAGGCGAACGGTCTAACCGCTCGGCCACGTCGCCGCCGTCTCACAAACACGAGCATTTTTAATATGCTATTTGCGGTTCTAAAGCAGCCCACTGCACACGTTAGTATCGGTTACTCTTCCAAAAATAAAAGATTACCAGAAACGTTAGTACTCAGTTTTGTTATTTGTGTAGACGTAAAGTTTCGTGTAACTACAAACTTTATTAAAATGCAGAAGAATAAGTTGTATTTTTTGCCTCCAATCACGCTCTTAAAACCAACTGTATATTCATTCCTTGCTGTGGATTCAAGGCATTTTGTTTTCACAGCTTATCTGATATGAGTGTTTCATAGCTTCATATTTATATTAACACAGCATAGCAGCATTAAAGCTACAAATATTCACATAGTAAAGCTGGTTAATTAATTGGTCTGACCTTCACACCCATCGGTTTATAGCAGTGGCGATATGTGCAAATAATTGGTTAATGTTCACTGCCCTGGGGAAACACAAGAACTAAGGCTTTGGAAGTACTCCGTTTTCATGAAGAAGCAAACTGCGAAGGCTTCTTGCCAACTTCCATTATATTTTGTATACAAATGAAACCACAAATCATTTAACAGTTCTTTTTAGCTGACTTCCGTACTCATAATTAAAGTCTGACCTCTTACTCTCAAGATTTATCATTCCGGACTGTCTCTGATGTTGACCTACTTATTCTTTAGACCTTTTAATCGCCACCGTGGCGACTATTTAAGATTCTTTAATGGTCTTTCTCAGTGCCGATAAGTACTTATTACTTTATGATCATCGGATTCCGTTTAACACCCAATGTTCTCGGCTTTTACGTAGTTATAGTAGTGAATAAGGTTTTTAAAGCCTTATATCTAACGATCACACCGTTTTACAATTTCACTGCCACTTGCCTGGAGTTAGTGAAGAAAGAACTGCATTTCACTTAAAATTTGATTTCGATTTGATTCGATTTCAATGAAAATGCATGTTTTGAGGCCCATGTGTGGATAAAAGCATTTTAGGAAATGTCTGTGCGAGAGAGAGAGAGAGAGAGAGAGAGAGAGAGAGAGAGAGAGAGCAGCCTAAAAAAAACCTTTGTTACCCAATCGTCAATAAACTATTCTTACAAAAGCTTATTCTTCCGACTACTTCATGTTAATCGAGACAGACATTTATAGTAATGTTTTATTACACATTTTCTTGTAGGTACAATAGCAACAGGGGGCAGTAGGCTTTAAGCGATAGATGCATCCTTTAAGAACTGGTTGCTATGTGATGGCTTTGAAAACTCGTTCTCCTTGCATAGTCAACAGAAAAAAAACTATACGAATAGCGACTTCTTATATCTCTCTCGGCTGTTAAGTCTCAAACATTCGTTTTGCTCATGGTCATGAAAAAAGTATAAAATTTCAAAGCCATTACATTGTGATCCGCTTTTTAAAATCCCATTATCGCTTTTAGCCTCCTGTAATCTTCTTATAACTAAAGTGAAATGTGTAAATGTATAATGAAAGTTTATCTCGATCAATGAAGTAAACAGAAGAATTAGCTTTTTAAGAATAGTTTGCAGAAGAGTGAGTAAGGGAAAGCCGTGTGAATACAACACATCAAATTTGCTTTCTGTTTCTATTGAGATGCTATATGGCACACTCCAAGCCATTAGTTTCTTTTGAAGAGCGTTTGGTGATCCCATTTCGCCATATTTCGTAAATCCTTCGATTTATTGTAAGCGGATTCATTATCTTAGAAATTCCTCTGCCAAGTGAGGCATAATGTTGAGGTCAACATACGTATCAAATGCACGACAAATAAGCAATTCTGTGAATTTGCTAAGCTTTATTTAATCCACTGTCCGTCATCTTCAACTGAGCCCATAATTATTACGGAAAAACAGCATTACGTGACCATCTGGAGTGCAGCCAAAATATTTTAAAATGCAGTGGTTGGTATTGTCCCTTCCAGCTGGGAAAATTTTACAACCTCTGATCCATCAGTGCTTGATGGTGGCACGTTTGGGTCGATTTCTTGGGCTTTGGCCAAAAAGAAAAATAAGGCAAATAGGCAATAGCTAATAATAAATATGAGTAACAGATCATATGTGGACACTTTTTCTATGCTTATCGGAGACTTGCATGAGGTTGCTATCTGCTATTGCAGGATTATAATGTGTTAGAAAGTAAGCTGTATTATTTTTAAGTTTACCAAAATGTGTTGTATCAGTTTTTGTCTTCTGCTGACTGGCCAAAGCAGTTCGTGCCATAAAGTGCGCCTTGCAAGACACAAGAAGCGTTCAACAAACATCATAACCACCATAAATATGCAACTCTTCCACGAATGGAAATTAAATTCTTGAATGATTGAACGAAGTATTGATCCCAAGGTTTTCAATCGTCCGTTTCTAGAAAGTGCTTTCATATCGACAGATTTTGCTAAGCGGGTTAAAATATGTAATACATTTTCTTAAATTTCTCGACGATTTAACTAGTTTTAAACTATTGTGTCCGTATGTGCGGCTCTGGATTTAGAAGTAATCATCTGATGTTAACACACATGCATGCAGCTTTCGTGTTTCACATTTTATTACACTGAACATTTCTCCACTGAGGCTTCCATATTCTAGAGAAGGGGTGTCCAATCTTCTCTCTTTGGAGAGTCTTACGCAGTGAGCGGCAATGCCTCACTCCACTCCTCAGTCGGAGGGACGGACAGCCAGTATGCAGCGACGGACACAAACAGGCGATTCCATGGAAGTTTCTAAATCATACATTGAATTTTCTGGGAGTGCCCTCAGAAGAACTCTTCATTCTGGACGATTTTTGCATAAATGGTAAACATTAAGAGACAGACGAAAGCTTACTAAATAAAAAATTTGAATCTCTTTAAAGCACATAACTTATGTCAAATACTTACTTTTTCTTTGGAGTGGACCATTTACGAGATATTCTTTGTTTGAATTTGCCAATACTTATACCTTTTCCAAATAGAAATATGTTATTCGTTTTTTTTTTTTTTTTTTTTTTTTTTTTTTTTTTTTAATCTCTCAGCCTTATAAACAGAACGGGATTTCAGAGGCATTGCATAGCAACCAGCCCTTAAAACATTTCACTATCGCTTAAAGCCTACTGTATTCCCATATTCCCTTGCACCTACAAGAAAATTCGCAATAAGGTAATTTCTGAAAATGCTTATGTAGATTAAAATGTAGTATATAGGGAAAGGGAAATAAGCATTTGCAAGAATAGTGCGCATAAGAGTGAATATAGCTCTACATATATTTACGAACAGAGTTTCTCCAAATTGAACAATACCAAAAGTGTGTATCGCAATATGTTACGCGACGATCACTTGGTGGATCATCTAAGGCTATGCCAAATATTGATTGACTTCTTAGACGTAAGCAGTACCAAACAAATCACTAAAGAACAGATGTTTATGTATACGATTTTAAAGTGCTTTCCTAAATCAAACGCAACGTACATGTCACCAACCCGCCACTGCAACATAAGGTACGGCTGGGGGTTAAAGAGAGGCAAAGTCCGCGTATGGTGGAAGGAGGTAAACCCACACTCTGCTCTTTCGCAAAGGTTGGACATTGTTGTTCTATAGGCCATAGAACATCATACCTCATAGGTTCTATAGGGTATGATTCTAATTCAAGAACTTCCGGGAAACAAATTTGGGAACTCGTCTTAAGCGAACACTGAAGTGATATTTTTGCCTGTTTGGTCAAAAGTATCATTTTTTTTATTGCAAGAAATGCACCATATCTTGAAGAATATATCTACGAAGGTTTAATGCCCTACGGAGGGGGGAATACATCTTTTGGATGCTTTTTTTTTTTTTTGTATGCCTCTGCCTCTGCCTTTTAAACAGGCATGCCCACAGCTTCCATTTCAACTTTAAACTCACTTTTCTCGGACACAATTTTTTTGTTACTTTCCCATATTCGAAATTTATCTTCTCCCACAAAAATCTAGCTAGAGGTGTAAAACTTTTTTCCAATATAGTTCAGAATATGGGTACTACAATGTCCGTTTGGAATTTTGATATTGGTTATATTCTTTTTTAA
The DNA here is from genome assembly GCA_030765045.1 of Tenodera sinensis. Classification (NCBI taxonomy): domain Eukaryota; kingdom Metazoa; phylum Arthropoda; class Insecta; order Mantodea; family Mantidae; genus Tenodera; species Tenodera sinensis. Next base: position 268,594,055 of record CM060964.1, read on the forward strand.
AAAAATTAATATAATAATGCATTATTTTTATGGCATTTTTACGCTTTGTGGTATTAAAAATTTATCTAAGGAAAACTTCATTATATGAAGATTTCCATCCTTTAATTTCTTACAAAAATAATAAGAGATATAATTTTAAAAAATCAACTTTGTAGTTCATTACCTGCTGGAGGAGATATGTTTTGATAATACCCAATAAAATTTAAATAAATTAATATATCAGGAACGTGATTAGATATTGGAATGACATTTGATACATCCATTTCTTTAGTTGCTGGAAATGCCTGTGCAAAAAAATTATGCCTCTTAACTTCAATACTTTAGAAAATCGCCTTTTCACTTCGGTGTACCCTTAAGTCAGCACGCGGAGCAATCCAATGCAGAGGTCAACATTTATTGTTCCCTTGTGATGTTTAAGAACCCAGGTACTTTATGTGGATTCTTTCGCTGAGCAACATATACATGAGTCGTTCATATTCTATAAATACCAGGCGGTATTAACTCAGCTTGGTCAACGAACACACATGCTCTCGCTATGCTGAGTAAATTTAAACATGACCTGTTATGTAATATCATCTACAGAATGGGCAGCACATCGCCAGACATTACGTTCAAGAGTTTGGAAAAATGAATTAACAAGCGTTTCGCGTACTGGGCTAAGTCAAAGCGATAAGCGAACGCATGTTCTCTCACAATGTTGAGCAAGTTTAAACAAGCCAGTGTAGTGCAATATAATCTATAGGATGGGTAGCACGTCACTAAAAGTAAAAGGGAGCAAAATCAAAATCTTGATCCAATCAAACAAATAAATATTTTGCTCATTATTTAGGGAAATTATTATTGTGTTAACAATCTAATATTTTGAATAACCGAGTTAGATCAACCGACAAACGAACGCATGTGCTCTCACCAAGTTCAGTAAATATACAAATGACAATGCTATGTACATGTAATGATGGAATATAGGAAATGGCCAGACATCAGACATACTTCACTCAAGAGCTTGGGAAAAGTATTAAATTATGTCTAATGCAACTGAGCTGACACATCGCAAGTGAAATGCGGAGGGGGTTCGGCACTGAAGCTAGGCTTATTGTACCAATGTCCCCAAGGGGACACCCTCGGGATAAAGGTTGAGATGAGAGGAGACACCTCGAAGTCTTTGGGTCTTCCGGGGCCAACTAAGGGGGACCTCGGTGTGGGGTCCAACGCCTCCAGATGCCGCCTCCTTTTCCACCCGGATCCCACGGACGAGGGACGGAAAGAGTGCCTGTGTGCATATCATACCTGCCAAGCTGTACCTAACGCCTTCGCTGACACTTGCGACTCTGAACGAATCAACGGCTGAAGGATAAATGAAAATTATTAATGAAACAGGATGAAGGATGAATGAAAATGATTAATGAAACGAAATGGAATTCGGGGAATGTAATTATCCTTCCCAGCATTCGCCTGGCGACCTGGGGAAACCCCCGAAGAACCCAAGGGTCAGGAAGGTAGGCCACGGGTATCGAACTCACGACCTCCCGAATGCAAGCCTCACGTGTTACCGCGGAGTCATCTCGCTCGGTTCGCAAGTGAAACCGTTCAACAATGTGTAAACAACAGAATGTGACCTCTGCGTAGACCCGCTGATGTGAAATCAACGGATAAAGGTAGCTAAGACCGGTGTCGAAATTTAAGTGTTATTCTAAAGAATTGTAGGCCGTGGTCTAGGGTACTTGACAGGGAGGTGGTCTAGCCTCTGACTATAGTGCAAGTGACAGCGTTCTGATTGCTGCTTGCTCCCAATTATTGGTGAGAATTGATTGACGTCCGTGCTGCCACGCGGCCGTTTCAGTACGCTGTTGCCATATTTACTCCACGTCCGTCTGCTGTGGCAAGACCAATATTCTCGAGGCACAAAGTTCTTAATACAACATTTAGAATGACTGAATCCTTACAAAATCACTAAGTATAACAGTACCGAACACTTCGCAAAATGAAGTGCTTGCAAATAAAGAATCGGATCAGTACATGCTTGTGAAAACGCGCATTAATTTCCCGAAGCTGTTGCAACGCCTATGACGTCTGCCTCTACGGCAGTACATTCTTACTTCCTGACTATGCATTGACTTGACGAGCCCGTCAGCTGATAACACACTGCAGAGGTATCAATCACAAGGTAGTTTCTCACCAATCATAGATGAGTCCTCTGAAGAAACTGAACGCAGAACTGAGCCTGAGGTATGTGCCCAAATGAATTGGTTTCCTCCAGAATTGTACGCCGTGATCTAGGAGTAGGATTGTACATCACAAGGAAGCGGTCTGGCCTCCAACTATAGGAATAAGTGACGACCAACTGACCGCTGCTCACTAGGTGAGTCCTCTGAAGATGGGAAATGTCAGATACAATGCCTACTCCTAGAGCACGGACTATAAGCTCGGAAGAAACTAACGTTTTATTCAGTACCTATTATAATTCTTATTAATTGAGTAAGTTAACCACTATTTTATGGCATATATTTTTGTGATCTTTCGAGTTTTGATTTTCTGTAGATAAATCAAAAAACTCTAGTTAGATTACCACAGTGGAAGCTGCATAATTCGAAGCTGAAGGGACAAGAAAAAAAATTCGAAATATCAACAAATCTGAATTACAAAAGTTACTTCTAAAGGTAACAATTTAGCAATACGCGTACATATATCCATTCCTAATTAAGACTATAAAGTAAAGAAGCTGCATATGTGAACAAAAATCTATTTATTTTTACATTAAGGATAATGCAGTAAAATAGTACAACTCGAAATAATATACTGTAGACATTTTCACTCGAGGCGCTGCTTAACATTTTCTCCTTGTTCTTCAGATAAGTTGGCCAAGTGTTCGGAGATATACCATATTCTTTCGCGATTTCACATTTTTTCTTCAAACTCTTTTCAACTTCTCGAATGACGGTGACTTTTTCCACAAAAGTTATTCTGGTAATGGACACGCGGTTTACTAAGAGACATAGTGGCATTTATTCTCAACACAATGAACATTAGGAAGCTCAAGCGACAACTTAAGGTGCACGTGTTTTAAACAAGGGGATGTGGGAGCAGGTACAGAAGTTCAAGGCCGGCAGCTAGGAAAGCTATTCCACCCCACACCCCCGAACTACATTCCAACTACACTCCGACAAAACAACCAACACCGGAGCGATGACCTCTTTTGCAGAAACACGTGGACGAAGTCATCTTAAATTTCCGCGTTTACATTAATTTTCGACTGGCTTTTCTAAATGAAATCTTCGAATTAAAAAAAATGTAATTCGAATTACATGTGCGTTTTTTACATTGCTTTAATACATAACTCAAGAGACCAAGAAAAATCTCCGAATTAACGACGATTTCGAATTATAAAAGTTCGAATTATCCAAGTTCCACTGTATTTATTTTATATATTTGACAATATCGTTGAAATGATTTTAACCCAGACAGATAAATGTCTCAAGGAGAATTCCTAAACAAGTTTTGCACTATAAGCTAGAGGATACTGACTGTTGGGAAGCCAAAGGAGCTTGGAGAGAGCAAATACGACACCAGAACGGGTGCAGCCTAATTCATGTGGGAAGAAGAAGAAGAAGAAGAAGAAGAAGATGATGATGATGATGATGAAGAAATAAACCTTTAAGGTGATATTAAACCGGTGCGTTAATGAGAAAACTGATAATTTCCGAATTTTGACATGTTTTTTTTCTCAGATCAGAATGTTTTGTAATTTTAAGTGAACAACACTCTTTTGAGCAACTGTAAGTGGTGTTTGATATTGCTTCGTTACTTAAGATGGAGTTTACAACATTTCTTCATTGTGGTCGTAAATAATTCCGTGTTCCTCTCAATAGAATGTGTCTGTAAGCAATATGTTTGGCATCAACAACTGCAACATTTTCTGAGAAAGATTACAGCTAGAGTTTCAACATATCAACAAGGATTAGACCTCTTAAAAATATACGCTCTTGCCTTGGGCGTCGGCAGACTTTTTTTCTACGGGGGGGGGGGGGGTTACATGTTGGAAGTTTGCAACCGAACAATATTAATTGATTTTTCTGTTGCCAAAACTGTATGTTGCGGATAAGCGTATTAATTTGTGCTAAATATCGCTGTTCTTTACATCAAAATTAAAACAATAATCTTAACAGTAATTGACTGCACATTAAATTCAATAATTTCCAAGGGGGACTAGCCCTCCTTGCCCCCCTTCGCGGAGCCCATGGCTCTTGTGCTAGCAATGGGAATACTAACATTGCGCCTGCATCGGGATCACGCAATGTTAGTATCCCAGCATACAAGAGCGAATGTTTTCAAGAGGTCTAAACATTGTTGATATGTTGAATATTTCTCGGAAAGTGAGAGTTGATATCACATTCCTTACAGACATACTCAGTAGTTAAAGTAGATAGCAAATCGATTAATGACATCATGGTGAGCTGCTTTGTGCTACTGTCTCCCAGTCCCCTTCAGGTACCAGAACACCCTGGTAATCCTTTGGTACTTAACAGTTACTTTTATTGGATATTACGCAATTGTTCCAAGAACACGGAAGAAGTAGAAAAATAACAATTACTAAATACAAAAGACATTCGAAGTCATATGACACGGCAAAAAGTGAAGTACCACTTGTGCAATGAAACAGCAGCACGTGCCATAATGTGCATATTCAGACAGACTGCATGTAGGTATCAGGCAAACAATTGAGGGTATGACGTAATAGCTCGAGTTGCAGCCACATATCCGATAACACACCGTCATTAGTTTCCAGTCATAGCTTTGTTATTAAAAATAGAATTCTTTTTATTAGTCTTCCTTTGTTGTTACGCCTGAATGTAAACAAATTGCTTAACTGTCAAGGGAAGTACTTCAAGTGTTGAACTTAACGTTCTGCGCTTATTTGAGTCAGGTTGGTGATTTCCCGTGTGTGTTGGTGGCCCGTTTCACCTTCCTCAGCAAAAGTGATGTGCATAAATATGCGCAATATGCCGTGTGTTCCTTGCAATGCCGAGCCGCGGACCGCGAGTAGGCGTACTCCACGCACTGCCTATTAGACCTGAGGATTTCCGCTTTCAAACTCCTGCGTTACTTAACCATCCGTTAGGCGCGCGCCCTCATAGAGCACCATTTATCGCGCGGGCCTACTAATCCCGCGCTATAGTTTTGTGCTTATATGCCTCTATTAATTTTCTTAAATTCAATTTTTCTTTCATTCCCATGTTTAGTTTCAGTTAGCTTACATGGTTTTTATTAGTATTATCTTATCACACAGATCAAGGGCAAAATATGACACGAATACAGTATATATTATAATTTGTACTACACTACATGGAAAGATAATAAATTGCGCTGTTCAGGTACACAACTTTTAATTTGAAATGTAATGTCAACAACAATAATAATAAAAATAATAAATATATAATAATGATAACTTTGATAAGCATATTTATGTTACCTATAAAATACATGTTACCACACAGGTTGCTTTCATCCTCTTCTTTATGATCATTTTCTGAATCTAAACATCCCGTTTTCAGTTTATCTTTAAAATTGGAATCATGTGATTCATGGAAGTTGTTATCCACGAATAAGGCACCATCACCTCAACCGTGTCGAGTGATCCTTTGAGACAGTGAGTTACTGTTACACGACACATAGGGAAGTCACTGCAGTGCAATCAAACTACGCTTATACATGATTCATTCATTTGAATGAAACGCAGAGTATAATATTTGCTTAAAGTTTTCCTAATACACTATACTAGTCGTTATAAAATGGATAAAGAAAGAAAGAAAGAAAGAAAGAAAGACAGAAAGAAAGAAAGAAAGAAAGAAAGAAAGAAAGAAAGAAAGAAAGAAAGAAAGAAAGAAAGAAAGAAAGAAAGAAAGAAAGAAAGAAAGACAGACAGACAGACAGACAGAAAGAAATACAGAAAGAAAGAAAGAAAGAAAGAAAGAAAGAAAGAAAGAAGGAAAGGAGGAAAGAAAGAAAGAAAGAAGGAAAGGAGGAAAGAAAGAAAGAAAGAAAGAAAGAAAGAAAAAAAGAAGGAAAGGAGGAAAGAAAGAAAGAAAGAAAGAAAGAAAGAAAGAAAGAAAGAAGGAAGGAAAGAAAGAATAGAAAGAAAGAAAGAAAGAAGGAAAGGAAAGAAAGAAAGAAAGAAGGAAGGAAAGGAAAGAAAGAATAGAAAGAAAGAAAGAAAGAAGGAAAGGAAAGAAAGAAAGAAAGAAAGAAAGGAGGAAAGAAAGAAAGAAGGAAAGAAAGAAAGAAAGAAAGAAAGAAAGAAAGAAAGAAAGAAGGAAAGAAAGAATGAATGAATGAATGAAAGAAAGAAAGAAAGAAAGAAAAAAGAAAGAAAGCAAGAAACAAACAAACAAAGAAAAACAAAGAAAGAGGGAGGGAGGGAGGGAGGGAGGGCGAGGAACCTCAGTTCGACTTCGTCAAACTTCAAGTCAGCGCTGTGGGGCGCGGACCCTTAAGGTGGCATGAAACATTTCTGTGGGAATATGATGCACTCATAAAAAAAGTCTAACGGGTCATTCATAAATGAAATGTCCGATAGATAAAACTTGGTATCTAAATGCAGAATCTTACAAGTATGTGACTCGAAGATGTTCAACAAAATATCCTCACTTCGAACAATTACTTTATGTGGAAAGCGCTTTATATGTTTTACTCAAAAAACATAGCTCTAACGATTTTTGTTAAAATGTCATACGTTTAAGATATTTACATTAATAACAAAATGCATATCTTGAATTGTCTAGAAATAATTTATGAAAACTTCTTCATTCTGAACGGATTTTTGGAACCTGTATCCGTTAGACAGGGCCTCTCAAAGCTTAAAATCACACCGGGTGCAATCCAAGGTGCTGAGGTTCCTTGCACCGTGCATCGTGGCTACTCGCGCGCTGCAGGGCGAAGAAAGGAAAACGCGAGGAAGTGTATGTTGATAGACGGCTTGCTCATAGGTAAAATACATACATACATACATACATACATACATACATACATACATACATACATACATACATACATACATGCACACACACGCGCACGCACACACACACGCGCACACACACACACACGCGCACACACACGCACACACACACGCACGCACGCACGCACACACACACACATACATACATACATACGTGCAATACAAAATACCTACATATTAAGGAGCAACCGACTCCAAAAGAAGCAAAGAACGCAAGAAGTGCATTTAAATCAGAGTGGGAACTCTTATTTTTAGGAAAGTCTTGATGATAGAGCCAAATACCTCATATGCGGTACAATAATTGCCTGAGAAAATCATTTGTTGAAAGACAATATAACGGAGTGCACGAAGGAACATGTTAAATCATAGCAAGAGGACGCTAGAGAGGAAGAATTAAGGAGGTTGCTACATCTAGCACAAGAGCATTGTTTATCACAAGATGAGCTTTGTAACAGTGCTTTCTAGAACATTAAAACAAAACACCAGATTTGGTATTAAAAATCAAATTAACCAGTTTAACATGGCGCTTCGCACGCAAACATCACTCAGTAAGGGAGAAAAAAAAAAAAAAAAAAAACTAGCGGTTTAAGTGTGGAAGATGGAGGCGGCAAAGCGAGCGAGAGACAAGCGTAAGGAAAGAGCTACTGTAGAAGTTAGCACCGAGGTCAACTTTTCGTAGTCGTATTTTGCACCTTACACCGTAGAATGCACTGCTGCACTGGTGCATGCACTCTAAGAGGTCCTGCCGTAAGAGATAGGCAAAAAACATACCGCTAAAAACTGTAGTTCTGGTTAAAATACTCATTTGATATAAATATACTTTATGAAGCATTTTCCATTCCCGTGATGTTGGTTTGAACTTTTAAATATGTTGAACTTTTTCAAGTGTTCAGTAATTTTTAATGATATCAAAGACAAGCCGTTATTGATACTTAGGGATATTAATGGGAAACACCAAGCCTGGGTTAGCCCCCGTTGCGGATGTTCAACTTAACTGCTGTGAGTGAAATTAATTTAGTTACATTGAATTCATACATTCTTCTCAGCCGAAGAATTTGATGATGAAGTAGCAGGAATAATGTTAGCGAAAGTTATTCTGATGAATCGTTATATTTTATAAATTTGATTTGCGCTTTTGCTTAGCCAGCCGTAATTAGTTCAAATTACAGTAAAATGAAAGCAATGAATGATTATGAAGCCACTCTAAACATAATGAAATACATTCAGAACATCACACTTTTGAAGTTATTGTAAGAATCGTTACCGTGTGCCATGTCCAGCTGTTTAACTTCGGATTTTGAAAGAAATCGTCATTTATTTTTCAGTTTCCAGTAGAAAGTACAGACGTGCGAATGACCTTGCTAGGATCTGCGCGATAGACATCATGCAAATTGATGTAGGGTGTAACCTCTCTGTTTCTTTCCTGGAAATAAACAAGACACGGTGATAATGCGAGCGGGCACTGTACTTAATCACGTACTGTTACGACGTTTACTGCACGGAAGTCGCCGAGATACTAACCTGACACCCCTGTCTTAAAAATATAAAACTGAACTCGTCCATAACCTCTTCGGACCCCGTGTGTCGTATACGACACATGTCCTAAGGTTCTCTATGCGCAAGGGATATATATATATATATATATATATATATATATATATATATATATATATATATATATATATGTAAACTTTGACCTTAAGCGGTATCATCATCATTATCATCATCAGGGCGTAGAGTCAATGGATGTGATAGATGTACTATATACCCTGCAATTTTCCTCAAACTCATTGCCAAATTAATGTTCGTTATAATTTTGCGGTGCATAATCGTTTTAATATAATTAAAAATCAAGCTTTCGTACACATGATTTTAATTCGCGCCACTCTGCAACAGTATGTTTGGGCACAAAGATTGGGTCAACGGCATCTGTCGTCAGCAAGAGGAAACTGGTGTTGTGCGCCTGAGCCAAGGTATGTACCAGCCTAGACCACATCTCGTACTGAGAATCGCGCTCACATTATTGCATTTTAAGTCGTGAATAGGGAGTAATTTGCGATTCCTTTTGCTTCTTGTATGTATAGTCTTCAATTGTGGACATTTAAGCACGATTGGGACACTTCGTTGCTTATTATTAAAGCAAAATGTAGGTTAATATCTGCGCAGATTCGGGGATGTAGGTATGTGACAGAGGCATTCACATCCGAGAGGTTACGAAATGTATCAGAGCCAGAGCAGTGAACAAAACTGCTTTTCCGTTCCGTTGCTGCAACGAAAATCAAAATAAATTGTCGTTTGAGCGACAAACTGGATGTAAGAAGCCTCAAAACATTAAAAATTTCTCCAAAAAGCAATATGTAATCAAAGCGGACCCTCCTAAGCATGCACTCAGAATTACGACGAACATTAAAAAATGTATAAGGCATTTCAACATCAAAGTTTATGAAAGTAAATCATGTGTAATGTAATACTTTGACGAAATTTTTATCTTTTTTCTTTTTTTTTTTTTTTTCCAAAAGAAAAGTGAGTTTGAAATTCCGAAATTCCAGAGGTTATGAAGATTTAAATAGCATTTATAAGCCCACAATAAGACAAATATTCTTGTAATCACATAAAATGCGAATGTTGGGATAAATCCAGGAATAGAAGTTTCATTGAATGATTAGTGTAAGTCCTAAGTTGAGCAGCATACCAATGAAATGGAAGGAACAGAGTACTTTCTCATTCTGTACAGGCTGTATGTTTTCCAGGTAACAGGCACTTGCTTTTCATGGTCACATTGAGAACAGAGGATTTTAAATAGAGGCAATATATTGAATATTTAAATTAATCAGCAATATATGACGCCTCTCTGACGGAGCACTTCGGAAAATCGACTGCTTTTCATGCAACTTCACCTGATATTCAGAATAACTTAATTTCAAGTGTGAGTGCCATCATGACATATGGAATTAAAACAGAAATTTCTGATGTCTTCTTTGTTTAATTGATACTAGATGAAATTCCATCAGCCACTGATGATGATGATTATTATTATTATTATTATTATTATTATTATTATTATTATTATTATTATTATTATTATTATTATTATTATTATTATTATTATTATTATTATTATTATTATTATTATTATTATTATTATTATTATTATTATTATTATTATTATTATTATTGTTGTTATGATGATTATTATGATTATGATTGTTATATATTATTATTATTGTTATGATGATGATTATGATTATTATGATTATGATTGTTATATATTATTATTATTATTATTATTATTATTATTATTATTATTATTATTATTATTATTATTATTATTATTATTATTATTATTATTATTATTATTATTATTATTATTATTATTATTATTATTATTATTAGTTATTATTACTATTGTTATCTATTATGTACCACTAATGTTAAAGATTGAATATAAAAGTTGTTGAGGTTATACAAATAAAAATTTCCCTTCTATGTTTTGTTACATTTTTGGCTTTTAGTTACATACATTATTGGATGTGTGTTATTCCAGTATGAATATCAAATCCGTTTAAAGTTATGTAACTGAAAATGTAAATACAAATATGTAGAATGTGGTCACTCATGACATAGCTGTTAATCCGACTTTAAAAAATAAATAAAAATATTGCTGCAGATTTTAATATTAATATTATTTTTAATTTAATGTTAACCGATGAGTCTTTGCTGACAACACGTCTGAGGAAATTTGTAATATCGGCATTCCTTTCCTAACGTCAGCAGTTGCATTGTTTCGTATAATAATAAAATAAGTGGCTACTTAGCATATTAAAGCGACGGCTGCTCCGCCGTCAAGAATTCAAAACCGCTCTCTTTCGTTTCTGTAATTGTTTTTTACCTTTACGTCGTACCTAAAAGCTTGTTTCAAGAAACTTCCACAGCACATTCTTTACACAAAAAAAGCCCTTCTTGGTGCTGATTTTATTATTTCATTTAACAAGCTGTCTGATTAGCTTCATTTCTCATTTGAGAACTTGTTATACATCCTAAAATTGACTTGAAAGTATTAATTTAATTTTCAAAATAAACACAATTAGTGTTCATATAGACATTGGTAAATCCTCTTGATTAATGACTGGGAAATGAATCATTTAAATATTAAATCATCACTTAATTCATTAATATGATGGTCTTATTGCTTTCTACTTCCCAGTGAGCGAAAACACAGAACTGATCTTAACAGACAACTTAGTTCATTTCAAACGTAACAATAGTCTTTTAACAATAACACATAAGAGATTCAATAGTTACAAACTAAACCACCATAGGAGCGTAGAACGTATTCAGGAGACAAATTACTTAAAACTGATCATGGGTTTGGCCACAAAAAATACTTAGTAATTGAAGAACACAAATTTAAAAAAATAATGTTTACAGTTTACACTTCATTAACAGAATAGTGGAGTTAGTAAATTTAATATGTGGTCTGTATTCGATATGGCTATTTGGTATTTCTATATGATTCCGTCGTGTCAAAATGTGTTTTTAAGTGGTAAATGAATAAATGATTGTGCCAACTTCAATGCTTATCATTAGGGAAGAAGGGGTAATATGGACCACTTTTTATTTTTGAAAAAAATTTTGAATTTCAAATGTATCTATTATCTTAAAAATCACCAGTAGCATTTGTTATGGACTATATTATAGAATTACTATAATAATAAATGTTAAAACATGCATTGAAGATTTTTGGGTGTTCACAACTTTTGAAAACATGTAACGAAATATGGATTTTGTGAACCGGGTTTGTAACATGAAACGCGTGTTTAAATGAAGATACTTGATTTTTGTTACAGCTATAATCAGAAACAGCATAGGTATTTTTAATGCCTGAATTGCAAATGTTTGCTGTATGATTACACACTTGGAACTACAGTGAAATAGGTTAAAATTAAAGATTAACACATTTGAAAGGAAAAACACCCAATTAAAATCGTTCCTGAGTTTTTCATGAGCAAAGATCACAAACAAAGTCATCAGTTTCACATCCACTACACAAAATGTGTGCCCATTGTCTACACTGGACCCATAGCTCCCCTGAGTTCTTGGTGTTATAACCGTAAACTAAAGGAAGGGGTTGTATTATGGCAGAGATCGTTTCATATTACCACCAATCGTCACTACCAAACAAGCAATTTGTTCACAAGAAAATGTCAATGCCAAGTTAATGAAATACCGCTTTTCAGTTCAGCAAATAAACAATAGTTTAGAATAGAAAAACATGCCACTCATATCATTACAAGAGGTAGAAATAATGCTGAATCTTAAGTTTCAAGCTTCGTGAAATACAATACTTCAACTCACAAACATAATGTGATAATTAAATTATCTGCTTCTAGCGGCTGGCTAAAAGGGAAGCCAACAACCGAATTAAGAATGGTTTCCAGAAGATAGCATATGCTATTTGATAGAAAACGTGGTGTTCCGATTTACAACCCTGTTCCGTTCCACATTACCAACTCCTGCCTATTTTGAAATTGATTTAGTACCTATCTGTCTGTCTGTTATGCAGGAATTACAATGAACTTAACGTAATCTGACTTAACGCAACTGGATGTAACGGGAAAGTCTTAACACATATTAAATGGAGTCATTTAGGGTCGACTTAACGTAAGAGTCTGGCATTGCCAAACTTTTCCTTCACGCCACGCGACTAATTTGGGGGCTAGGTAAATTGAGTCCATAATTAGTTAATTTACCTACCATACATTTTAGGAGGGACTCAATTTACCTTGTCATATTCAAAAGGGACTCAATTTACCATCCCTGCTAATTTGAACCAATCAGCAAGTAGTGCCATGCAGGAATAAATTGTGCTTCTCTATGTAATTATTTGCAACAGAACTCTTTCTCTGTTTCTTTTGTTTTGCTCCTCAAGTAGGTTATGACCACCTCCATAGTACTTTATTCGCCGTTTAAAAATATTTTTACTTCACATCTTCGTATTCTCTCGGGGCCCTAATGACCAAGTTGTCGACGGGCCCTTAAACCCAACACACTCACTCACTCACTCGTATTCTCTTTCTTTTCACTTTTGGAAAACATAACCTCTGATTAGAGAAAGATAGCTGTTTCGAATATCCGCCATGTTTGCCGAGCAGAATAACCAATCAGAAGCATTCCCATGACGTCAAGTGCATCCTAATAGACCTAGTTTCTTACTTCTCGCTATGCCCCGTCGGGATAAGTCACGTTAAGTAAAGAACACCACAATCCCGACATTTTAGGTTTTTAGCGCTCACTGCGCCAAACTCTAGTAATAACTGTATAGAACCTTGAGATTTAGAAGGAGGGGCTTGCTCAATTATGTATGGGAACCACTGACGTAGGAAATAAAAGCATTTATGCATCAGATTTATTTTACTAGTACATACTTGCAAATAAAGATCTGTACGATACATATGCTTTATCCATAAATGTTGTCGCTTGGAAATGTGATGGTTACCTGATTTGTGCCGAAGAAGAGAGCATTAAGACATGCGGCGCCTTGCAGCATCATTACAAAACGATCTCCATCCAATTCGTGCGGGCTAAGTCACGCATTGTTTCCTTGTTCGGCCTCCGGGGCAAACGGCGAGGTGGACGAACCCGCTCACTCTTTCCTTCTGCTTTACTCCAACATGCATTTGCCAGATGCCAGATGCCAGATGCCAGATAATCACGGAATTAGGAGCTAGTTGTCAAGCAAATAATGCACCACATTATGAGCGACCATAATCGCTTCACGTCCCAGTTTTTTAAACCTCGAATGTACGTTTCAAAAGCTGCAGTATAATTAACCATTAATTAATTATAGTTAAAATAACGTATAATGATTTAGTAAAACTGAGGCCAGAAATGGAATATGCTATAGGTATCTCCTACGGTTTGACAGATACGCTCTTTTTACTGTTATGTCATTCCGGCACTTACAAATCTTTCAGTCCCTTTAATTTTGAAGACATTGTTTGAATTGTTACCCTCTTTTCTTCATACTCGTCAGGAAATTACCAGCATTTCTCACCGCGAACTATGGCGAGTGATGGACAGTTTCCTTAAGAGGTGCCAAAATGTATGGACAACGATGGTGGCCAGTTTCAGCATCTCCTTTCAAAAGCTGGTAAGTAAAGACTTTAAAAGTAGTTTTTAAAATGTTACGAATGGCTTCATCTGCGCCTTTCTATGATAGCGGCAGACGACAATGAGCGCCGAGAACGCGGACAGGCAAAATACCGCGTAGCCCATTTGGAACTTTTTTGCTCTCCCCGTATTAAATACCCTATATTAAAATGAAGATCACATTTACTTTACTTAGGAGAGGATTTTTAAGTAGCAATTAGAAGTTTCCCTTTTATGAGACAGTTTCGTGGTAACTCTTCACATCGCCAACCTGAATGCAATAGTTTCTCACTAAACTTGGTTATAGCGTTAACCACGATTTCAAAATGAGGAGTTGGAATACCTGTAATTACTTTGGTATTACACGATTAATCATTTTCAGACTACATATTTTGGTTTATTTTATTACTGAGCTTTGTTAATTTCCTCGTTTTCAATACAGCAGAGGCTCGAGTCCCAGGATCATTGCCGAGTTCCCCCACATTTCATTTAACTACTCTAATGCAATGAGCAAATTTTTCTTTTTCTTTGCCTAGCGTGCTGTTAAACCCATTCAATGCATTTTCTGTTTTTGCTATATCAACAGAGTATACCCAGGGTATGTATATTAATAATCGAAGAGGAGTTAGTGGTGTGTTTAGATTCTAGATATAGCCATTTTCCATTCAAACCTCGTTCTCTCAGAATACTTTAGTTTAGTTGCTTTAGTGCAAGAACATGGAAACGATGAACAAATCGGAATTGACTCTGAGCTAATCAATTCTAATCTACACAATGTACATTAACTTTGCTTGGCGCATATTTGAAACATTTCCGCACCTAAGCATATATTTCTGTGCTTCAATTTACAGAAAAAGAACAGTAATCCTGTTATTATGATGGCTTTGGCTTTGAAAGAAGGAATAATAAAGAAAAAGAAGCAGATTAGAACCTGATCCTTGTTTACTAAAGTCACGCTTTATGATTCTGCACCAAAATAACAGTGTGTGCTTTAGTGCCCGTCATTTATTTCAGCATGTAGTTTGTTATCTCTTCAGTGTGCTACTGGCCCGCGATTTAACGCATGCGCATTATTACACAATGTGGCACTAGTAACCCAGTATTAACGCACAGATAAAAGCAAACAGATAAATAAACAAATGCTCGTGCGGGCCTTATCTTTGTGAATATCACCGTAAGTCACCTTTCGCCCAGACGTACGGCCTGGCCAATCCCCAGCGGGTGTTTGGTGAAGGGAGGCGCCCGTCCGCCTGGCCTACTTTAGGCCTGCATGGCCTTCCGGCGAGCGAGTTTTAAGATGACGGGCGGCTTTTACCTCGGGATTCTGCTCTGATCAATGCAACACTATCATATTTCGTTGCTGCTGTGTTTCCTAAAACTATGTCGTCTTTGGCTAATTTCATAGCTCCATGGGCCAGTTTTAAATGAAGTTAAATTGATGTTAAATTCGTGCTGTGATGGTGATTGCTAATGGCTTAAACCTTTTGTAAACGCGTGATTCATAATTAATATAGAAGAGTGTGGCACATTTGAGTCAACAAATCTGGATTTCGTTATTTTGAAATGAATGAGTGGTCCTGAATCACATTTTCACACTGATTGCAAAACTGAAATCCGTTTTCGCGTACCACTTCATGATTTTTTGCAATTCAAAAGTTTATGTTTTGAATATTTTTCGTAACGTACGCACTGTAGTAATATTACCGCGTGCTTATCGTTTGTTAGAAAGAATCAACAGCTTATAATTTCAATTTTAAGACTTAAAATGTGAAGTAATATAATTATCTTTATACTTTGATATAGATATAGATATATATATCTATATATATAGATATATATATATATTTATACTTATTAAAATCTACTAACTATATCCGCCATCGAGGATGTCTTCCCCTTAAAATTAACAGGCGATAAGACATGGAATGTTTATTCTTGAAGATTTGTATTTACAGTATCAGATACATTGCCATCTGCATCCAGTAGCACTGAAACTGAATCTCCAGTGGATCATACTTATGAACCAGACAATTCTGATGATGATAGATGTTTTAATCAAAGTGAGCTTAATGATAGTGAGGAACTTAAATTTACCTAAAGAATCAGCAGAACTTTTTAGGCTCTATATTAAAAGAAAAGAAAGTATTGGCTGAGGGTACACATTTTTCATGCTACAGGCATAACGAGAAGGAACTTGTCCATTTTTTTGCTGAAGAAGAAAATTTGGTGTATTGCCAAGACATCCTTGCTGCCTTCAAATGTTATAAATAAACTATAATTCCAGGGCGAGGTTAGACCGTTCGCCTACCACCTAGACGGCCCGGGTTCGATCCCAGGGACCCGCATGTGGTATTCGTGGTGTACGAAGAGGCGTCTGGGCGGATTTTCTCCGGGTTCTCTGGTTGCCCTCGCCACTCATTCCACCAATTGCTCCATCATCACCTTTCAAATAATCAATTTCGCCTGCATTTCACATCATCCTGTTCCTCACTATCATACCTGGTGCTTGGCTGACCACCCGCTTCCAGGTCTTCACTCTGTCCGGTCCATAGATTCCTCTGCTCCCCCCCGACAGGCATCTGACCCTAGGCACAGGCTTGTTAAGTTCTAGAGGGTGTAAGTCCTACATAAGGGGAGGGTAATCAGAAGAACAAGCTATAATTCCAAAGAGTTTCTTCATAGATTCTTCTCAAAAACCTCTTCAAGGTGTTTTGCTTCTTAGCGGAAACATTCATCCTTCCATTCCTGTGGCCCACTCCTTTCTTTTAAAGGAGACATATGAAAAGTTAAGCTTTTGTTACAAAAACTACAGTATGAAAACCATCAATGGCTAGTCTGTGGACATTTCAAGATTATTGGACTATTACTTGGTCAGCAGACTGGTTTCACAAACTATCGTTGTTTCTTATGTGAATGGGATAGCAGAGCTAGGTCAGAACACTGGGAAAGGGAACAGTGGCCACGTAGGACTAATTTAGCACCGGGCGAAAAAAATATAAAAAGTGAACCTCGTATTGATCCCTCAAAAGTATTGTTGCCACCTCTCCAAGTGAAATTAGGTTTAATGTAACAATTTGTGAAAACTCTAGATAAAAACAGTGAGTACTGTAAACGCCTTTGTATTACATTTCCTTCATTATCTCATCAAAAAATTGAAGCTAGTGTATTCGTTGGCCCACAAATCCGAAAACTGATGGACAGTCAGTTCGAGAATACTATGAGTCGAGAAGTGAAGGATGCCTGGAATGCTTACAGAAATGTTCTTTTTCATTTCCTTGGAAATAAAAAAGAGCCAAATTATGTTAACATAGTGAAAGTGATGCTACAAAGTTCAAACAGATTGGTTTCAACATGTCAAAGTACATTTCCTTCATTCCCAACTAAATTATTTCCCTGATAATTTAGGAGATTTCAATGAGGAACAGGGTGAAAGATTTTACCAGGATATAAAAATATGGAAATGAGATATCAAGGGAAGTGGAGTGTTCACATGATGGCGGACTATTCTTGGATGTTAAAAGAGAAGAAAATTTGAAGTGGAATATTGAGGTAAGGTTATGAATGTGCTGATAATTATTACTAACCACTGGCAAATAAATTATAATTATAGCGTAATTTTTCACACAAAATTCTTGTTGACAGTAATTTTTATTACGTTTCAGAAAGTTTTAATTTAATTTCTGTTATTTATGAATTTTTTGAAAACCTGACGTGATGTGAGAAAATGGAGATTATATTCCAATTCAATACAAAAAAATCCGTTTAGGATCACCTATCAGATTAAAAAAAAAGTTTTGAAACGCAGAACGTTGTTATCAATTCTGTGACCAAACTTTTAATACTGTGCTGCTTTTCATATATTAATTTATATAAACCAACATGTTTACTCTTTTGACCGCATTTTGTCATATTCATTAAACACAGTATGAAATGCAAGCCAGGGTCAGATTAATTTCATATCGTATGCATACGGCATAACTGTCTATTAATCTTAAACGTTCCCATAGCAGTGAATGCTTCTAGTTAAGCGGCCGACTGATGAGTGACTGAATCATTTGCAAACCTTGCTATAATTTTTTTCTCGGGGAAACTAAATTTAGGGTGGTTGAAAATATCTTTTGAAATTCCACATTCTTTGCACGAGAAAAAACTAATAGAAGGTTAGCACTGGAAAAAAGGAAGTATTTGAAAACTCAAACCAACAGCAAAGAATATCTATATCGGAAATGCTTAACGCAGAAAAACTTTTAACTATAGCTGGCACAAAATTTAATGGCGGGTGACAGGAAGAGATGGTGAACACAACATCCAATCATAGGCTTGCCACGCCTTGCGGTGTAGTATAGTTACACACTGTGAAATTACTCTGTAGAGCCAGTGATATAAATATCATTTGGGCACATAAAATTTACTTGCACAACAGGAAAGATCTTCAACTTTGATATTTTAATGAAAATCGTTGAGTATTTTTGAGAAAATAAAACTACCGGAAAACTCTCCATGTAAAGGGTAATTTGGAGTCTGGAGATGTTCTTGAAAAGCTTCGTGTTGCGTACTTGGTAGACATGCACTTAAATGCCAAGTTTGCTATGATTAGATTTTTTTTCTTTTGGGATTATACTGTTCACAGACACACACACACACACACACACACACACACACACACACACACACACACACAATCATTTTTATTTTAATTATTTACTTATTTATGCATGCATTCGGGAGTACCAAATTGTATATTTCCGGCGAAATCTTTGGATGGTACGCAATACATCCTTTAGTTACTATAGGTAAGCGGTAGAGAAAGTTCAAATAAAAGCATATGCACGTCCAAACAGAACTGATCCAAGTCTATTTAAATGTACATGACACAAACAAAAAACGTTTCAAAATATGTAACAGGAAATTAAAACTAGATTATATCTGTGAGTATATTCTGTTGCGCAAAGAACACATCACAGCGTGGGCTGTTTTAATGAGAAAAGCATCAAACGTCATATGAAGGCGAATGCATAAGGCAGTTTCAAATCTGCAGCCGGTTTCCTTCATCGTTACACAATGAGATGTCATTTTGACGGGCGGTCGGTCGGTCGGTCGGTCGGTCGGTCGGTCAATCTCTCAGCTGTTTGTTGGTTGCATTGCCAACTATCACTCGCGACCGCAGCCTTCTTCACAGCTGAGCTAATTATAGTATTTACGTGCCTCTAACAAGTAGGGAAAGATTCCGTCATTCCATTGGCAACATTGTCAGCGATAAACAAGCTGTCGGAATGAGTGCGACACTCCTGTTATGCGGACACACAACAACCTCCCTTCTGTTACAACACATTTTCTCCAGATCGTTCGAAGTCTTGATGAAGAGGGAGCGCTCTACCCCGGAGGACCAGAGTTCGAATCTCGGTTGGGGTGAATCACCTGGGTTTTTCCTTACCTTGAAAAGGCAAAATATTTGGAATAGCGCTTTAGCTCAATGAAGACACTCAGAGTTCGAGATGACCAGCCTGTTGAATTTTCTTTGCTCAAGAATGTTTAAAAGCCTTCCCAGGCTAATATGAGTAACAAAAGCAGGTTTAGCAAGCGATGTTATCTTCTACTGCATATTTGTAAAACCTCAATATTTAAGGAGCCAAAGAAATAACCTTTACATTTGGGTGGTTAGTAACTTCGTTCACTTGTACAGGTTGTTGGTGTCAAAGATACCAAATCATAATTTGTGCGTACATACTTAACTTCAGAATATGAGTTTTTTTTTTTTTTTTTTTTTTTTTTTTTTTTTTTGTAAGACACTTCATTGTTTATATTGTGGATTTCAAAATTTTCGCTTTAAGCTAAAACAGGGATATTATCAATAGTTCTTTAGGGGCAATAAGATATAAGTTAATTATTCAGTCCGAATATCCGTACGTTATAATATATATTCAAGATTAATATAATATATTGCTATTATTATTATTTAGTGGAAGGTATTTGTTATTTATTGCATATTGGTTGAAAATGTACTTTGCGTATTAGAAAGTAATTTAATGTTTCAAATTCAACGTAACAAAATTTTAAAGTATTGTGAAGCCAAAATCAACGCCTGTTCAAGGAAACTCTTTTTATAATACGACTTAGGCCACTTATTCCAATGGGGGACAAATCTGACAAAAGGTAGCAAGTTTTAGACATGCCAAAGAAGAAGCAGTTTGTCTAGTTCCCTTTACTTATAACGATCTACATGATGATACAAAACGGAGTGGAACGTATAAATCAAAGCACACATCTCGTGAAACGCTGCATTCCAAATGAATAGTTTCAGCGGTAATATCTGTCTATACATACCGGGAATTCGCCAATGACACAGTCAATTGCACACAGAATAAGCGCCTTGTATAAAGGCATCTAGTTCCCCTACTCTGCCTGGTGGGTGGTACGCACCTGCAGGCTTACAACGTTGTAAGGAGAGAATGCACCTGTGTAAACAAACACCTTAGAGGCAATTTTTTTGCTTTGTTATGTATTGTAAGTAAATGCAAAATCAAATACAACACAATAATTTGGAAAGCTTTGCTTTAGAATGACTATAACACTATTAGGATAATAATGATAATAACGAATATCTGCCCACCCCCCGTGTGAATATACTTTCCTGTTTATTTCCCTTATGTTATTGCCCTTATTTTATATGGAAAGAAGAGATTATGAAACATGCAATCATTACGAGAATAATGCTAAATTCAGTTGGCTATATAAACGCTAAAATAGTACATATAAGGCTTTTTTTCATTTGTTGTGTATACCTACAAATGACACAGTTCCCTTGCATTCTGCACTACACATAACTACATAACTGTTTCTAAGTATGAGACTGGGTGACGTGTGTCTAAAGAACCTTGAAATGATACGGTGAGAATACGAAAGTGATACAATTTCAAAATGTATGCGTTACGCAAAACTCGCGAAACTTAACTCTAGCAAGGTCAAGGCTTTTTAGCTGCATGCCACATTAACGAAGAGCTACAATACAATTTATTTGTATGTCTTTGTCATATTCAGCCTTTGTGCAAACTCAAACTAGAATAAATGCTGAAAATCGTATCACGATACAATTTAACAAACTGCCAGAAGATTGTAGAAAAGACACTAAGGAACTCGTGAAAGCTTCGATCGACGAGCCTCGCGGTTTTTTTAAACAATGGGTATGGGAGTTAAGAATATCTTCTAGAACAGAATTCTAAATGTACATCAAATCACTGTTGCCAGTATTTGAATACAGAAATGTTTCCAGTCACTGTGGTTTCATCGACATAATCACCTGCAAAGCCTTCAATATCTTACGAGCCATACTAAAATTATGTACTAGTAAAAGTTCAATTTTATCTGATAAGTAGATATACTTGTAGACCGCAACACTAATCTGTAAGCGCTATCAATTAAACTCTCACGGAATATCACTAGCTTCTGACAGCAGCAAGGTATTATAAGTGCATCATCAGCTGCAATTTTATATTCTGCAATTTTAATATTTTCCAAAAAATGCACTTGGTTCCCTCCGTCTGGGCATGCTTCTAGTCCGGAAGATTGGCTTCCGAACTTTTCCACACGTTTTAGAATTTGTTGTTACTTTAATAAAGTAAATATTTTTATGTTAAGACGTTATCAAATATCAGGATATCAGCGAAATTTCGGAATTTCGTATCGCAGAGATTTCCCACATGGCAGTAAAGCCATCGACACGACCCTTTCACTTTTAAGCACATTTAAAAACCATCGATCTGGGGCATGCTATTAATGATGATTTTTGAAACAACTAATAAGCGTATATTGAAAAATTCACAGCAATAAATATCAGTGAACGGAAATGGTTAAAGTTAGAGAGAGAGAGAGAGAGAGAGAGAGAGAGAGAGAGAGAGAGAGAGAGAGAAATGTATTACATATATACGCAGTTCTCATAACTTGCATGTTTTCAAGAAATCTACATTTCTGTGTTGCAAGTTTTCATCAGTCTTATGCTTTACCAGTAAAACAAACTTCTAAAAAATCATTCAGAATGAGGAGATCACATGCTATTCGTAGAAAATTCACGGTACACATTTTATTAGTCACGTGCGTATTTTAAACATAGGCTATCTTAAAAAATAATGAAAATGCTTCCATATAATCAGTAGTTTGTGGAGGAATTTTCTTGAAAATGTTCGTGCCGCATTCCTGGGAGATTCTGAAAATGACCAACTTTGGTGTTTAATCGACTTTTCGTTTTTGAGTTATGCCAATTAGTGGAGGTCGGCAAGGCACGGACTAGTGACCCGGAGGTCTGCGATTCAAATCCTGTCGAGACCATTCTGCCCAAGCGAAGTTTATTCCATATTCTCGATTGTACTACATGGAATTTTTGGGTGAAACGCAATACTTCTTCTGTCTGCTATAGAGAAAGTGAAAACAGACCCTCAGCTATTCAGCTAAATTAACGCAAGGTAAACAAGGACATAACTTAAACGCTATAGATAAGTGGTTTAGTTTAAATCCACTTAAAACGTCTCTCAGCCGTTATAAAAGTAACATTACCAATAAAGTAAATAAAACAGAGCAGCAATAAAACGAAAAGCGAAAGAACTCCCATTGTAGAAAAAGACAATGTCCATTTTTTGGCTGCAAGTGTTGTTAAAAATACTGATGCTAAGAAATGTATGTGCCTTATATATGGAAATATAAGGTCAAGCACTTTCATTTTCGTCATAGTTGGTTGAGATTTTATTAAAACAAACAAATTCCTCTCCAGTCAACGACTTCCGTTTAAAAAAGAATTAAAATGCATCTCTTGCTACGCAACCAGTCTCATAGTTTCCTTGAACTTGTGGCTTTGAACTGAACTGCTGCCGCACACATACACACACGCTCACAAAAAAGAAGCAACGAATGTGGAAACGGCACACATGGGAACAATTGACACTGTGTCAAGGCTGGCGGCTCCCTTTGAATTACTGCTCATAGTGGGAAGCATGTTAGCGCCAACAGCAGTGGGCTAAACGGCCCAAACTTCTTCCTTTAAATACTATACAGACAAAGCTTGATTCGAAGTATTTAGGATTAAGGCCCAAAAAACTGACTTAAAATGCGCACAACTCTTTCCCGGCCTCGAAACTAGCACACAGTTTTATGGTATAAAGTGTCTTGTTAGGGGCTCATGTACGTCAAGCTAGATACCTATATGGATGTTATGTTTGGACTTGGAACTCCTAAAAAGAAATTATGTATTACATTCACGGGACCTTCTCTGCCCACTCTTCTGGGGGAAGAAAGGGAAAAAAAAAAAAAAAAAAAAAAAAAAACTTATTCTTATATCTACCTCATGTTAAATCAAATGTTTGCAGAAATACCTTTACTATTATTACTATTACTATTATTACTATTACTATTATTACTATTATTACTATTATTACTATTATTACTATTATTATTATTATTATTATTATTATTATTATTATTATTATTATTATTATTATTATTATTATTATTATTATTATTATTATTATTATTATTATTATTATTATTATTATTATTATACCCTTGTAAGTATACAAGGGATACAGGAAGCTTAAGCGATAAGTCAAATTTCACTTTCTCTGCTAGGTATAAGTACAGGAAGTATTGTATTCGACCCAAAAATTCCATGTCGAGATTTTACTGGAAATATGTTTTGAGCCCCATGAAAAAAAAAAAAAAAAAAAAAAAAAAAAAACAGTTTTAGAAAAAGGTTCGCGCGCGCGCGCGCGCGCGCGTGTGTGTGTGTCTGTCTGTCTGTCTGTCTGTCTGTCTGTAATCAGCATAACTCACAAACGAAAAGTCGGTTAAGAACCAAAGTTGGTATTTATATTTAATGTCTTTTAAGGATCCGACACGAAGATTTTGAAGAGAACTCCTCCACCCTAAACTACCCTTGACATGGAAAATTTTTATTTTCCCGAAAATGGCTCTAACGATTTTGATTAAAATACCATATGTTTGAGATATTTTTATGGCAAACGAAATGTATATTTTGAATTTTCCGGGAGATCTCATTAAAATACACAAATTATGCCCAATGCATTTTTTTTGTAGAGTGAACCGTTTCGGAGATATTCCTTGTTATTTGTGTGTGTTTTGTAATGCCTAAACTTAAACTTTACTGAAATGGAATCAAAGGTGCATAGGAGTGACATTAAGAAGAGGTGGATATAATGAGGTCCATTACAGTGGCATAGGTATAAGCGCTATATTATGACATGGTCGAGCATGTTCCTCGTTCGCATTTCCGTTACAGTACTTGGCTCGCAGTGACGTAGGAGAAAATGTTTTAGCCAAAACGTTGCAGTAATCAGCAAGTAGTGCCACTTAAAACTATCCACCATTTCCCGTCGACCAGCTTTCAAAGCTACATAACTCTTCTTTACATTGCAAATGCCTGATTTCGTAGTAACTTCTTTAGCTTTTATCCTGTCCTTATGATAAAAATAAAGAAGTATGAAATAGGTCTTGCCAGCAAGCACGTTTGATATATATAGCTTTTCTAGACCTATTTTGATTTCGTGCAAAAGACGGCTATTTAAATCACTTTTAGCGTTGGTATCCTTCAATTACCTACGATCCCCAGCGGGTTAGTCTGGTGCCACTAAACAGCCCCGCCCTTAAGATAATTTGTTTGGTTGTAATTATGTGGCAGCCAGAAAACACCCTATGATTTTCACGACTATTATGGCCATTTTACATGTAATGATGCCTGTCTGCCTATACGTAGACGGGATATCAAGAACAAACTTAGAGTAATGCTTGCAAACACTGTTTTCCGATTGCTATTAGTAGTTTTGAATTGCAGGGGCTGATCGCGCTTTTCCTACATTTAGAATTTTCAACTCTGATGTGTAAAAATGGAACTTAGTCGTTAATACAAGTCAGTTTTTAACCGAGCAAGATGGCTAAGACCAGTAACGCCCAATCTTATGCAAAAGAGAGGAAGGTAGATTTGCCTCCACCTACCTTTCGCCGAGCTGTGAGGTATTCATATGGCTCTAAAACAAACCTCTCTACCTATTTGAATGAGCGAAAGGGAATTTTTTCATGCACAAAAGGAAGGGAGAAGAGCGACAAGGTGACAATACTTGACTCAGACACGGAAGGTCATAAATTCAAATCCCATTAACGGTCATTCTCTCAGAGGATTTCCTTTTACGTGATTTCCCTGTCTTCTGGTAATAAGGGATTGGTTATTCAATACTACGTCCCAAAGAGCCATTCTAGACTTAAGTAAAATATACTGTTTCTACGACTAGGTATCTAAGGCTTCATCAGAAATGCCAAAGTAGATTACACAGAAAGGGGAATACGCAACCAAAAACTTCTGTCCGATATCAGGAGCCATTCAAAATGAAAATTAAGCATTAATATAACTTCGTCAACTTAAGCATTTATTTAACGCGAAATATAGGTAATTTACAATCACAAGTAGAAACATTAATAGCAACAATCGCAAGAGTGTGAAATAGTTGAACTAATATGACGGCCTGCGAAGTGACTACCGACAGTGCACTCGACGAAAGTGGTTATGTTCCTGTACAGAATGAACAAAAATATCAATGTGTTTGCATTAAACTGAAATGCTTATATGTATAAAGAATTAGGCAAACACTTTGCTCGTCTGTTTATTAAAAATTTGCTGTCTCATTTAGTTAGATCTGGGTTTCAATTAATAAATGAGGATACTAAAAGATGTCTTACTATCAGGTTGAAACTGATTACAATCAACTTGCTTTCTACTTAGTTTAACAATACATTGATGAGCTACTTACCCCGTTAAAGGTTGGTGAACTCGCAAAAAACTGTCATCTAGTGTCAAAATCTGTTTTGTTGCGATTTGTTATATATCCCAGTGATTCCTGGTTCGTGATCTTAAGCAGAAAGGTAGTGACGCAGAATCTGATATGAGGTGGCAGAAGGAGAATCGCTGACTGGCTACTTTATTAGGCTTGACGTAGGTATAAACCTGAAGGCTTGGATATTGCAAGTTTCTAAGTTAAGGTTTAATGCTTATGTTTATATGTATGTGATTCAGGGGCGTATACTCAGGGGTATCCAGAGAATCGGAGATAGCCCATATGGGTTTGCTAAAGCTTTCTGGAAATTACACTATACTGCATGGCATTGAGAATCATAACTAGCTCCATAAAATATTATCTTTAATTGTGCAGCAATTACGTACATAAGAACCAGCCGCTAGACCCTTGACCAAGGATGGGCATTAGTGTGCATTTGCCCTCCGAGAGCATGGCGAGTTCCGCGTGCGTGCGCTGTAGTGTGCTTTTCTTAGTAGGCACCCTCGGGATTCGGGATACAATGACATTGTGCATTGCAGTAACGTTTAACAGTAGAATAATGTGTCGCCCGGTTAGCACAAGATCGCCACCTGGTTGTGACCACTTGCTCTCAGTCCCCCCTGCAACAGTCTGGATAGCAACTGTCTTGCACAACCTTTGTTCGTGGCGGAGCCCAAAATGTGCTCACGCACATTCCCATATTCCATTAGAAGATGCACTAAGCTAAATTTTAACTTTAGAAGCTATAAACCTTCTGTCGGTTAATGTTACAAACATAATTAACACTTATAATGCATATCTGTAACGAAATAGCTTCAGTTTCTTCGTTTTATTCGCTATAAATATAATTTAATATAGAACTGTGTATTAACGAGCCATGCGCCTTTTATGTAATAAAGTTGCCTGTCTTGTAGTTTCCCAGCTGTAGAAACTCAATAAAAGTGGTTGGAATTTCACGAATTAGTTATGGAAAATTCAAGATTTACATTTGAATTCTTATGAATCCAACATACTACACATGCACGACCCATATACTAAATTTTAATCAGTTTCACTAGGAACGATTTTTGAGAAAATCAAAATCGAGCTTCTGTCCTGTAAAGAATTTTTTGAATGTGGGGTGTTTCCTCAAAATATTCATCTTGCATCCGTTTAAAAAGAACTTGTGTCAAAGTTGACATTTTGGCGCTTATCCGACTTTATTTCTCAGTTGTGTGTGCACATGTCTATGAACAGTATAGCTCAAAAACGAGGTGGTTGGGCCCTAATGACCTAGTTGTCGACGGGCCCTTAAACCCAAATCACTCACTCACGAGAAGGTGGTTAATTTGGGAATTTTGAGTAACTGGAAAATTGATATGGCATATGCAACAACTTGACTCAATGAAATTTGCGGAGGGGGACTTAGCACCTCGACCGAAATGCGATCTTTAATGCCTATGCTCCAAAAAAAATCCAGGGGTCAGGAAGGTCGGTCACCAGGATCGAACCCGCGAACTCCCGAATAACAGACGCCATCCCGCTCGGTGTGCAACAACTATGTACACAGGAAATATAGAACTTTAAGACACGCATCAGCAATTATAGCCATCATAATTGGTTTGGATTTTTCAGCAGTTTGTCATTTTAAAGTGCTATAGCTACACATTCAGCTGTTTCTCATGGTCATACAAAGTGTATGAAGTTATTGGGCCAGTTGATAGCGTCGGCTTTTAACATCTGACTATCGATTCGGTTTCCTCTATACCCTTTGCATCTACAACAAATGTGTAATGAAGGTGTACAGGTCTGCAAAGGCTTAAGACGAAATAGAAAAGTAAGCTTTTGAAATAGTTTAATGAAGATATATCAAAATAAAAATAGCGGGTGGAGGAAGTCATGTGAATGCGACACCTCAGAACCATTTGGTGGAGGGATTGTAAGCCCTTCCTGGGCCAATCACGTAAAACGAAGCATTACCATGAATGTCAGTTCCCAGCTAGGACAACAGATGTGCTCTGGTATGAAGGAAAACGGATGCGTTAGGATATCTGATCACCTTGGAATGTAAGTCAGGGTTTCTAGACGAAAGGTTAATTGACTGCAGCATGTTACATGACGTGACCGCGCGATACATCCTACCAATTTCTCTTAAAGCTGTAATCAGAGGAGGCTGTCAGTCATTACTGTCACTTAGCAACAGATTACTGCAGCCGACTTTTCTTTGCTTACACCAGAGCCAGCCGTGTGGAAACATATAACATTGACAAATTTAATCTGAACGTTTGAATATAATTCTTAAGTGTACCTGCAGCAAGTGATGTATCCATATAATGTTCTACTTTTCCAGGGCTTCTGATTTCAGACTGAAATCAGGAACTTCTCCCGATAAAAAGTAATAATAAATCTGTTTTAGAACAATGTTTATTCACAGTTTTTTTTTTTTAATTTAGGTTCCAGTTATGTTAATTAACAAGAAAGAACTTTCTTCTTTAAATAAAATACCAACATTTGTAGCCAGTGGCGTACCAGGGTACACAGGTTGCATTCCCTTCAGAGTCTACTCCCAGCACCTTTTAGATAGACACAGTGTTCCTACTCTCTTTTACTCAAGAGAACGTCTGTCCTTGAACGTTCAATCGCGCCGTGGATTGGGGAGCTTCCTGGAACGATGTAAACATAGTAACTAACACCAGCAGTTCAAAATTATTGTGTACAATGCAGTTGGACTGTAACCAGTCATGTGGTTTCTTGAGTCTCCAATAAACATAATTCATCATCTTCTTTTCTTGATTACCCTCCCCTATGTAGGACTTACAAGCCAGTGCCCAGGTCAGACGCCTGTCGGGGAGCACAGGAACCTATGGACCGGACAGAGTGAAGACCTGGAAGCGGGTGGTCTGCCAAGCACCAGGTTTAATAGTGAGGAAAAGGATGATATGAAATTCAGGCGAAATCGATTAATGGAAAGGTGATGATGGAGCAATTGGTGGAATGAGTGGCGAGGGAATCCGGAGAAAACCCGTCCAGGCGCCACTTTGTCCACCACGAATACCACATGCGGGTTCCTGGGATCGAACCCGGGCCGGCTAGGTGGTAGGCGAACGGTCTAACCGCTCGGCCACGGCGCCGCCTAACATAACTAATTGGTGATATTATTCAAAGTATTCATAAATAATTGCTTTGTTTGATGCAGTAATATGTGTGAGTGATGCTCTTTCGCGTAATACTTATTGTACCGCGAAAGAAAGGATAAGTCGCTTTTGAAGCAGGCTGTAAACCAGTGGCGTAGCCTACCAGGCTCGGATATGTAGCCCAACCAATATTGTAAAATTCGTTGTAATATGACCCAACCTAAACAGAGTTGCCCTTCGGAGTTTTCATCTTTAATCAATGTCTGAAAGAAATATTCGATAATACTAAGAGCATGATTCAAAAGAAAATCTCCTTTTCTGTCAGTAGTTACATCTGTAAAGCAAACAAACAAACATCTCTTCAACATTTCTGTCAACGTTTATGTAACGAACGGTATAAAGTTGTTCTTCACTATTAATGTCAGAAGTTTCATCTAATATAAATGAAACAAAGATGGTATGAGAAATTTCTTTGTCAATTCCATGTGTCATGACGGCACTGACACTTGAGTGAGTGAGTGAGTGAGTGTGTCGGGTTTAAGGGCCCGTCGACAACTCTGACACTTGAAATTAAGTCATTCTGGTATCAGGTGAAGTTGCACGAAAAACTCCTTTTTCAGAGACGCATAATATATTGCTAATTCATTCAAATATTCAATATAATTGCCTCAGTTTGAAGATCCTTAAATCTCATTGTGAGCATGAAAAGCAAGTGCCTTTTTCCTAGAAAACATACAGCCAGTGCAAAATGAGAAAGTAAAGCTCTGTTCTTCCCCACTTCATTGTTATTCTGCTCAACTGAGAGCTTATACTGATTATTCAATGAAAATTCTATTTCTGGATTTATCACGAATATTTTGGCTAGTTTTTGCATATTATGTGATTACAAGAATAGTTACAGTTTTTGGCTGCCTTATAAATGCTATTTAAATTTTCATAACTGCTGGAATTCCAAACTCACTTTTCTTTCGGGGAAAAAAAAAAAAAAAAAAAAGATCAACAAAACATCTGTTTTAGGTATTACGACACAGCCAGGATTCACTTCCATAAACTTTGATCTTCAAATGGCTTATACGTTTTTAATGTTCGTCGTAATACTGAGTGCGGGCTTTGAAGGATCTGCATTAATTACATATTGCTTTTTAGAAACATTTTAATGTTTGGTAGCTTCTTACGTTGAGTTTGTCGATCACACAATAGTTAATTTCTATTTTCGTTGCTACAGCGACACGGAAACAAAGTTTTGTTTACTACTGTGGCTCTGATTCATGTTTTGACGTCATGGATGCATACTGTCGGTATGCATACCTTTATCCCAGAATCCGAGCAAATATTAACCCACGTTTGCTTTAATAGTAAGTAACCAAGTGTCCAAATTATGCTCAAATGTCCACAATTAAAGAGAACACATGCAAGAAAAGAACAAAGTGCGAGTTGCTCTCTATTCACGACTATAAATGCAATAGTGTTAACATGAGATGTGCAATAACACCTTACATCCCGCGGGCCAAGCGCACACCATATTCCTGAGCTGACGACAGATGCCGTTGACCCAAGCTTTGTTTCGAAACATACTCCAAATTGTTGCACAATTCAAATCATAATGTTTAGGAAAGCTTCATTTTTTATGACATTAAAACGATTATGTAGCACAAAATTACAATGACCACCAATTTGGCAATCAGTTTGACGAAAATTACAGGGTATGTAATACATCTCTCACATACATTGACGCTACACCCCTGCTGTAAACCGTCAGCGCGAAAGGAAAAACAATAGAACGCTCAAGTTCACTTGTGACAACCACAAGGTCATAGCTGAACTCCTGAATCAAATACAGTAGCATCCACAGTGCTCAGAATACCGCTTTTACTACTACGGCACCGCAGGCGGTAACACTAATGATACATGGAATGAAGATGGAGCACCGATGGAATGAAATAGCGGGAGAAACCGGAGCACCCGGAGGAAACCCGCCCCAGCGCCGCTTCGTCCATCACGAATCCCACATACGGTTGCCTGGGTCGCTTTGGTGACAAGCGAATGGTCTAACCACTCGGCTACGGCGCGGCCAGAATACTGCTGTGGATGATTCACTCGTGCTCGGTGCTAGTCTTCAGGGTAGACATGTCTATAATCGATCATCCCCTGCAAGAATGGCGTGAGTGTATATATACACACATGCGGTTTTTCGTTCCAATGTGTTTCATACGCTTGTATCAACCACAAAGCAAACCTACGACAAAAGCAACCTAACATTACTCCTGCAAATATCAAGAGTGCAAATGTGCCCTTTCATTTACACGAAGTGTATGAAGCCTAAAGAAATTAGGTTTTCAATTGGCGAACAGGAGTAGGTAGGTATCTTATCCGTACAAGAAATGAGGCCATAATGCAAGACGTGCCAAAGCATGTAGCGCACATAATGAATACCAAACACCCAGGAAGGCGCATGAGATAGGAATCATTAACAAGCAAGCGTCATCTTATACATATGCACATATATCACTCCTTATTTTATGGTAATAAATTTGCACAACTAAAGAGCGTGTAATTTTCGGTTCATTAATATTGCTAAGCACATTCTGATTAGCGCGAGTATATCTTATGATCAGAAAACAAGTTTGTTGGCTTTTTACTACGCATCTTTGAAGTATTTCGGAAAAACACTGACAGTGTTAGATATTTACAGCAATTATTGTAAATTGTCATTTTACTCTGCAGAATTTTAGGAAGCTGTACTACGTTCACGTTTATGTGCCCCTCCGGTGGGATTTTAACCAAGGACAGTACAAATTCAATTTGTTTACTTTCTTTACCACGTACATAGTAGGTAGAGAAGTATTGCATTCTACCCAAAAATTCGATACCAAGATTTCACTGAAAATACCCGTTTCTGAATCTAAATAAAGCGTTTTATAGAAAGGTCTGCGCTAGAAAACAGCATAACTCAAAAATGAAAAGTCTGTTAAATACCAAATTTAGCATTCAAGTTCAGAATCTTCCAAAAATGCGATACAATGATCTTTAAAAAAAAAAAAAAAAAAAAACAAACCTCACGCAAACTACTCTTGGCATGTAACAAATTTCGAAAATGTTAATTTTCTCACGACTGGCTCGAATGATTTTGATTAAAATAGCAAATGTGTAAGATATTTTAATGACAAATAAAACGCGTATGCTGAATTTTCAGGGAAGAGCCTCTGAAGTCCATTTTATTCTGGGTGGCTTGCATAGCTGGTAAACTATGAGAGATAAACAAAATCTTACTGCACAAAAAAACGTAGATATCATTAAAGCGCACAATTTATACCTATCACATTTTTGGTTGCGGAGATAACCGTTTCCGAGACATTCCTCATCACTGGTTTCAATTTTCAAATACTTATATCTAATTCTGTCAAATGGGGAGTCGTTATCCGTCCATCACATAGCGACCAAATCTTAAAGAATTTGACTCGTATAAGCCTACTGTATTTTCCTATTCTGCTATCTCTATGCTTCCTGGCCATTTTCTATTTCTGGAAATTTCCATTGCTCGTAGAAAATCCTCCCCATTTCCGTCACGGCAGCGGGATGCAACAACGGGCCTGGCAATCCTAATACAGAGAGACTCAATGAACTAAGAACCGGCTGCGCGGTGGTTTTTCACTGGGCGCGTGCTACTGCTGCAACAAGGTCACGCAACTGACTCGGCTTTGCTCTGCAATATTCATGATGTAATTTAGCTATCACGAGTTATTTATTTTGTCCTGCATTTAATCACAAAGTATATTATGGCTGAGTATGGTGCACTGTGTGTTTATTTATGATTCGCATGTGCTAACTCGGTAAGTTCGTCAGGTATTTCTCATGGCTCTGTGCGAATAACTATTTAATCGACGAAGTTCAAACCATTAGTCTGGCAAATAAAGCCTATAAGAGTAGTTTTTAAAATGTATAGTTGCATCTACGCAATTCCAAGACGAGCGCCGATAGCGCGAACAAAACACCGCGCAACCGGTTCTTAGTTTATTGGCTCTCCCAGTATTTTCATGAATGCTTTCATCTCCTAATTTTTCGGATACTACCATTCGTCATTTCTTTCAGCCTAGCATACACAAGTGGAAACGAAAACAGACTGGCCTGAAGTGCAGGGAAGTTTTCAAATGTACTTGCAATTGAAGTAACTCTGTGAAAACAACTACACTCTTATTAGCCGTTTCAGACCGAGGAACGTACATACGTTTGTAAGCCATTACAATACCACTGAAGACGCAACGGACTACATCAAACAAATAATGTGGCATTGGGACAAACTTCTGCTGCCTTCATCGCCACTGAACGAGAATGCGGAAAAACACAACACTACAGTCATCTATTGTTGCTCTCCAATGAACATAATGGCGCAAGCGCATAATCGTAAAGCAGGAACGCTGCGTTTTGCTGCTAGAGTTGGCAGATATTCCACTAATGCAAATTGGGGTCGACCTCTCATTGCGACAAATCGAGTCAGGGCTCGCAAGGTCGGAACGTCTTGTGACATTTGCCCAATGCAGCTCGCTTCCTAGAACTGTTTACTACTCCACGGAATTAGAACACTAAGGTGAAACGCAGTATTACGGTGCAATCAAACACGCTACATGGCAGCAAAAATAATCCAATTGGTTGATTAAATACCTCTACTTTGCTAATTATACGTTTAAGCAGTAAGCAGAATGGAACAAAGCAAAACGAAATATAATGCTTATAATTCACGTAATTTTCTCGACTCACTCATTTATAAACTGTGCAATTTTGTGAATTTTTCAGGAGAGCAATTTCTAACTTCAAAACCAAAACCTCGTTTGTTTCATTATGTGATAAATTGAAATATTTACACGATATTTAGGCTTATTTGTGTAAATATTGCATATAATGTAGTTTAGGAAAGCTGTGTCTTGTCTATCTCCGTCTCCTTAGCGCGGTGGTAGCGCTGCTGCTTACCAAGCGGATGACCCGGGTTTGATTCCTAATTAAGGAACTACTTGATTGAAAAGTAGCGGCCCCTGGTCCAGAAGACCGCATAACCGGCCGGCAGGGACCGGGGCGCGACCACGTCCCACCTCCAGTACTGCACCCCACTCATGACGTCTATGGTGGGTCGAGGTGGGGGACGCAGCGGTCAGGCGGTAGGCCTTGGCCCGGATGGGCTGTTGTGCTACGGGATTACGTATTTATATTATAGAATCTCCACAAAACAGGAAATACAGATTTTAGAGCTCACACGCTTAATCTTCTTAGAGCATTTCATTGCCTTATTAATAATATTTAAGGATACAGGGTATTCCATAAATTGTTTTTCAAAACAATTCTACATTAGATGAGAAGAACTTATCAGTGTTCTCAATCTATTCTCAACTTTTTCGAAATTTCAAGCAGCTTGCCAAAACTTTTCCGCTGTATACGAGTACGAATTTTGCATTATAAATAAACAGATTCGGAAGCAAGTAACACTTGACTATTCACACTTCCGGATCTTGTTCGTCTGACAGAATCATTTGAATGCTTACGAATTTGTAAGCATTTAAACCAAGACGAGAGGAATTGAACTTCATCTGTGACTTAGCTTTACGCAGTGACGCAGTGTTCCTCATGCTGTATTGGCATTTGTAAACAATACCTATCCTACATTAAAGAGGACTCAAGTTATCTGCGTTCGTAGTTCATCTGAAGGCACAGTGTGAGGAACCAGTTCTGTCCGTCTGCTCTACAGACAAAACGTGCACAACTTCATTTTTTGTCAATTCCAAGCATTTTCTCCTGATTATATAGCAAGAGGTTCTACCACCCATCATTATGATGATTATTCACTATAAAATATCGCCGCGATATCGATATATAATATAATATCGATAGCAATAGTGAGCTTACGTGTCAAATTTCTTCTCACAGCTCACCGATTCAATTAATGTCTCGTATATTACAAACGCTACAGTTCAGTTCCAGAAAGGTTTACTGCTATCTGTAAGTTTGTAAAACATTTTGAACGTCAACGCTACGCTTTTTTGTTCATAATTCGCTATAGAAAACAATTGAAAGTCAATGTGTACGTACTCATTTAGGATGAGGCGTAATGGACGGTGATGTGCTGAGGATTGGCTTCGAAGGAAAAGCTTTACTCTGTCATCGGAAATTTCCATCCATCCCTGTCCACA
Source organism: Tenodera sinensis (assembly GCA_030765045.1). Taxonomy (NCBI): domain Eukaryota; kingdom Metazoa; phylum Arthropoda; class Insecta; order Mantodea; family Mantidae; genus Tenodera; species Tenodera sinensis. The sequence goes on from CM060964.1 coordinate 268,629,330, forward strand.
AGTATGGGGAAGGATCGACGGGGCACCCTGCCGGGCATTTGGAAATGTTAAGGACTCCGATTGCGCTGTGTATATCCCAATCATATATGACCATCCTTTTTAATCTCTTACTTCAGCCCTTCCTTCCGGAGGTCACAAAGGCGCTATAATAGTAATGCTAAAATCCCCCTACGCACCAAAATCAAGCGTATCTTTAATACGAAAATATAAAAGAATGAAAATACCATTGGCGTAGCGTGGTGTGTGGACTTGGGTGCACTTTGAACTCGTGTTAGGGTACGGATAGGTGAAATTTCTAAATTCTACAATTAGCGGATTTTGTTCAAACTCATATCAGACATAACACATATAAGGAATAATGTACATTCAAATTTTCATTGTCATATCTTCAACATCTTTAAATGTATTATCTTTTCTAGTTATCGTTTTGGCAGCTTATCTAAAATGATCCACACGGTGAAGATTTCAAGATTTTGATAATTTTAAATATAATTTTGTTACAAATAGGTACTCTCAAAGGAATGCTGAGAAAAGCAAATTTTATAGTACTTTGGTTTATTAAATGAAAATGATTAACTTTGAAAAAAAATTCACAATTTTTATATTTTTGTAGAACTTCATAATTCACCATCTGGTAAACATTAAAGTTACAGAAGAATCACTCCCACTATTTTTTCTGCATTCTCAGTTTGTTGATTACAAGTACTTGGAGCAAGAAATACAGCGTTCTCTCTACAACGCGTGTTTTCCTCGTAGTGAACCACGCAGAAGCACATGAGCAATATGCATACCCTGCCTTCGGTTTCCTGGCGTATTTTTCTCTCACACGTTCACACACATTACTGTTTAAAATCCTGCTTGTACTCTGATACGTGCAGAAGAACTTAAAAATATGGAAGTAACCTTCACTTAGAAACAAAATACTGAAAAACCTAGCTTTAAACCTCCTTAACATTAACAAGCGAGATGCACTTTTCAAGTTGCATCTACTGCGCTTGCACATCGTTTGACGTTGACTGGCGTCAGGAAAGCACAACCACCAACCGCTCTGCTTCAATGCTTGACGTGATGCACTAACAATACTAATTCATAGCAGGTTGTTGTTCGATACATACTCCTAGCAAGCATTACGCCAATTGGATTAGTATATAGATAATAGGAGAAGTTAACTAAGGAAAACTGGCAGGGTATACAACACATCACCCACATCCATTGACGCTACGCCCTGGAAAATAACTGTATGACAGAACTTAAGGTAGTAGGACCTAGTACGAAAGATATATAAGAAACTATGTATGTGAGTCTCGACGAACAATCTTGCTTCATTGTAATTTTAAACTTGGGCAAAGAGAGATTTGGGGAGCATTCAAAGCGCGATTGAAAGACCATTATTTTGAGAAGCCAAAAGGATGAAGCAGATGATGAAGAGGAGGAGGATGCATATTGAATTTCTAGTTTCGAACTACAGTCTACTGTCAATTAACCGTGTTCCAATTAACTGAGTTTCCGGGTTAACAGAGGAAGTTGGCGTGTTTCAATAGTTGAATGGTACCGTAGTCATAAGTCGGCTACGATATGTGTGCGTTTGGAGAATGACCCTACCTTTTTCTTGACAATGCGTAACGTCGTCAAGGCTTTCGATCCAAAAGGTTGGGGGGGGGGGGGGGGCAAGATATGTGCAGTTGCACAATGAAACAGTACTAATCTGCTGATGTCTTCACATCAGTTCTCGGAGCATCTTTGCCGATGTTTTCTTTACCTGACTGCACTTCCGATGCCCCGCCCACTTGTCCGTAACTGTTTGGTTACTCTTCCCTACAATCGTGATCGACTTACAGCTACTGTCTGTTTACCAGCTTACGGTCTTAGGGGAAAGAAGGGGAGAGGAGAGACATTTCACGTAGTGTAACCCAAGTTTTGTAAACTTCCTCGCAAACGTTCTGCTTGTTGGGTTGCCATGTTATTCGCGCTATGTTTGGTCATTGATAATTTCTCTTAATTTTAGTTGTAAAATTGTACGGATCACTAGTTGTATGTCGAAAGTAATGAAAAAACTAGTGTAGATGCATGTAGATAAACCCCCTCCTAGTAGTGCTGTGAAATCTGCTATGATGTTGTTGCACAACAAATGGGTTCAGAGTGACAGTTTTATGTGTAAAACATCTTTATAGTATGATTGAAACAAACAAACCTAAAGAGGTTCTTAAAGCGGACACATTTTTGGTCTTATCGCACCACACTGTCGTTTGCTTGGCCCCATACACGTGGGATAGAACCAGCTTGGGCCATGTTAGAAACGAATACTTAAAGAACTGTAACAGGTGACTTATCCTTACAGGAATTGTACGATATAACGCTCGAGCATATATCACTTGAGACCGCACAGACTGGAAGCATTTTTGAAAAATATAGATAAGGTAGAAAATGATCAGTGGGAGAAAGATGGAGTAGTTAAGAACATGGTTTACGTTTTATAAGCTCAATATACTGCATGAACTGAAAATGACTTAAGTGCCACTATTTTGAGCGAGTTCTTTGCTTTAATCTAGTGTGAATACACACTCCAAGATTGGTAGTACTGTCGTAAGCGCGACTAGAAGTACAACTCCTGCTTCAGATATCGCTGTGTACCTGGAATTGTTCACTGATGCACTGGCGGCTGCATTCCTGCCAGGGACCATGAACTGGTGAACAAACTGTAGTTGATGGGCTACCAATCGTAAAGAAAGACGTCCTAGAGTGGTGTAAGAACAACAAATTCAGCTGGCTGACGACACTATTGTTGATATGGCCATCAATCCTGAAAAGCAGCAGGACACCGAAGATCTGCCTGGAAATACAACATTCTGGAGGAATAAAAATAATCCAAGCTGCTATAGCCCCTACATCGAACGGCAAGAAGAGTCTACGCCGCTTAATTGTCCCAAGAGCTCTGGCGTTATATCGCAGTCAAGGAGGCAAGAGGTTAGTTTAAAAACCACGAGATTTTTTCAAAAAGTAATCTTCTGATTTAATATTGTAACCTCTTTATCTCTTCTTTAAACTGCATAGTGTTCAAGGTAAATTTTAAGGAATTATATTCTAATGAACAGCTATAGAGTTTTAAAAGTTTTTTTTAGTAATTTATGTCCTATTAGCATATCATCCTCATTATCCTAGTTTTTTCGTAACCGAGTTCGTCTTGAGCCCATTTAGCTCGGATAATCGCAGGTCTACTGTAACATGAAGTTCAGAATACTTTGTTGTTTTGTGTGCAATATGAATTATCCAGAATTTGTTTACTATCTACGAAATCTCGATGTTAAATCTCAACTACCTCTGTATTTTCCATCAATTTCTGTGTTCGAATTGGTTACTCCCTACAGGTAGGGACCTAATTGAAGGTTTGCGAAGCTAATATTTCGTATTCCGACTCGATGTAGCATTAAACAGAAACGAAGTGGTATGCGGCTGCAGTGAAGCTAGTGGATAATGACTAGTTATCTGACATTTCCAAGCACTCCGGCGAAATTCGCCATGTACAGATAAACGACGTGGTTACCCGCCTGAAGGAGGTCATGGTGGCGCAATCGTTAGCGCAATGGCACGATCCCTGTCGCCACCTCTGCTTTTTACGCCTTTATCCTTGTTCCAATTGAATACTCTACCTAACCTCTGGTTTTCTTTCTTTGTTTTCCCATTAAGTAACGCGCAGCCAAGTTTAATGAGTGGTTATTAAGAAACTTATAATTAACTTGTTTTTGTTTTCATTTTCCTAAGTAGCAGCCTTCAACTGCTACCAGTTAAACTCTTGTGTTTTCTAAACCATCAATATTGTCATTCGTTTCTCAGAAATTTTCAAATAAACCCAATGGACTCATATTCTGATATTAATATTTGCCTCTGTCTGGTGTAGGATAAAATCTCCTGGGAGTTAATCATAAGAAACAAAGAAATATGCTAGATGTTATTCCTGGCAAAGGAATTCTTCATGTTAATTTTTTTTTTTAAATTAACGACCTCCAACATTGCGTCATATCGGACGAATGAATGAAATGAAATGGGTGAAATGATGCTCAAATGAGTCCGAGGTTCATGGAGCTTTAAGTCACCCGACATTCGTCTTCTCAGGATAGGGAAAACCTCGAAAAAAACCTTACCCGGATAACTTACCCTAAGCGAGATTCGAACTCGCGACCTCTTGAACGTGAGGCAGACACGCTAGCCATCACGCTACCGAGGCGGGCTCTTCATGCTCAGGTTAAGTATATTCTCGTATGATTTAATTTACTGAAGCCCAAAGGTATAATTTCGAAAAGGATTTTGAGCTTCCAACTTCATTCGTCAGTGCCATGCACTCGAGCTTACCTGATTAACCTTGAGTGATTTGCTACTAATTCAGGTATAAAATTCAGATAAATAATGCTGTGATTATTACAAAATATGTGCAATAAAGGGAGTATTTTATGCGTAAAGCTCTCGGAGATTTAAAATGTTTGTATAATATGATGCAATTATACAGAGTTTCCCATACCAATACTCAGCTTGCGGCACTAGAGCCATATTTTGAATTCAGGCATTTATAGTCGGTCTGGGTGGCTCAGTTGGTTAGACGCTGGCCTACTGATCCCAAGGTCGCGGGTTCAAATCCGCCCAGACCGGTGGTTTTTAAATGTGCTTAGAAAGACAGCTCCATGTCAGTAGATTCACTGACATGTAAAAGAACTTCTACGGGGCAAATTTCCGGTACACCGGCGACGCTGATCTGCTCCTGGCAACTGACAGCGTCGTTAAACAACAAAATATTTTTTTCGGGTACTTATAAAGAAGATCTTCAGATCTTACCCGAAAAGAGATGTTGCATTAGATACATAAATTGCTTCTTGCGCATCATTTGTGATCCAATTTTAATGAAATGCTTATGCTTTATCTTAATAAGCGCATTCATAACTGCTATTAATGTATTTTCCGTGATGCATCCAGTTTATCGTATGCAATTCTTTTCAGAAACTAATCCGAAAGAAAGACCAGAAATTGTATCTCAAGAAGCAAGTTAATGGTTTAAAAGACTCATAACTAGTTTTACTAGCCATGTATAGGACAAGGTTGAAAAGAGGTAGAATGAGACTAAAAGGTTCAATGCCATAGCCGGTATTTGAACTATGGATAGTCCGACTTCTCTAATCAATGAGCTACCATGGCAATGTGCCGACACGACACTGGCCTTGTTTTCATTTATGAGTAATAGAAGTTCAGAGTTACCGTAAACCGTAAAAGTAGACAAAATCTTACTACCCAAAAATGTGGTTCTTGCTAAAGCACAGAGTTTATATCAAATATGTTTTGTGTGGAGATAAGCAATTTCGAGGCATTCCTTGTTATTTGTTTGAATTTTCAAATACTTATTTTTTTTCTCAAATGGGAAATCGTGTTTCGTAGAAAGAGTGGGTGAAGAAACACAACACTGAAGAGGGGTGAAGAGGAACTGGCTGTGACATTGGATGAGAAGAATCTGCTTAAGAGATACCCTGAAAAGACTGGTGAATGGGAAGAAATGTTGGAGGAAGAAGGTTCCACAAACCCTGAAGTAGGCCAAGGGTGTTTGAACCTGCTACCTTGGGATCAGCAGGGCAGCGTCTAACCAACTGAGCCACCCAGACCGACGTGTGATTAGATGAGAAAGTGGCAGACTGCTTCAATGCTAACCTTCAAATCCAGTGGTCCCGGGTTCGATTCCCAGCTAGAGAGGGAATGTTTTTCAGCCAGGCTTATTCTCTATGCCTCTAGAGTATGGAACTATGGATGTGAAAATGTGAATGTGTATGAGTGAATTTAATGTAAAAAGTAACATAACCCAAAGATTAATGCCACCGCAAGGGAGTGTGTTGTTGAGGAATGGTTCCAAAGGTAAAAATCCGCCGATATGACCTCAGATGTCATAGGCGGCATATAAACTGAACACTTAAAAAGTATTGGCAGACAGGTATACTTAAACATTGGCTACCATCAAACTTCTCGTTTCCTGTTATAAGTCACATAAAATGCTGACAATTCAAAACAGAAAGATAAAATGTTGACATCAACTTTAAAACTGTGATAACCTATCATAAAACGTTTGACATCGTGTAATATACTCAACATCATGTGATCAAGGGTTTTATCACACTCTGTGACCAGAAATATGATAGTGTAATACAGGCCTTAGAACCCAACTTGATGTAAACACATTGCACCATTAACTATCCTACCATGCACGAGAATCCAAAGCACCATAAAATATAGTACATTATCTGTAGGTTTTCAAAAAAAAAAAAAAAAAATGTTAATCAACCGTAGCTCGAACCTTTTAATATGGATTAATGGTATGGCGTAAAGGAGGTTGTAGTTTCTGTTTAATTCTGTTCATCCGTCTTTTGCATTCATAGGATAATGATGGATAGTCGATAAGCGGATAAACCTGGCTGCTTCTACAGTTGTAAACACGAGACTAACGCGGAGGGATACAAAATGTTATGTACACATCAGGTCTGAATCTAAGGCAGGATCGATTAAACGATACCATCGTGATATCGCTTATGCTACTGCTACCAGTGTGCAACCTTGGCATGTCTGAAGGAGCCGATGAGGATGACGTCGCCCTTCTCTTTCCAATCTTAAAACATACCGACTTCTTTGTTTGAATGCATTACCTTAAAAAGCCGCAGAGAATGTAAAAAACATTTAAAATACTCAAACAGTCTAGTTCTCCCACTGTCTACAACATCTCTCAATTGTTACTATAACCGACAGAGGTCGTTAAACCCACAACACAAGCCACATTTAAAAGAAATGACGATTTGACAGGTGAGTGCTATTTTAAGCTGAGCGTGGTATATTTCCACCACAAAAATGCAAATAAAACAAAAGAAGATGATGTAAGATGACGTATGGCGCCACGAAAGCACCTTTGCTGTTGTTTATATTGGCAGTCGGATGTTTCCTAATGGTCGATCGGAATGTGCAAGCAGGTTAATGGCGGTCTTCATTCATCTGATATCGGCACGGCGTGGGTGCGGCTAAGCGCCCTATAATAGCCCTGTTCGTAGGTATAATAATATATGCCCTATTGCTGTAATGATGTTTCTATCGTAATTCTGGTGTGAAAGGGCAGCTCTAGTTTACAGCTTCCCAATAGCTGGCAACAAACCTATGACGCCATCGGGCTAAATCACACACAGCTTTTCAAATTCTCACCCAAGTTTTCAGAAACTCCTCAGATATCCATTCAATGTGATATTTATGACAGTTTCGTTGAGAGCTTTTTTGACGGGGAGGGAGCTAGACAAATATGCCGGCTTTCGTTTACATATGCCCCCCTCCTCCTACAAAAAACGTAAAATTAGATTAGTAGGATATGTCCATAAAGATGTCTTCGAAAACTGCATGAAGCAATACAAACACTTACCAACCGAATTACGACATGAGGAGCAGCTCTTGCTCATGCACTCAAACTCATCCAGGACACCGACAGAGGAGTAACAACAACCACACAAGACACCAGCACTACAAGAAGAAGAATACATCGAGACACGACAACGAAGACAACGCCAGCACCCGGAAACATCAGGCCAAATTTTTTACAACCACCATGGACAACCCTGCATTAACCTCTGCGCCTTACCATTCATGACATGTACTAACAACGCACATCCTCAACATTAAATAAGTGAATTATTGAATGAAAATAAAATAAAAAAAATAAAAACACAAAATAACCCATTTTTAACCCCAATTAACTAAATAGCTACCCCGCGGCTGAAGAAGGAATACCCCTGAAACAGCCGTAGGGCGAAATAAGCCCTTAAATCCGCTTAAAAAGAAGCACAGACGCTTTTTACGATGATAGTGATAGTCAAACCGTGTATGTGCTTTTTTTCTGGTAGTAGCAGGTTGAACGACAGCCCTCGCTATCACCTTAACCCTTTCATGGGCCGTTTTAATCTATGAGTGAAGTTCCTGTTGTATGCATAATAATGGTCTATGGATACACTTTACAGAAACCCTTTTTTTTTTTCAAAATTCTATTTTCACTATTTTCAAAAATACCACATAAAAGTATATAATATGCAAGGGAAAAGTGTTACATTACATCAAACATTTACAGAATACACATGTACTATGTTATATGTAAGTGTTTTACTACAAAAAACTAGAAACAAGTAAAATTATACATTTTGGTATAACCTGAACTGAAGTCTTAAATAAATCCCTTCAGTTAGGTATTTTCCATGGAACTTCCTAAGACTTTCTAAAACAAGGATCAGAAAATAACGGAACATTACAACATTTGCACATGTACACCCATGGACACCCCCCCCCCCCCCCCAAAAGAAAGAGTCATCTCCAGATTCTAAGTGTCGATCGTAGATCATTGTGTATCTTCGTAAAAGCTGTGTTCACAACGCACACGAAAGAGCTGTATAATGGTCTGTGACTGATAGCACAATGGTTAACATATAAGTACTGAAAACAAAACACAGAAGAACGTTACGGGTTACGGTGGCCGAGAGATTAAGAAGGCATTGCTTCCACTCGTAAGTTCCTAGGTTCATATCCCGCGTCCCTTGTTACTTTTTTATGTTTCTTAATTTTATGACTGGATATGTAGAGCATAATATTGCATTAATATAACATAAATATAACTTTGAAGTTATGGGCTTATCTATGTATACAAAAACATAATTATTCCACTAACACTCGGGTTAAATAAATAAAAATATATTAAATATACTTCTAAAACAAACTCATCTTCTAAAACAAAAACACAAATAATAAACATAATTAATATGGGATGTATGAACCCTCAGCACATATAACTGCCTCCAACCTTCGGGGCATAGACTAAATTAAATGCCTGCAGTAAAGTGGACGAGAAGCTACAGTGTCCCAGGCTTCTTGAATTTGTGCCCAGAGTCTATATTTTGTCCTTCGCCCAGCTACAGGAAAATTGGAGTAGAGCTCCCTTTTCACCTCAGTCCACACATTCTCAATTGGGTTCAAATCCGGTGAACAGGGAGGCCAGTCTACCACTCTGATATCCTGCCTCTGTGAGAACCAATTTGAAACTTTTAGAAATGTGTGTACCGGATGATTATCCTGTGCGAATTCAATAATTCCACCAGCATATCCCATCCTCACAGAGGGAACCAAAACATTCTCAAGTATTACCGTGTACCGCGCACTGTTCAGTGAACTGTCAAGCTGCCACAGCACACCTAGACCGTCCCTTGATATCCAGCCCCAACACAATACAGATACGCGACCATGATGAAATTGTGAAGTCACGATTTTTCATCGTGTCGGGACCCCTTTGGACGATAGACAATCACCTTTCTCTTACGTTAGGAAGAAAATGTCACCTCGTCTGAGAATATCGCGCCATTCCAGTTGAGGTTGGCATTTTCCTCCTCAAGCACAAGGCGAAATAATCTGCGATCGTCTGTCAGATGGTTTTTCTAGCTGCCGTTTGCACAAGAAGTCCAGCGTCGTTTACGTTCGAGCTGATACAGGAAAACCGAATTTCCCTTCATTTCAAAAGCAGTTTGGAAAGGATTTCCCCCTGCTTCTACAATTAAAGCTACATCCGTTTCTGTAGTTTACACGTCGACATGAGCAGAAAAACCTACTTGACAAGCAGTTTGGAAAGGATTTCCCTCTGCTTCTACAATTAAAGCTACATCCGTTTCTGTAGTTTACACGTCGACATGAGCAGAAAAACCTACTTGACAAGCAGTTTGGAAAGGATTTCCCTCTGCTTCTACAATTAAAGCTACATCCGTTTCTGTAGTTTACACGTCGACATGAGCAGAAAAACCTACTTGACAAGCAGTTTGGAAAGGATTTCCCTCTGCTTCTACAATTAAAGCTACATCCGTTTCTGTAGTTTACACGTCGACATGAGCAGAAAAACCTACTTGACTACAGCAAGGAGCGACTTCCTTGTGCCTATGTCTTTGTGTGCACGTTCTGCCATTGTCAAGCGTGGTACGATTCATTGAGAGAGAACTGTGCCTGTCTGATGCGTTTGCGCACCACAAGCTTTCGTGTGCTTAAACCGTTAAAGAAGCATCACATCATATCATATTAACTTCACCGAATGTCGAGTACAAAATATATTTAAAACAGCTAGCCGCTATGCGTTGTTCCAACATCCTTAAGAGAAGAAAAAAAATTGCTACATGCGAGAAGGGAATCTACGACCCTCACCCCATGAGTAAGTTATGTCTTGCCACAGTACTACATGAACACAGTGGAAGATGGCAGGTTTAGTAATGCCGTACAGTCCAAACTGTATCCTCCTTTGTGTCGTCAATATTTGTAGTTAATATTAATAGTTTTGTAGTTAAAGAAGCTAAAGTTATGTATTTGGTTATGATTACTGATCATATGGATTAGTAATATTAAGATTTGGAACTTGTTATAACTTGTTGCTGCCACTACACAACTGTATCGGGGATGGTGTAAACAAGGTGCTGTGCCGAGTAGGACTTAGACGAATTTGGCATTCCAGACGTGACTTTTTTTTTTTTTTTTTTTGGTCCATGGGTGTACATGTTCTTTTATCATGCACTTTGCTGGAGTAAAAGTGACAGCATCTGTATGAGCAAATTGGTATAAATTACTATGCTTGTAAAACAAGGAGCTGCAGCCACGCCCCCTTCAAGCTTTAGGCATTTTCTTTCCTTTGTAAGTTTTCACATAAGCGATACTAGGATGCGTTCAATTCTTTTTTGAAGTTTCTGCTAGATGCCATCACACAGTAGAAGTGGTCAATAGGCTTCTCGCGGCCCTTCTAACATGATAACACAAGTGGGAAGCATACTTCCCACGACTTTAGAAACGGTTAAATCACCTCCCGTTTTATTACGACTACAGGTTACATTTCAAGTGACGTAATATTCAAAGACGTTCTACAGAACAACTAACGGTAGAAACGGATAAGACATTTAGTTGTATTTTTATATAATCGTATGCCCTTCCCATATGTGCTGCTTTTTGTTTCTGGAAATATGAATATTGCAAATTAAACATCAGCCAATATTTTGAACAGAGCTAATATGTTAATAAATCCAGAGGCTGGATGGTGACCATAAAGCAGCGTTTATATTCAACAACACTACTGTCTGTAACAGAAAAAGTATCCAGCATACATTCTGACGAACTTGATTACACATATAAAATAAATAAAGTAAAACATTCTTGCGCGATGATCACTGATGCAGTTAGGCACTGGTATCAGTGGCGTAGCATCAATGAATGTGAGCGATGTATTACACATCCTGTAATTTTCCTCAAACAAAATTGCCAAATTGGTGTTCATTATAATTTTTTCGTTCATAATCGTTTTAATGCCATTGACATCAAGCGTTCGTAAACATGATTTGAATTCGCGCCACTCTGCTACAACTTGGTTGAGTATGTTTGAAACAAAGCTTGGGTCAGCGGCATCTGCAGGAAACTGGCGTTGTGCGCTTGACCCACGGGATGTAAGCTGTTACATCTCGTATTAAGAATCGCACTAACATTATTGCATTTACAGTCGTGAATAGAGAGGAATTCCCGGTTTGTTTTGTTCCTTGTATGTGCGCTCTTCAATTATGAACATTTGAGCATGATTTGGACACTTGGTTGCTTACTACTAAAGCAAACGTAGGTCAAGATTTTCGCGGATTATCGGACAAAAGTATGCATTCGTATCCTAGCATATAGTTTTGTAACTCCTTTTAGTCTTTTCCCAATGAATTGAAATTAGATGCATTTTATGAAACATGTCCGTCAGAAAGAATAGGGCTTTTCAATGGTGAAAGAATTATCAAAATCGGTTTGGTGATTTTTGAGATTGTGCACACGCACGCACGCACACATATATACATTACATACATTACAAACACATTTTCCCTCTTTATAAAATGAATGTAGATTCAAATATATACAGTCTTGATTATTTTATTTACTTGTTTATTTTATTATTTTTGTGCGTGAAAGCTTTTGCTATTCATAAAGGCAAATATGCGAATAGAACAAGGGAGTCAGGACAGGTCTGAACCTATCTTAACATATATTACCGTTGAACCTTGTAAACCAAGTACTGAGATGAGAAAGATTACAAATCACAGCTCTAGTAGTTCTTTTGTGTTTGTGGCAATCTCTCGTATATTGTGACGTGGATGGATGTTTTCCGGTTTACTCCTGAACAGCTGGTGCTTGTATACGATGGTTGTGAACTAGAACCTCTGCTGAGAACGTTACAGGTGCCAAAGTTCAATGCTATCTAGGGTTCGAGTTTATGCATACTCTAGAACACTACAAGAATGTTAAACAAAATATCTATGTTGTTCTTTAGATGGGAACCTGGAGCATCCTGAAATCTGTTTTCATCATGTGAAACTGCTTATTGCATATAAATTACTAGAGGAAACAAAACGACAGAAAAAGGTAGAAAAGAAACAGGGAAACACATAGTATTTCAGAAGCCAGAAATAGCGATGCGTGAAATACTAGAAGTCATAGCCGAAATTTAATGTTAAAGTTCAAAATCTAAGGCTAAAGTTTGGAGAAAATCTAATGTTAACTGCTGTGTTTCGTTGGCTGGATGGTTACCGCCACGAACTTTCGTAATTCCCATTTAGTTTCCTTGTATCTTGCAGGGCATCAGGGTTAGGTGGGCTGAACGATGGTATACGGCGTATGCGGTGGATATAATTTGGGGAGAAAACTTCTTTCCTTGGCATGTAACCTTCTGCCCAAAAAAATTCTACGTATGTGGGGGGATATCGAAGTGGCGACCGGGAATGTTTAATTACGGAACCCATTGTAATATCTTATCACCATCAGATCCGCCATCAATCGCCTCATCCATTTTGTGCTGTTAAAACTTATAAGATAATAAAATCTGTAATTTACACAAAGTTCAACCAACTTTGTAGACATTATTATAAATTTGCTCAATAATTTTATAGTACTAAATGAACTTTCGTGGTACTCTTTAGAACGCCTAGTTCACTTCCAAAGAAACTATACTTAAAATTTCTAAGAAGCTGAATTTTATCATGAGAAAATACAAGTAAAATTTAAGAAAACAAGACTACGAGAACATCAAGTGTTAAAATTTCACATATTTGTTTCAACTGTGTACGTCCATTTAAATGTCACATATGCTAATTTAAATGGTCAGAAAGCAAAACCGAAACTGGATCCTGCATATACAATGATTGAATAGTTTTTTTCTATGATAATTGTTTAATTGTGATTTTTTTTTAGAAATTTTGTCAAACGTTCAGTACCGAGTACTTTTAATTACATTATAACTTTTTAAGGCCCCCCCCCCCAAATGTAGTGCTGGTTTTCAAAACAAATCACAGAGACGAAGAGAGGGTTGAGAACAACTGAGGGATACAGTGAGAGCGAGCAAAGGAGGGGACTGAAAGGTTAAAAAAGGGCGAGGAGAACGGAAGACATGGAAAGACGGAGAGTGACAGAGGGGTAAAGACAGGGGAAAAAGAGAATGACAAAAGAACCCTTAAAATTTGCAGTCCATTTCCTCGACCGCATCCTTCATTGGCTGAAATATAATTAGTTGCTACCCCGCTTCCATCCAGTAGGAATCGATTGATATCTAACTTTAGCCAATATATTCCCCTGTCCGGTCCTGTGTCACTACAGCTCTTTGAGTGTAGCCTTGGCCTACCGCCCGGCCGCTGGATCCCCTACATTTGCCCACTACAGACGTCATGAGCGGAGTGCAGTGGAGGAGAGTGGGACGTGGTCAGCGCCCCAAGCCCTTCCGGCCAGTGTATACGGTCCTCGTAACCGGAGTTGATCATACAGGATGGGTGATCAGCCCGAAGCTTGGTGTGAGAGCGAGGAAGTGAATATGAAATGGTGAAAGATGTTAGGAAAGGTGATGATGGAGCAATTGGCGGAATGATGGTGAGGGAAACCGGAGGACCCGCAGAAAACCCGCCCCTACACCGGTGTGTCCACCACACATCCCACATGCGGACACCTGGAATCGAACCCGGGTTACTTTGGTGAGAGTCAAGTGGTCTAACCGCTCGGCCACGGCACGACCACAATATATACCCCATGTGGAGTAAATTGCGTGATAGGAGCTGTTTCCACTTTACTGCTGTGAACATATTGAGATATTGGCCTAATTATAAAATGAACTACACACAAAACTGTGGGCTCTGCTAGTTATCCGCTACAAAACAATATTCATACTCTTTTGTTTGAAACAGAAGTTTTCGAATCGCAAATGCGTGTATTAGTAACACATGCATTGTGCAGAGAACTGTACGTGTTCGGTGTGTAATAAATCTCCAATGCTCACAAATGCTACAACAAGCAGAGCAGGAAACGAGCGAAGATTTATAGCAAGCTTCTGGTTGTACATATTTGTTTCAAGTTGTACATAATATTTTGGTTTGTAATCCTCCTCGAGATAACACTATAACATAAAATATTAAAGTGCCTGGTGATAAAACTGTCACATAACGTTCTTCTCTATGTTCCCAATGCTTCCAGCCGTTTTTTCCTCATTTTGTCACAACATCCAATTTTCCTCACTCTACAATACCAAAATCCACATAAAGCACTTAGGATCGCTTAGTAATATATTGTAATTTCTGCTTTGAAATTGCTGTTTTCTTTGTAGCATGGTCCACTTCATGTAGAATCTTAATCTTTACCTGTACATTTAGAGCTGCCTGTTTGCTCTTTGCCATGTTGCGCGTGCTACTGTTCCTAGATATTTATTCAGTACTAGTAGCTGAAATACCTGGCGTTCCCCGTGGTAGGGCGACTTATATTGAATACTATAAAGAACACAAAATTAAAAACCCCGGAAAACACTATGCGAAGGCACCGTTGAACAACCGCAAATACCACAGGGAGAAAAGTGAGTAGAGAAAGCTGCGTGAATGTAAGAGGTTACATTTCTATGTTAATCACATAGAAAAGTGTATGACTTCTTTGTAGAAGAGGGAAAAGAGAAATAAATGCGATTGTGTTTCATAAAAGAAACGTCAGTAAAGATAACCAAGTGAATGTAATGCACTACATTTCAATTTCAAACATATGGAAAATTGTATGAGTTGTATGTACAAGAGGGAGTAGAGAAAGAAGTGTGGTTGTGTTTCATAAAAGAAAAGTGTGTAGAGAAAATCGTGTTAATGTAATGTGTTGCATTTCTATTTCAATCATAAATAACTGTATACATTGTAAGTTGAAGGGGAATAGAGAAAGAAATGTGATTGTGTTTCGTAAAAGAAAAGTGAGTAGAGAAAGTCGTGTGAATGTAATATGTGGCATTTCTATTTAAGTCATAGAAAATTGTATGAATTGTATGTTGAAGGGCGAGTGGAGCAGGATAAGAATTTAATACGTAAAAGAAAAGCGAGTAGAAAAAAAAAACATGTGAATGTTATGTTGTACCTATAGTAAAATACATAGAATAGAAAGTTTCAGGATGAAAAAATACATATACGTGCCGAATTTCACGGTGATCGGTTAAGTGGTACGTTATGAGAAAGAAAACTGAATAGTAAAACCCATGTGAAAGTTATGTTGTATAGTGAAATGGATAGAACAGAAACTTTCTCCACGAAAAACTACACATATGCGGCGAATTTCACGGTGATCGGCCAAGCGGTGAATGTGTTACGTAAAAGAAAAGTGAGTATTAAAAACCATGTGAATGTTATGTTGTATACATAGTGGAATGGATTACACACAAACCTCCTCCTTGAAAAAAATACATACAATCATGGAAAAAAGTATTCATACACCGTTGTTTAGTTATTAGAACTAAAGATCAAAGCCGGAGAGGTTATTTGGTAAACTAACAGTATGGAGTTTCCTCCCGATTCAGTAGGTATGTGTAAAAGGATTAAATAAATTAGTCTTTTGCAGAAAGTAAATAAACATTCTGAGCCAGCTGGCTTCACGCAATGGGGGAAAAAGTATTCATACATTCAAAGAAAATGACAATTCACATAAATATAATAACAATGTTAATACTTTCTAGGCATGTATCACTTGTTAATCTCTTTGGCATGGAATGAACCAGTTTTCTGTGGTCTCTGAGACTGATGTAACATTTTGCCATTCTTGTTGTAGATATTGTTTCAGAGCCGTCTTACATTTCATGTTTTCTGACCATTCTTTCGAGTGTACTAAAAGGATGTTCAATTGTATTAAGGTCTGTGTTGGAAACCTGAGAACATGGGAGTGTGATATAACAACCATATGATAATTTTCGCTGTACTTATGCTTAGGGCCATCGTCTTATTTATGGTAGTAATCTGGGCCTAAATGCAGGATATTAACACTTTTTTGCAAATTTTCCTTTAGAACATTTACAACAAAAGGAAGTTGCCCAACACCAGATGTAGCCATACATCCCCATACTATACTAAAATTGCTCTACTACCGTGCTTCGATGTGCCTTAGATGGTTTGGGCTCAAACTCAATATTTGGTGTTCTCCACGCCAACATTCTGCCATCATTTACAAATATGTTAAATTTACTTTCAGTTATGAACGGTACTTTGTCGTAGTTACTTGTATTCTTGCTTATATGCCCCGAAGAAATAGAAGTCTCAATTTCTTGTTCTTACTACTGATGTATGATTTTCTTCTAGGTGCCCTTAACTCCATAACCTGTACTATTTAGAATATAGCAAACAACCCTTGGTGTGTTTTCCTTCCCCAATTGATCATTAACGTGTACAGACAATTCAAAAGCTGTCAATTTAGGATCTTTTTTCACCATTCTTCTTAAGATATTTTTTTCTCTTTACATTAGCTTGTGTGGTGAACTTTTATTTCACTGTTAAAGACAGCATTTCTTCCTCTACATCACTTTATTATGGTGTGCACAGTTACCTGGCTTCTTCCAATAATGTCAGCAATTTCTGAAAATGATTTTCCCTTTTGAAATTCGGAGATAAGTACGTGCCTTTCCATTACGTTATTTCCTTATTTGACATTCAGCACATGCCAGAACCAACACAAAAGAGGTGCAGCTTGTCACAGGAGGTGTGCCTCGCTGCAAACAGTTTCTTATAGGTTTCTATGTTTACATTTCTAGTGGTGTATGAATACTTTTCCCTGTCAAATAGCACCATAATTGAGGCACGTTTATTTAAAGCTCAAAGCTATGTTACCATTATACGATCTATTTAATGGTGTAGCCGTCTAGTCAAAATCTTGGCACTTGTATTTAATTTAATGTGGAAGTATCAGTAATCAATTTTAATTGTAGCACTGTATGCATACGTATTTCCATGACTATACGCGCCGAATTTCACCGTGTCCGTTCACGTGGTTTAGGAACGCATTGAGGACGGCTGTTCCTTTGGGTTTTTCCCAAAGTTCTTTTTTTTTTTTAACCATCCCAGTACCGAGACGAACAAAACAAAAAATGAAATTACTCGAATCGATCGAGATTTTGCGAGACTAACGCACGGCAATTGATTTTTATATATTATACAAGTTCTAATTGGATTTGGTTACGAGTAAAAGAACACCTGGCATCGATTACGTTTCTAAATGTTAATGCATACATTATTCAATTTATTTAAACGTACCGTAACGCTGGTTGTTGAGGTGATAATCGCAGGTGCCGACCTACAACACGTCAGAAACGGGTCAACAATGGGTAGTTAGCTTCGTAGTTACATTTCTTGCATTCATTTCGGAGAAAAATTAACACTTTTAAATGCTGTAAACACCGGAAGTTGGTGTTACAATGAAATTAAATTACGCTAGGGACTGAATAAGAGACCGTAATTCGTCTTAACCGAAATTCGTGTTAACTTCCCGGGGCCAGTATTTTTTTCCCCCGCGTTGACCGGGAATTCGTCTTAAGCGAGCTCGCACTAACGAAGTTATACTGTCTTAAGACTTAATCCACTACTTCATTTCAAATACGCAATCCCCCGAATGTGTGCACTGAAAAAAGTAAACAACAAACAAACAAAAGAACATTATTTTCCTGTGTGGTCTACAAACTTCATTGGGAAAGTTTGTAGGTGTGCAAAATAAGTGAGGAGGTGTTATCGCTGCTATAGAGGGAAGGAAGGAAGAAGCACTTGCTGATAACAGAGTTAGACAGTGTCGCCTACAAATCCAGAAAGAACAAGATCTGTAGCAGACGATGCGACCCAAGGTGAGGAGGCTGAATCACTCGGTGACAATACGCAAGGTGGAGTGCTTATGTTGCGTCATACCACATACATGTAACCTTGCGTGACACGAACATCTGCTGTAAGGCGTGGGTTCCAGCCTCACTCAGACTGTAGGACGCCAACTGTTACAGAAGCGGTACCTACATGGAAATTATGTACCTACATTCCCCAAGCTTTCAGTTCTCATTTCCAAAAATGTCATCAGTGTAGCTCCTATTGCACAAGCATGCTGACTCTGATGTGCAACATTCTACACTGTGATTCCATTTCCACTCCAAGTTCAACGTACAAATTAGTTGAAGCGTTGCAAACGTAGTAACGTGTATTTTTAAAGTTCTGTTTCTTCATGTATTCATACGGTTTACAAGTGTAAATTAAATATAATTTTCCGGTTTAAATTGATAAGATAGTGTACACTCCTGAGTTAAATTTGTAAATAACATTTCCGTCTGTCTCTAATTCTAATTTTATGTAAGTGAATAAAATCGCATGTAGTCAGGATGGTGCTCATATATTGGTGGTCCAAGTTTTCTTGGATGACTTCATCGTATGTTTACCTCCTCCCGACCTACGAAAACCTGGCAAGAGTTGAAATTCTCGCAGTTGGCAAGTACACTCACTCTTATTGACAATGCATTAGCTCCGGAGAAACGTGTACTTTCTTTTTCTCCTAATCTAGACTAAGGGCCAAGTTGTTAAGATAACTGATTAGTTCTTACCTCCTCTATAACCAGTGAACAGACGGCAATTTTAGTTACATCCTACATGTTTAATCAGCCAGTCCTTTTTTAATGAATTATTTTAGGTCGCTCTTACGATGAAGTCTTATCGTAGTCACGTCGTAGTAACTTTAAATTACAATACTGTGCGTCATAAGTAGAGCCCGGATGTTTATGTAATTACATATTTTAAATCCTGCATAATATTTCAATGAGAAGTAAAAATGTTGGCGAATTACGTCATTTAGGACTTCCTTACACATTTTTATTTTACATATTTTTACATATTTTGCACGTTTCTACATATTTTAACGATGTTACATAAAACGTACATATTTTCTGGGTTTCGTTACAATTTTATTATTTTTTTAAAAAAATATTGTAGTCACATTATAAACTACTGTTTTCACAAGTTTTGCTGAAAGCAGCAAAAATCAATTTGCGAAATAGGATGCAAGTTAAATTAAGAATGCGATAATAACCGCCTCGCCTCGTTCTGATAGTTGTCTGTTTATATCAAAGTAGGTGCCCCTCGACAATATTGACCTCCAGTGTAACGTTTCTCGTAGCGCTCTGGGCATTTACAAGAACTGGAGAAATTGATTGTTACCATTGTCGCGGTAGTCGGCATCTTGCAATATAATAGCTGCGAGGAAACAAAGTGAGTCGCTGGACAACTATCAATATAGCGAGGCGATAATACTGGAGTTAGTTTCTTGCAAGTCTTAGTAAAATGGCACCAGTTGCGTCCTCGCTATCCTGCTAGTTGAATTCATGGGTGAAATTAGATAGCGCCCACAAATTATACAAGGTGTTGGAGCAAACAAATCATTCTACAATTGCAAGATTTGTAAATGATGGGATGAAGATTCTGTGGCTAGAGGGTGTGTATGAGGAAAAGGTTTTAATTATGTATTCAGATGCCGTAGCGTAGCGATTAAAGCTGCTACTGCCCTTAAGGTTTTCTATCCGAATGTACCTGCTTGGCCCATGCATTGCAACGTGTTGCTGAAGTAGCAAGAAGTAATTTTCCCTGTGTGAATAAGTTGATATCAGCAACAAAAAAGGTCTTCGTGAAAGCACCGCACAGAGTTCAGTGCTATAAAAATCATCTCCAACAGGTCCCTTTGCCTTCTGGGCCAGTACTTAACAAGATAGAAGCTGTTAACTTGTATTGTGAACATTTTGAAGGACTCCAGTCAGTGGTGAACAGAAGTAGCTGTTTCCATACGTGAATCTCAGGACATCTAAAGTGGCAAGCTTCTGTGCTTAGATCAAAAGTAACTTGGGCTGGTTGCCTAGCACCATCAAGACATCAGGTTCCCTTCTTCACGAATCTATGGATTTAATGGAACGTGCATCACACAAGCTTAGTGTAGTTGCAGGAAGGAAGGCAGGTGAAAAATTCAAAGCTGTGCTAAACTGGAACCCAGGGTACTCTACGCTTGTATGTATACGTGTTCAAAGTGCTAAATGGTGACAATGTCGATTTACCAAAACAATTCTCTGCAAATCAGATTCCTATGCTAAAACATGCTCCTGTTACTTTGTATGACGTGAGAGAAGCTTCTCTGCTTGTAAGAACATTTTATCTGATAGGGGACAAACAGTGACCCCTGAAAATATGGAAAAGTATATGGTTATTTACTATGCGTTGAAAGAAGCAAAATACTCAAAATGAAAATGCCTGATTGTTCATTGTACGTCAAGAGATGGAAAGTTGAAAATGCATCTATTTTGAATTGATTGTTTCACTCATTGATAAATTGGTTCAGTATTTCAACATTGCTTCACCGTCTAAAATTTAAGTAAAATAATTATGTGAAATGACTAATTTTAATAAATATAACCCAAAACACATTTTTTATTTCGTAATTACCTACTTGAAAATAAATTTTAGGTAAATTCTGTATAAAACAAAACATTTTCCCTATAATTAATTCTATATTTAGTAAATTTTAACTCATTGTAATTAATTTACCTGCTTACAGACCCATCAAATTACAAAATTCTGGGTAATTTGCAGTCTGCATTTACATGCGAGGTTGTAATCTTAGCATTTAGATTATTACATAATGTTACATATTTTGTTGATATTACATATTTCATTACATATTTTGATGTTTTTTGTTACATAAATATGTACATATTTCGCACCTTGATATTACATAAAAATCCGGGCTCTAGTCATAAGACATGCACATTATAAGTGGATGGATACAAAATTGTCTGAGTACAAGTAATATATTTAATTATATTTTGATTTATGGTTTGTGTTGTGTAGATATCTTGTGTGTTTGTAATTACACCAGGGTTAATGAGAGCTTTGTCTAGGTCGGCAATTCCAGCTGGTTGTCTCCATTTTCTGTACAAATAACAATCCAGAGAATGTTATGTTTCACAATAAGTTGTATCTTGGTAGTACAGAGTAAGTAGTTTATAATGACCAGTTCTAACCCAAGAAAGAACTAGTACGTGTGTTTGGTTTCTTCGTCGGAGTGTCCAGATATGTACCTACAGTGGACATCATTGCGGTTCGTCGTCGAAATTGATTTCGCGACTTGTGTTTTATTCCTTGGCATTTGATTTTACGGTTTTAGAATATGACCTCTGGTTTGTGTTGTTTTCACCGTTTGTTTTAGCGCTTTAACCCTTGCTATTTTAGCATTCACATTTTAACGTTTTAATTGTTTTAACATTCGCTTCATGTTTTTAACTATTTACTATTTTAATCTTGTGTTTTAGCTTTCACCTTTTCACCACACCACTTTGTGAGTGCTTTAGCTTTTAAAATATGACTTAAGGCCCAAATGACCTTGCTGTCGACGGGCCCTTAAACCCCACTCTCTCACTCAGTGTCTACAGAGTGTTTATATTATTTCTGATGGCGTAGAAGAGATGACCTTCTGGTATAGTTATGCATGAATATATGTATCTGCATAGATAAGTTACTGAACTTGAATCTTAATGAGTTGACCATTGCATAATTTGTCGAGTTATACAGTTAATACGTATATAATGGCATATGTAACTGATAGAGATGAATAAGTAAATTTTTCATGAAATAGCAGCCAGGTGCCAACTTTTATAACGTACAACTAACTTACAGTACTTTTATTAGCTGTTGGTCCAAATGTTCCACCTAGCTTTACATTGTTTCTCTTAAAACTGAAGTACAAAAACACAGTCAACACACTTTAGACTCGCGTGACCTTGTAACTCACAGCTGTTCTGTCCTATAACTGTCACGCCATGCACTAGTCACCTCTCATTGCCTGCTCCCATGGAATTTCCCCGTCAAAATGTGCACAATGGAAAATGAGATTTTTCTACGAGATTGCATGCAGTTAATATAGAGAAATTCCGTTAATATTCCCATAAGTGTTAGCACTTTTCCTGCAGACACTCGCTTGCTTAAATGCTGCGTTAAAATTACATGTCCGATGAACATTTACGCACTTACCAAAAGAGGTGATAGAACCACCACTAAGCACCACTGGTTATTTATCGAATAGCGCACAACATTAAATGTCGCTGAACTTTAAAAGGAAGTTTAGAATGATTTGAAAACTGCAATAGGGCGACGCGGCGGGGAGATGGATTGTAAGGCCGTTGCTACCGCCCGCTGGCAGACTATGCTGATGCGAAAGGTGAAGTTCTGAAGCTACGAGGACCTTCTACAGAGAGAGCCAGTGCACTAAGAACCGACTGCGCAGTGCTTTTTCACTGGGCGTGTGGACAGAGGATTCCGTGCTACTTCTGCAATCAACGTCATGCTACTGACGCGGCTTTGCGCCACAGTATTCAGTAAAAAGCACTACTTTTTGAAATTCGATGCCATTTATCTGATTATAACGCACAAATCTGCCATATAAGTTTCTTTTACTAGCCTTAGTTCAAAAGAAAATAATTTTCAAATTGTGTGATTTGAAATGTTTAGTTTTTTAAGAACTTTTATACAGCTTTAAAAATAACCCAAAACCATTAAAAATTATATGACAAATTTAATTGCTTGTGCTTTAGGAACCTAGATGAAAAGTTACAAGCATTTTGGAATTTATGGGCTCTAAGTATTTTTAAAGTCATGAAATACAAGTGCCATTTTTTGCGAGATTTTTACTAAGTTTCAGCGGTGTATTCCTTTAAAACAAAATATGTGTCAGAAAATTGCCAACATTTCTCAATGTACTACGGCGAGTGATGCATAATTTGTAGATGTGCCAAAAACATACATATGAACGACGGTACCTCCTTTTACAAAGTTGGGAAGTAAACCTTCAAAACGCAGTTTTAAATATATTGTATGATTGTATCAGCGACAGTCAATGACGGCCGCAGACGGCTACGAGGGCCGATAACGCGAACAGGAAGAACACTCTGAGCCGGTTCTTAGTTCATTGGCTCTCCCTGTACAAAACGGAAGCAATCAAGAAGCTAGAGCGTACATCCGTACGCTAGAGCTAATTCTAATGTTATGAATACGACTGGCAAAGCTCTAACTCGTTTTGGCATCATATCAAATGTCCTATTGGTAACTTCCCGAAATGCAGAAATCTCACAATGAGTTTATTTCTGTCACTGTGTTGTATTACATCTGCTATCGGGAATTAAGCGAGTGATGTTAGCTATGTTTGAGTTACTGTTACAATAGCAGCATGCGTGGTTTTGGAGAACGGAGCGCTGCAACCGAACACCACCCCAAAACCAATCAAACCAACTATACGCTTTCACACTTACTTTCTTGCTTTATTACCACCCTTAAAAAGGTTTCTTTTACTAGCAGACATATGTAGCCACTTAAATAAAACAAGAGGTTTAAGTTATACTCAACCCTCTATGTATAGGTATGTATTATAAATCCATTAATTTGTCATCCACAAATAATTATTTGCTTTTGTGAATTAAACGTCAAAATATATGCATTAACTAGATATATTAACAGCCGGTACATTTTATAACCTGAAGCAACATTCAGCTAGTTAAAATGCAGGCGATAATTATATGCTAGTGTTGATGTATGCTCTAGGAGCTCCTGAGGAACAAAGGCGCAATCACACTTCTCAGGTGTATTGCTTAAAAAGTGAGCAATTCCAAACAACGCCAGATAATAGCTAAGAAATGGCTAATACCACAGACAATTTGATGTGAAAGTTATAGTACCGATATCTGTATCCTTCCTGTAATAACTTTTGTCTACAAGTTGAAGTTTCTCAGTTACCTGTTGGTACGGAACTCCGCAAAATGAAGAAAGAGAAAAAGAATGAAGGAAAAAACTCGCCTTCGTTGACTATTTAAAAATTGGACGTATACATTTTATTAAACTCACAAATTTATTACCTTTGTTATCATTTTTAAATATATGTAGGTAAATGATGTGGGTGGGAGAATCACTCAGAAAACCTTTTCATAACATTTCTCTCTCTCTCTCTCTCTCTCTCTCTCTCTCTCTCTCTCTGACACGCACACAGACGCGCGCGCGCGCGCGCACACACACACACACACACACACACACGAAAAAATTATACTCCTATTTACTTTCTTTACAGTTTATCTAGGTGTAGGGATTTCGCTGGAAACACGAGTTTTCCGCAAAGTCCCCTAGTACCGGGGGTGCAGTCGAATGAATGTCCAAATTAGTTAAGCTCACCATTGTTCAAAGATGCAATAGTATTTTTAGAAATTCTACCGCTCCAAAAGCAACCATGGTTAAATATCACACCCATAAACACACATCATTTTTATTTATACCGACAGCGGTAGCCAAGAATGGGAAGTCTGCGGTTCAAATCCCACAGGCTTTTTCCAGGTTTTCCTCGGTCCCCAAATTTGAAAATGCTGGGGAGGTACCCTAATCTTGCGCCTGGAACGCTTCCTACCTAAATTTCTTTTTCCAAGTATTTCATGTGCTACCAGTGTGCAGCGCCTATAGTGCCGCCTGCACTAAGATAGGGCTTTAAACATTAACTTCTAAATTAAAAAAATAAATAAATAAATAAAATGCTCATTTCTCCACATTCACCACTAAATTTCAAATTTCATACTGATTATGTGAGGGTTAAAGCAGAAAAAGTAATGCTGAAACTTTCCCGTTTAGCACAATTTGATTTCAAAATTCCCTTGAACACCATAACCACCTACCATACGAGCATATTTGGAGCCATAGTGACCTATGCAGCATCAACGTGGGCGCACAGAGCCAAGCTTACCACAGTCAAGACCTTACTGAGAAGATCACAGAGGAAGATCCTACTCCGATTTACAGGAGCAGTGAACACAACACCAACCATGGCTTTGCTAGTTATCCTGGGAATTTGGCCTATTGACCTTACCCTACGATACAGGGGTGCATGCTTTTGGATGAAAAAAGGAGATCAAGGAAAAGTTTTTGAAATAATGGATCGTTTTTATTACAAGAAACGAGACGTCAAAAATAAACTATTACAAATCTGGCAAGAAGAGTGGGATTTAATAGAAGAAGGCAGGAGAACTTACTCAATTTTCGGTAACATTAGAGAAAGATTACAAAAGAAGTATAAAAGTTTTAATTATACAAAAGGTACAATACATTTCCTAACCGGGCACGGCCCGTATGGAACCTACTGGCTAAAGATTAATAAACAATTAACCGATATATGTGATATATGCAACATCCAAGACACTCCTGAACATGTTTTCTTTGAATGTCCAAAATATGCACACCTGACAGAAGAACATCGGACACCATTACAAGGACACCAAATCTGCAACATCGTAAGGGATAAGGATTTACTCCACCACCTAGAGACAATGGCTAATACCATCAGCAAATCTGCCATCGAGACCAAAACTCTGCCAAGGCAAATAAATATTCAACATCAGGACCCATTAATAAGACGATCCGAGAGGATACAAAATCAACAGCACAGAAATAACATTGATAGTGGTTTATCTGATACACAAGATGACCAATAAGATATAAATACCGACAATAAAGAAATATTTGAAATTTTTATGAAAATGAGGTTTCGAAAATGTTTAAATGTTGTATTTTTATGTTAGATGATGTTTTAGTGTATTATCTTAAATATGTGCAATTTTGTTTATATTTAATTGTCATTTTGATTATTATGTCTCGCATTTTATATAATTATGTACGAGTGTATTCGTGTTGTAGTGTAGAGTTTAAATAGTTTCAAATGCTTTCTAAATTTAGGGATCAAAAATTTTTTGTAATATTTAATATATAAATCTGAATTTGAAATTTTAATATTTGATTTAAATTTAATGCAATATTTTATTTTATTAAATAAACTCAAATGTTTTAAAGCTTTAGTAGATTAAGAAATTTGAAGGATTTGTTGTTTATTTTGGAGGTCTGAGATTAAGAAATTTGAAGGATCTGTTGTTTATTTTGGAGGTCTGAAGATAATTTGTATTTTTGAGTTATTTAATTGAGGTTCTGAAGATTTTGAATGCTGTAATGTTTGTGTTGTATGATGTTTATGTGTATATTTTTAAATGTGTAATTTGATTATGTTCAATAGTTACTTTGATTATTGTTTATTATATAATTATGCATGAGTGTAATTGAGTTGTAGTGTGGAGTAAAGGAGTTTTGGTGCTGGGTACCAGTACCAAGATGGCCGCCGGATTCCGGCGGTCATATTTTGTTTTGTTATGGATCTTTTATATTTGTAGATTTAGTAGTAACTGGTTACCAGTTATTTATTTTATTACTGGATACCAGTAATATTTTATTTAAAATTTTTTGTTTTTTTATAAATTTTGATTTTGAAAGTTAAGGTTCTTATAAGTTATTTTATAATTTATAAGAGTTTGTGTTTAAAGAGGTGATTTTTTAAAATTTTTATAGATTTTTTATTAAATTTATAAAAGTTTTGAATAGGTATGATTAGGGATGAGATGGAAATTTTTAGATTTTATTTTGGTAATTTATTGGTTTTTTTTTCTCTTAATTTTAGTTAGAAGAGGTGTGGTTTTAGGATGTTAAAATGTTGTGTTTTAAATTATTTTATTTTTATTTTATTTTGTTAATCTGTAAATTTTGTAAAGTGTGTATTTGTTTTATATTTGTAATAAAATAATAAAGATCTGAATATTGACCCCGGTTTAAGAAATTAGGTGCCGGGGTCCAGTATGCAGATTTTTATTTTTATTTTTATTTTTATTTTTATTTTTTTTTTTTTTTATTATCTCCACATTCACCACTAGCTGCACAACTTGAATTTTCTATAAACAGCCTGTGAAGTTTTCTTCATTCCTGCAGCACTCTGGATAATTTTAAATTGCTTTTTATAGCCATTAGAGTGTGCTCGTCAAGTTTAGCAATATTTTAAGCAGTACGCCTCTGAATAACTTGGTTGTTTCTCTTTTTTTAAACACTTGACTGTCGTGTTAGCCTCCTGTATATTACCTCTAAGTAGCTACAACAAAAATTTCAATTGCAGTTCTCTTCAAGAGTGATTTGTAGAACAGCTATGAAAATAAATGATAATGGGTAGAGAAAGATGTATGACTGTAACATCAGATTCGGGGGCGGGAGCTAAGGATGCCTTGAGGTTGTATGTAACACCGAGAGCGCTTCTTAAAATATATATAGTTAAAGGTTTGCAAAATAGGTTCGCCGGCTAGCTAGCCGTATGCGTGGAACGTACATTAAACAAACAATGAATGCGAACAAAAAAAATCAGTTCTCGTTTAATGGAGCCACTGCTTATAGAAAAGAGAGAGCATGTTGGTATTGTTCAACATGCACACGAAGCGTGCTCATTCTTTGTTCTTAATTCATGGCCAACTATAACAAAGCATTGAAAGAATGACGAATGGCATTGCTTATCAGCCAATCAGAAAATTCAGAGCCAAAACAGCCGAGAGCCACAAGCGCATGGCGTCATTCAGAGAAAAGCCAATATTATTTTCAGAACGCTTCGCGAGCTAAATCTAAAAGTGACCAAACAACTTCATTAGCATCTGTTTGCTTTGTTTTCCTAACGTATTATCACTGCAGCACAAAGTTGCTTTCAATGTCATTGATGATAATATTTGACAATAAGCAAAGGTAAGAATACACTAGCAGTTAAATCCATACTAAGTGGTAGAAACGTGCATAATACATACCTATAATGTGATATATCCATAGTACTCTCTATCCACTATAATTTATTTTTCTCTCTCCTCTACAAACTATTCTTATAAAATTACTTCCTCTTAATCGACATAAAATTTACAGAAGGCCTTTCATTATACATTTCGTTATAGGGTAAGGGAAATACAGTAGCTAAAGCGACAGCTAAATCTTTAAAAAGTAGGTCTCAACATGTTAGTTTTTCCTTGTATGGCATCATCAGAACCAAAAATGCGAGTTAGGTTTCAAAATCTCAAGTACTGAAACATTCAGAACCCACAACGAAAATATCGGAATATACTGTCGGAATTGCCACAACGCATTTAATATAATTTGTGTGTTTTAACGAGATCTACAGTTTTTGTGTTTTTAGACTTTGTCTATCCCTTAGGGTCAACATCTTCATTTAAAACCTAATCGACCCACGGCATTTCGCCTGTGCGCGATTGGGTGCCACAGCTGGCTCTTAGCACTAATCACTCTAACTTCAAACACTTCCCTAATTTTATTGATGGACTCCTCTGCTGTATGGGTAGTAGCAGAATCTTGTTGAAACCAACCACATGATTTCTCTTCTTCTGTCAGTTCATGATAAAATGGGGTTAAAATGCTTTTTACAGTATGTTCGTAGAATATTAGACCGATTATGCGTCTACCGCTAACAGCACACCAAACGCTAACTCTTCGATCATAATGAACGCGATGTGGATTTTCAGAGGCTCAGTACTGAGGTTATGAGTGTCGACACGACCATTTCCTCGTCGGAAAAGAACAGAAGCTGTGGATCAATTAAACCGCCATTCACTGATGAAAGTAATCATTCACAATAATGCATTCCTGATATTGTGTCACCTTGTGCTACAACATGGACACTTGTACACTAATACGGTTTTAGTTTTAGACAAATTCTCACACATTGGAAGAACCAAAACAAATATTAGAAATGAAATCGGAAACATTACAGTGGCCCAACTAAAGCAGAATGTGTTCTCCCGATATAATGCTTGTTTAGCCGAGGGTGAACGACATCTTCTATAAGGTAAGATTGTTATGCATGCTTTATGCGCGGAGTTAATGTAGGAGCGAAGCCGGCTGTGGCACACCCAATCGCGCACAGGTGAAGGCTGTGTGCCCGTTAGGTTTTAAATGAATAACCCTGTATTACACAAAATGAAGAGGCTTTTACAGGCTATCCGCAAACTATTTAACATATAGATATACATACATAGTTTGTTAGTGAGGCAAACATCGTAAACATGATATTTTTAATAAAAATTGCTGTAGGCATTTTGAGAAAAAAATCCGTAACATTTTTTATGTAAAAGGTAGTTTGTTTAGAGGTGTTTCTAGAAAATCTTGGGAAGATAGTGAACTTAAATTCCTAGTTTGGTGTTCACCGAATATTCCTGTTTCTTTTTTCTTTTAGAATGCGAACCATCCTTTAAAAAGGACAAAAGCAGTTTAACTGTAAACAACAGTGTTTGTGAAAAATGATTGTTTCCTTTGTTGTTGTTTTTTTGTTTTGGTTACTGATGAGTTGACTTGTAAAGCAAGTGATGTACTGGATCACGCCTAATAAATTACTTGCAAAAGTGGTCACGTTAAAATATGATTTTAACGGTTGCAGCACGGAAATGGTACGTTTCCGGACAAGGGTTCCAAGTCATATTATCTACCCAGTCCCCTCTACAAGCCCTAGAAGTTTGTATGGGGAATTTTAGAGCACCCTGTATAAATTATCTCTCGGGATGACAAAAACACGTGTATCTATCATGACACCGTGCTTATATCGTTTTATGGCCTGGCCTGGCCTAGCATTGCGCAGGACTTGTACGTGGCTATTGAAAGGTGTACATAGCCAATCTGGCTAAAATGGAAGGACATTAAACAGTGGCGCGAGATTATAAGGCTTTAGGAACTTTCCTCTTTCAATTACCTATACCAGTTATCGTAATGCGGGTTAGTGAGTCATTCCCACATTTTTCGCCCAGATGTCGGGTTCAACGGACCCCGGTATCACTGAAGCGTAAGTTCGTTCCCCTCATTCACTGTCCGATATGATAATCCAATAAAAGGAGATCAAGGAAGAAGAAAGCACGTTAGTTAAGATTCAATTATTTTCTCGAAGGCTTACTGCGGTCAAGGAAGTAGTGCACTTTTTTTCCCCTAAAATGCCACACATGAAGGGTCCTGAATGAACAAAGGTGGCTACTATTCTTTGAATAAGGTTATCGCGCGCAACAAACACAGCCTAAGGAACCAAATGCCTTCTCTCGTTAGTCACGAGGGTGCAAACTTGCCACAAAGACTATATAATAGGGACAGCTTCCCCATGGCACCGTATACTACAATTAGGGACCCTGGAAGGAATATTACATACAGAAAGGTTTATGATAAATGTAGGCACTGGCCATCCCTCTAGGTTAGCTCTACTCAACTGTTACTTATCCGTTACAACAGTGGCTCCCTAACGGTGTGTCACCCAATTTTGGTACTGAAAAACACATTTTATGCCATTCGGAAAGCTTCTTAACGAGGCACTTTTTTTATTACACATGAAACTTTAATTATTTGAGACAAACGTAACCAATGAAAAGTTAACATCTGCAACAGTACTTCTTAATTCGTTTCCTCTCCTCACTTAGTAGTAAACACAGCTTAGAGTTGTCAGAACATATAGTCAGTTTCAGTATCTAAGTGTGAACGGGAGATAGTGTGACTGTTTTATCAAAAAATTCTTTATTTAGATTTTAACACGACATATTTTAAATTCGAACTTTCGTGAAATGGAGCATCGTTATTCATTTTTTCTATGTTAATCGTGCAAAGAGAAAGGAATTTGAAAGCTTTGGAAAATTTGACTATTGCTCAAAGTATATTGTATTCCCATATTCCCGCTGCATGTGTTCCCCCCCCCCCCAAAAAAAAAAAAAAAAAAAAAACAGCAATAACATAATTTCTGCAAATGTTTAACTCAACTATCACGAAGAAGATATAGGAATAAGAGTTTGTAAGAATGGCTACCACAAGAGTAAAGAAAATCATGCGAGTGTAACACATGAGATTTTTTTGTAACCGTCCTATGTTCCCGATACGTGTGCGATGGGGCGCACTAATGTCCAAATTTTATTACTGAATCTTCTTAAGATGTTACCTCCAATGACGCAGCACCTAGGTTACATTGGTGGGCCGGTTCCCAGCCAACACTCCAATCTCCGAGCCTGAGAATGTCGGACTCTATTGTGAACGCAGCAAGAATAATTGGCCGTTTTCTTTCACGAAACAATTCTGCGCTGAACCTAACTTTAATTTTGGAGCCGTTTTCTCCTCTATTTACAGATGAAGAGCGAGTGCACGGAGTATTTCAACAAGACGGGGCTACAACTCATGCAGCTTGGACTTGCTTGAACACAGTTACTGGCGTCTTTGGTGATAGAGTGATTAGTGTAGGGTGTGACACGCACGATCCTCAGACCTCACGCATTGCGAGTTTTATTTGTGGGACAATTTAAATAACAAAGCGTGTAATTCAAATCCCCGAACATTAGACGAACTAAAATATAATATGCGGGAAGCAATAGCCAACATTTCCGAAGAAGGGTTGCAACATGTGAATGATAATCTGCATGCCTGCCTTCAAGCATAATAAGAACATTTCCAACTCTTTGGAAAGGTAAACGATGTAAGAGAAATTCGATATTGTAATTTGCGAAATAATAATGGTACTTAGTAATTGGCCTTGCTTGTTTGGATGCTTAAGACAAATGATGAAGTGTGATGGGGATACACGGGGCTGCCGACACTTCACAGGGATGAATTGTCGGCAGTCGAAACCTGTTCCCGCGACCCAGCGTTGCCCTAAATCTGAAGTTTCATTCCTAATTTTCTTTTCTTTGAAATTCTGCAGTTGATTTTGATAGCTGTTTAAATTTATATTTACAAACTAACAAAACCTGACAAAACCAAATACAAATACCTATAGGTACAGCCCCTAACTTACTAATTAGTAAAATTTGTGTTCTCCGTTCCTGAAAGCATGTATGCATAAAAGGTGTGTTCTGGAAAGATGAAATAGGTATACAAACTTAACGTAAAATCCGCGGAAAGTGAACTTATGCTTGAAATAAATAATATACGTTGTTACAAATTTTATCAATGTGCTCTACTGGGAAGAAACGTCAAAAACCGAGTGGTACTCTGTAGAACTGTTCATACTAAGGTAAACACAATTGAAATACATTCAGAAATGTTTAATACAATATTTTTAGTTAATTGTTATTTGAAGTATTTAACGTTTCATTTGTAGTCTGAAATACCGTCCAATTTAAAAGGTTGCAACCACTGATATATTAATATGGGTGTCTGTGCTAAAAGAATGCATATTGCGCTCATATAACTTTCTCACAAGAGAGATACAGGAGGCTGAAGCGATAGTCAAACTTTTATAAAGTGGGTCGCTATATACTGGCTCTGAAATTCAACTCTTTGCATGACATCGGGAGAAACAACTCAATCGCTGCTTAACACTTTGGAACAGTGTACTTGAAAACTCAAGAATATCTAGGAAATGCTTAATCCCATAATTGATTTCACATAAATGATGCATTTTAATGAAATCGCCATCTTTCGTATATTAAACTTTTGTCCATCAAGGCTTCCACCTTAACAATTATAAAAATGCCATTCAGAATAGGCTACTCGCGGACATTCACATGTTATTCAAATATCTTAAAAATTTAGAATTTTAATAAACAAAGCTATTTTTTAGAAAGTACAAAACAACAAACATGTTTCCAATTAAGGAGTAGTTTGGGCTGCAGAGGGGCTTTTCTTGAAAATGTCTGTGCCGCATCATGGGGAAAATGCTCTTTTTCTAAAAGTCCTCCGTTTTACATTCAAAACATGTAGTTCCGCTATGGAATGCAACACTACCTCTACTTACAAGTAACCTACATTTTCCAATTAGTTATTTCCAAAATTATGCTGAGTTCTTTATATAAAATTTGGTGGGAATGAAGAGAAGTTTATATTCTATTAATTGAAAACATGCATTTTGTGATGACAGTATATAAAACGTATGTTAGAGGCAAAAACGATCTTTTTTCACCTATAGCAGGGCTGGGCAACTGGTGCTCACTGAACGCAACTCGCTTACGGCCTTGCACTGATAACTGCATCTTTAGCAGGTTAAAAATAATTAGGGTCGCTCAAGCTAAACCGCGACTTGTTCAGGCCTGAGGGGAATGCCCTGAACATATCTACCTTAGAAGATACCTGAGTACTCGTATTTATCTGACGTTTCGATTTTGAGTTGTGCTACCCAGACAGGCAGACAGACAGAACAGACAGACAGACAGGCAGGCAGACAGACAGGGCAGATAGGACAGACAGACAGACAGGGCAGACAGACAGACAGGGCAGACAGATAGACGGGGCAGACAGTACACAGACAGGGCAGATAGGACAGACAGGCAGGTAGACAGACAGGGCAGATAGGACAGACAGACAGACAGGGCAGATAGGACAGACAGGGCAGATAGGACAGACAGGGCAGATAGACAGGCAGACAGACAGACAGGCAGACAGACAGGCAGGCAGACAGACAGACAGGTAGACAGACAGGCAGAGGAACAGACAGACAGACAGACAGGTAGACAGACAGGCAGACAGACAGGTAAACAGACAGGCAGGTAGATAGACAGGCAGACAGACAGGCAGACAGGTAGGCAGACAGACAGACAGGTAGACAGACAGACAGGTAGACAGACAGGCAGGTAGACAGACAGATAGACAAGCAGACAGACAGGCAGACAGGTAGGCAGACAGACAGGTAAACAGACAGACAGACAGCGGGACCTGAGAAGCTGGATATGTGGAGCAGATAAGTGAATTTTGTGGATGGAATATTACCGTGGGTGAAGGCAAGAATCCACGAGCCTAGTAGCAGATGGCACGCGATGTGTAGGGAGCACTTCAGTCGCGTGTAAAGGCGGAACTATTGCAAGGTCGCTCGCTGTTCACTGTTAAGGTCGCCGCAAACTGACTCACGGCCGTTACCCAGAAATGCTGGCACTCTCGCATTCTGTACTTAAATAAACTCTCTCTCATTTGGATCACGTCATTATCGCATGTTTATTTACCTCAACAATGAGTCGCTCTTCTAGGAAACGCAAATGTCAGATTAATCGAACAAGCCCTTACTAACACGTTGCCGATATTTGGTCGGCGTCATCATCATAATAGTAGTAATGTAGTATTCCTCTCACGGGAGTGTGTGTATGACATCAACAATTTCAGCGTTTTCTGAGAAGCATTACGGCTATAGTTTCAACATGTCAACAAAGCAGTGGCGGAGCATATCAGACTCGGGTATGTAACCCAATTCATTAAAATATCACCCAATCTATGTAACCAGAGTTGCCCTTCAGAGTTTTCATCTTTTATCATTCTCTGAAAGAAATATTCGGCAATATTGAGAGTATGATTTAAAAGAAAATCTTTTCTGTCAGAACTTTTGTACATCCTTCAAACAAACCTCTCTTCAACATTTCCGTCAACATTTATCTAACGAACGGTAAGAGTTCTTCACTATTAATGTCAGGAGTTTCATCTAATATTAGTGAAACAAAGAAGACATGAGAAACTTTATTCTTAATTCCATATGTCATGAGTTCACACTTGAAATGTTGTCATTCTGAATATCAGCTGAAGTTGCACGAAAAACAGTCGATTTTTCCAAGTGCTGTTTCAGAAAGGCGTCATATATTGCTAATTCATTTGAATGTTCAATATAATTGTCTCTGTTTAAAGATCCTTCATTCTCGTTGTGACCACGAAAAGCAAGTGCTTGTTTTTTAAGAAAACAAAACCCGCATAAAATGAGAAAGTAAAGATGTGTGTGTGTGTGTGTGTGGGTGGGTGTGTGTGGGTGGGTGGGTGTGTGTGGGTGGGTGGGGACGTGGGTGTGGGTGCGTGTGTGTGGGTGGGGACGTGGGTGTGGGTGCATGTGTGTGGGTGGGGACGTGGGTGTGGGTGCGTGTGTGTGGGTGGGGACGTGGGTGTGGGTGCATGTGTGTGGGTGGGGACGTGGGTGTGGGTGCGTGTGCGTGTGTGTGGGTGGGGACGTGGGTGTGGGTGCGTGTGCGTGTGTGTGGGTGGGGACGTGGGTGCGCGTGCGTGTGTGTGTGGGTGGAGACGTGGGTGTGGGTGCGTGTGTGTGTGTGTGTGTGCGCGCGCGTGCGTGCGTGTGTGTGGGTGGGGACGTGGGTGCGCGTGCGTGTGTGTGGGTGGAGACGTGGGTGCGTGTGGGTGTGGGTGGGGACGTGGGTGTGGGTGCGTGTGTGTGGGTGGGGACGTGGGTGTGGGTGCGTGTGGGTGTGGGTGGGGACGTGGGTGTGGGTGCGTGTGGGTGTGGGTGGGGACGTGGGTGTGGGTGCGTGTGTGTGGGTGGGGACGTGGGTGTGGGTGCGTGTGTGTGGGTGGGGACGTGGGTGCGCGTGCGTGTGTGTGGGTGCGTGTGTGTGTGGGTGGGGACGTGGGTGTGGGTGCGTGTGGGTGTGGGTGGGGACGTGGGTGTGGGTGCGTGTGTGTGTGGGTGGGGACGTGGGTGTGGGTGCGTGTGGGTGTGGGTGGGGACGTGGGTGTGGGTGCGTGTGTGTGTGGGTGGGGACGTGGGTGTGGGTGCGTGTGGGTGTGGGTGGGGACGTGGGTGTGGGTGCGTGTGTGTGGGTGGGGACGTGGGTGTGGGTGCGTGTGTGTGGGTGGGGACGTGGGTGCGCGTGCGTGTGTGTGGGTGCGTGTGTGTGTGGGTGGGGACGTGGGTGTGGGTGCGTGTGGGTGTGGGTGGGGACGTGGGTGTGGGTGCGTGTGTGTGGGTGGGGACGTGGGTGTGGGTGCGTGTGTGTGGGTGGGGACGTGGGTGCGCGTGCGTGTGTGTGGGTGCGTGTGTGTGTGGGTGGGGACGTGGGTGTGGGTGCGTGTGGGTGTGGGTGGGGACGTGGGTGTGGGTGCGTGTGGGTGATTTCCACTTCTTTCCTACGCTGTTTAACTAAGAACTGATACTGATTATTCAATGAAAATTCTATTACTGGATTTATCTTAAGTATTTTAAAGTTGTTTTCGCATATTATGTGGTTACAAGAATAGATGTTTTTGGCTGCCTTATAAATGTCATTTAAATCTTCATAATCACTAGAATTCCAAACTCAACTTTTCTTTTTTTTAAAAAAAGAAAGAAGATCAAGAAAGCATTTAGTTTAAGCATTACAACACAGTCAGGATTCACTTTCATAAACTTCAATGTTGAAATGCCCTATTCATTTGCTAGTGCAATGCGTGCGGAATTAAGATCTTCCCCCGGGTACACAATGCCATTCTTTACTTACAAAGACAATTTACTTTGCTAATGCTTATTTAAGCAGAAAAGTTAAGTATTCCGGGCTTTCACTGCATAATAATTCAGATAGGAAGTTATTAAGGGAACATCTACGTCAAACAGGCATTATTTGACCATATTGCAACACAGTACATAAAATCATATTTTATAGGAACTATAAAAGATAAACTGTAATTTAGCAGGCATGTGAAATTCAGCAAATGGCTTCAGCGAGTTTCATTATTGTATTTTAATTATTTTAGATTGTATGCGTACATTGACATTATATAAATTATACTAAACAAATCCACCATTCTATTCAAATATAATTTTCACTGAGAGGACACACTAGAGATTCATAAAAGTTATAAATTATATTTAGAAAGTCAGTATAACTAACTGTAGAAACTGTTAACTGACTTTAACAATTACAAGCTAGAATAAAATATGTCCTCTTGGACTTTAACTTTGATATTTCCCTTTTTCAAAAACATTTTTAATTTATATCTATGAACTTAGTGCCAATTGAAAATAGGTAAGAGCATAAACTTTATGAACATTTTTAGCTCTGCTCGGGGGGGGGGGGGGGGGGACGAATTTCCAGAAAATATAATATCAATATATTTATGAAGCTTAAAATAATGAGAATAGGATAATAAAGTTTATAGAAGCACTCACTGAATAGTGCTTAACATGTCCGCAAAATTGCAGTTTGATATCTTTTATAATGCCTATAAAATATGATCAAATAATGCATGTTTGGTGTAGGTACATGTTCCCTTAAAACAAGTGTCTTAAATATAATTCCGACTTTTAGTTACTAAAAATCTTAAATTAGGTACCTAAGATACGTTATACCACAAATCAAAATAGGTTCTTAAATTACAAAAATAGACGAATAAAAAGGGATGTTATTTTGTCTCCCACTACATTTGATTAATGCAAAATCATGGGCAATTGTTGGGTCCTGTAGAAGTTCTTTAACATAAGTAATGCTCACTGCATCCTATCCCAGTTTCAAAACAATTTTCGCAGTGTCTCCAAATGCTTGCTGTAATACTCCATCGTACGCAACCACGTTCCCCAGCGAGTAGTAAGAATAGATTCTAGTGGAAGTGGAACATTGGGAAGTTCCTCTCGAAATAAGTGGATCCTCGCAGGCACTTTAATAAAAACCTTTTTAATTGTGGAAAGCAGCTTGTTCACTAGAGGATATTGAAGACGTATCGTCCCAGCTACGCGATTCATGGCATGGGTAAGACAAGTCCCGGTTAACCACAAGGGAATCTCACATCAGAGATAAATGCCCCAAGGGCGACTTACAATTGTAAGTACTTTTATGTCCCGGGTTTAAATAACCTTTATATGGTAATTATTAGTTATTTATTTATGTATTTATGTATTTATGTATTTATGTATTTATGTATTTATGTATTTATTTATTTATTTATTCATTCATTCGTTTATTTATTTATTTATTTATTTATTTATTTATTTATTTATTTATTTATTTATTTATTTATTTATTTATTTATTTATTTATTTATTTATTTATTTATTTATTTATTTATTTATTTATTTATTTATTTATTTATTTATTTATTTATTTATTTATTTATTTATTTATTTATTTATTTATTTATTTATTTATTTATTTATTTATTTATTTATTTATTTATTTATTTATTTATTTATTTATTTATTTATTTATTTATTTATTTATTTATTTATTTATTTATTTATTTATTTATTTATTTATTTATTTATTTATTTATTTATTTATTTATTTATTTATTTATTTATTTATTTATTTATTTATTTATTTATTTATTTATTTATTTATTTATTTATTTATTTATTTATGCCACAAAGCTTACTGCTGTTGTTTTTAAACACACAAGCAGTGTGTGGGCAATGCTTAAGAGGTTGAATCAGAAACTGGACATTAAGTACTTACCTACAATTTTAAGTCGCCCTTAGGGGTATTTAGCTCTGATATGAGATTCCCTTGTGGTTAACCGGGAAAAAGTACGAATCAGCTGGGGAATTTAGTGTCGTACTGGCAAGTTGGCCATGGTAGCTTAATGGTTAGAGATAAGCGGAAGATCCGTGGTTGAAATCCCGGCTATGGCATTGAATTTTTCAGTTTCTGATTCAACCTCTTAAACTAGATGTATTGTCATAAAGCCGCCCCCTAGAAAAGGTTTAACTACACTTTGGCCGAATTCTACTAGAGCAAATCCTTGTATGTAGGGCTCATTAACACAGGGAAAATAAGCCGAATTCTGTTTTGTCCATGCTTACGGTCATGCGGTTTAATCCTTCGATCTAATACAAGCTTTGGTCTAAGAGTGTTTCGAAAACAACAGATGTTTGTCAGAATTGGTTAACGAACCGTATCAACGCTGGCGATGGATCGTAAATAACAATTGCTTTCAAATGATCCCATAAATGAAGATTCTAAGTACCTAATGTTGCGAAAGCACAGACCAGCCAGAAGATCTTACACTCCATTTATTGGCAAATAACTTTTCTAAATAATGTGGCTAACTGTAAACTAAAGTTGCTGTTGTAGTTGTTTAATTAGTGTATCTTCTTGGAGGAAGACAAATGGATCCAAACGTTATCAAGTATTTAGGTGATATTAAATGGCGTAATACGGAAACACTATTTAATATTTACGTTGATTATCTTGTGAAAATTTGATAGATCATACTCATTCATGTATACAAACGGGTAGAAATAATTTGAATATTTTTATGCTGATGATGTGATATTAATACAAAAGAATGAAAATATGTTGGATGTTATAGGAAATTATTATAACATGAAAATATCAGTAGAAAAAAAAAAAAAAAAAAAAAAAGATGGCACACAAAGGAAAGCGTTGCATGGTTTCCAATTTAAACCGAAGTTCATAATGTAAAAAGTACTTAAGTAACCAAAATTTCAAACCTTTAAGCTCTTTTCAAATTAAAGAGACAAATGCTGATCCCGGCAGAAGAATTAGTGGTAACGCTACAAGTTGTTTAAATAATTGATACGTATTAGACGATGTAATTAATTAGATTCACATAGGGGATTTATTATGTTATAAAAGAGCATTCTCTGGGCAGAGCTTAAAATCACTTTTAAGACAACAAAAGAGAAACGAATCTTAGGGCCCATTAACGCGAGGACGCGAATGTATGAAATGAACATGAAATTCGCTTTGCCATTCACAATGACATTAACTACTATTTTTCGCAACCTTAGAACCATTTAGTACTTTCCCAACTACAATGACCATTGGTGCAAATAACAACAACAACAATAATAATAATAACAATAATAACAATAATAATAATAATAATAATAATAATAATAATAATAATAATAATAATAATAATAATAATAATAATAATAATAATAATAATAATAATAATAATAATAATAATAATAATAATAATAATAATAATAATAATAATAATAATAATAATGATGATGATAATAATAATACTAATAATAACAATAACAATAACAATGACAATCAAACGCTAACGCGAACATGAAAGCTTGAAGTTTGCAAGGTTT
Source organism: Tenodera sinensis (assembly GCA_030765045.1). Lineage (NCBI taxonomy): Eukaryota > Metazoa > Arthropoda > Insecta > Mantodea > Mantidae > Tenodera > Tenodera sinensis. Next base: position 268,669,329 of record CM060964.1, read on the forward strand.
GGCGTTAGCATCTGGTGATAATGTTCGTGTTCAAATTAACGAAAATCGTTGTGAATGGCCTCATTTATTAACTTGGTAACAAGCTTTAGCGTTCGCGTTGCGTTTGCAACAACGTTTCTATGTGAACGGGCGCATTACAGTTTCTAGAAAAGTGAGAATGTTTGCACTCACATTGGGTAAGTGGATATGTTACCGTTTCTTCAAGCTTCCTTCCGTGATACGTTAAGTCTGGGAAGTAAAGGAATTCAAGCAAGACGGAAACAACAGAACAGCGGAGGTAACAAGTTCAATCTGTTGTGGCTGCTTTTGTTATTAATCACCAAAGTACTTATTAGTTTCTGATTAAATAGTGCTTAAATAACCTGCGCCAATATCTGAGGCTAGCTATATTGTCTAAAGTTCCCTTTGAAAAATCGTCACTATCCGCCCTGCGTTCTAGGCAGATATCTTCCTTGAATATTAAATTGGCGTTTGTCATTTCGTTTATGTGTTATGCTGTTCACACGATTGCAGCAATTTTTTGTGTGTGCGGGAGCGGGGGGGGGGGGGGGGGGGTCTTTATGCATGGCCAAAGCATGCACTAATATTTGCTCTGAAATCCCGGTATAGAAATTTTGGGTAACACTTCCTCTACAATGGATGACAAGTAAAAACGCATACATATTTGCTTGGCTTGTAGCGTGACCAAGGCACATATACATACATATGAGGAACAAGGATCTGTTGTAGACACTTTGGCCCTTGCGCTAGCCACGGGTTGACAGTTTCCAAACGTCAGCAACAGCAGCAATGTTTCGTTTCACCTGCGCACATTTCTACGTCACGTAAATTTCTGTGGGAAATCATCACAGTACAACACATATCGGCCGGATGTACATGACATTGCGTTTTTCTGGATGGGCGACAGTTTCTTGTCTGCTATGTCTGTTTTTTATGTGACGTTATGACATTCCTTTTGATTAGCGGAAGTTTCATATTTCCCTACACAAACCTGCAATACGGTAAAACCTGCAGTTCAGGGGTAAACGTTAACAATAATGGATCTATCTTCCTCCAGTTAAAGGGATTTCCGGCGAGTATCAAAGCTACGAGTCTTGTGCAAGTGCATACTCTTAATCAGGACAAACTAAATTAGTATATTAGATGATAAAATGCATACATACACTCAAAATTATTACGTTTAATTTGCATATTCTAGATACCACGAAGTTGGCGCAAGTAATTAGATTTATAGTGCTCATTTTCGCATAAGAGCTTCCCACAAAGCAAGTCCAAGTGGATAATTTGCACCAATCGAATAAAGAAATGCTTTATGCAATCCTAGCATTAATATTATGACGGCATAAATCGTGCCAAGGTGCTCTCTTTCTGGCCCAGTGCCAGAAAATGAATGACATAATTACCATAACAAGACAGGAATGACGTCGTCACAGCCACAACATAATTTTTTCCAATGTGTGCCTGTAAGAAAACGTGAAGTCGCCACTCTCGCAAACTAACGCATTTTTCGTTTTTCCATCCACAAAAATGTTCGTATTCTTTTGCGTAAACATTTTTTGGATTTTTCTGGAATAAATAAACTCTACACACTCTTGGTTTCGTTAAAAATGTCAAGCGGAATACAATCCATATGTTCAATAGTTTTATCATAATTAGGGCTCGGAGTTTTACATATTTTGTTTGCGTCCTAGTATTAACATGAAACTGAGTTTAATGTTTTGGATATTTACACCGGAACAATTATTTTAAGTATTATTGCACATAAAAATGCAAATTTTCTACTTTTTATGTAAAAAAATATGTTGGGATATTCACATAAATTACACAAAAATCGCATAAAGGAAACATTTTAAATATAATTTTAACATAAATCACAGAAAATCAGCAGCAAATTAGTTTTAACAAGTCACCATCCGCTTCTTTAATGCTCAGTTACACATGCCAGATTAAGCAATTTTTATTCGTTATTGGAATAACTGATATGTCAGCTATAGCATATCTTCAGTTGGAAGAAAATATAAGCATCCTGGTTACTCAAGCTACAGGAGTCTGCAAGTTAACAGGGAATTCATCCACTGCACCTGTTATCGCTTCACAATCCGTCTAGTATATACACCGATACTTGTTAAACTGTATAGTCAATTACTCATTCGTGAATCCACAGAGATTATACGACCCTTATAGTTGCGCTGCGTTGGGAAGTTACATACCGACAGGTTTGAGTTCACAGTGAATTAAACTTGTCTAGAGTGAAAAGTAGTGCAAGTGCAACAATATACTGCGAAGTTTAAAAGACACTGTTAAGAAATGACTTCGCATTTTTCCCACAAATCTTTGTTTCCTCTGTGGTTCCATAAATAAACTGAGGTCAGTAGGAATGTCTTTGGGAGAAGCAGTTCAAGTACATAGTTCAGAATGTGGAGAGAGAGGAAAAGAAAACCTCAAGGTTCTCTTTGATTCTGCAGCACAAAACTTAAAAGAAAATGGAAGGAAGTGTTCGAAAATAATAGTGGATTTAACACAGCCTGTAAAATATCAAATGTGTTGGATGGGCAATATGAAGACATTATTGATGCGAGTGTGAGTGACATCGCATGTTGTAATTATGCTAGACTTATTTCTTGTGATGTAGAACGATCATTTTCGAAATTCAAGACAATTCTTCGAGACAATCGTCAATCTTTCTGCATGGAAACTTACGGATCCCTTCCAAGAATGTCTGGTGAGTACTACGTACATTTATATTAGTTCGGCCATTTAGATCTTAAAAATGTTATTTCTTTTAGCACATAAAAACAAATGTTTACCAAGTTTTTAGCACCTAAAAATCCAAGCCCTAATCATAACCTCCCATTTTCCTCTATTAGTGTTGAGACAAATAAAGCATCTGTGTAGCAATCCTATTACGCCATATATCTGTAATCTCTGACACATTATAATTTTACATTTAGCAAATTTATTAGTTATTTTTACGTATTTTAATGCTAGAATTACATAAAACGTTGTGTCACGCGTGTATAATCTTTTCATTGTGATACTCGTAAAAATTATCGCCTCAGCACTAAACGTGCACTCGTGTCACAACCAATCACATAATGTACTAGTTACATAAATAACTATTAAATATGCTTCTCTCAATGAGTACGAAGTTTGTTAATTTTTCACGATGAGGTAAGACGGAGGACCTTTAATTCCTAAAACATGGTCTCTTTCAAGCATTTAGAGTTTTTAAATTCTAATAGTTTGACTAAACTAGACGTGGGAAGGGAAACACAATAAGTAATATTGCATTTGGTGCTGTCCTATGAGGGGAGGGAAAAAACTTGATTTACAAGTTGTTTGATTAATGAACGTCAAACTTACAGTGAAGCCTTATTAAGGTATAAACGTACGTTCAAAATGACAAAATATCAAAATTCATATTAATTCCTCAGCTAAAATGTACTGTTCAAGAATACCATATATGTATCTAGGCCACTGGAATCCACATGAAGGCACTTAAATATTGCTTTATTTTTGTACATAATATTCACATTAATTTTCCATAAGTTTCTAAGCTTTCACTAACTACTGCCATTTATTTAGCTCCATTATCAATTAAGGTATCACAATTTTATTTTAGTTTGTCTATATCGGTATTTACAGTGATATTCATGGCCACAATTTTCCCTAATTTCAGTGCTCCTTTTGAGCATATTTCTACAATTGTTTCAGTCTGAGATTTAACTTGTCCTGCTCTAATTTCCTCTATTTTATTATTTATGTCAGTGGCTAACTGGCTCTGTGTTAGTTATTTCAGTGACTCACTGACTTTTCTTTAGGGTTATATCAGCAGCTAACTGAGCTTGTCTTTCATTTATTTCAGTAGCTAGCTGTTAATTTCTCTACCTATCTGGCCTTGTTCCTCTAACATTTTTAACTATCCGTCTTATGCTCTGATATTTCTTGAACTATTTTTGCTCACTGGCTAACTTACCTTGCTTTTCAGTGATTTACCCACCCCGTTTGTTTTTGTTCTTCAGTTTACTTATTTTGTTTCTGTGATATTTCTCTAGCTAGATATCTGGTGTTTCTCTGACATTTCTTTACTTAAGTCTTTCTGTTCCTTACTGAACTCTGCTACTTCAAGTTTCATTGGCTACAATAAACTAATTAGGTATACTAAGCTTTTCCTGGTTACAGTTATCTAGTTCTGCCTATTCTTACCATCTATACTCATTGTGGGATACATTTCTTCTGCACTTTCTTTGTTGCTTTCCTAGTTTTGCTAAATTATGCATTTTTACTTCTTAAGTACACGCAACACTACTATACTGCTCGCAAAAGTTAAAGGCATGTGAACGCTGGCCAATGCTCAAGCGGAGCGCTGTTGCCAAGCGTAGTGCGTGTACCGGCAGAGGTTCTGTACATAAGAGCATGTACCACATTCGGCAGCGCTGGTAGGAGGGCAAGCTTAGGATTCGCTGGAGCCTGCAGCACAGCCCACCTCCATATGCCTTTAACTTTTGCGAAGATCATAAATGTAACTCTTAACATTCATAATATACAACATTTCTAATTTTAACTGTTTCAAAGTTTTTGTTTTTGTACTTGTGTCTTTGAAGTTGTGGAAGTCACTGCCTTCTCTCTTCACTACTTGGTGGTCTTTGGGTTATGATTCAGGTCCCTCGATGTCGTGGTCATCCTGGGCTTCAGATGTTCATGATGTTCTTGCAGCTTAAGCTTTGTTTCATTTTCTTTCTTTTGTTTACTTACCCAATTCTATTCGTGCGCCACGCTGTAAAAGGTTTTATTTCTGTTAATTAATGTTCTACCCTGATAAACACGTAACTTCTGATAACAATAAGTGTTCCTTTTCTGGTCAGCGAAAATAAAACAAATATTCTTGATTTTTTATAATAACTTAAGTAGTTTTACGTTTTACTTCTACAAACAAAATTTCAAGAAAGACTCGCGTTCCCTGTTGGTAATAATGTGGGAATATGTTGCGCTATTGATGCAACAAAGTTACTATTGCACCTTTAACAAGTCAAATTTAAGAAGTGCTTTCCCATAATGCGGGGGAGGAATTATTTTATGCCTCGTCAAATATGTAAACCTAGGTACTTATCTAACGAAATGTAATATTTATTAAGATTTATAATTTACATTTGCAGGCTTCCGCCACTTAAATTTAATTTTAACTCATAAAAGTCTTGTTTTTCTCAACCACTTGTAACACTAATCACAATAGTATACTATACTACACTATAAAACTGCTCATTCTTGCAAGTCTTGTATCTTCTACGTGGTTCAAACATGTCCGCTGCATGTAAGTTCACTATCGCGTCTCTTTCGAAGCTTGTTGATTTTCTCCTAATCTTAACTACGCGAACCTAACAACTTCGCTCTTATACACGTTCAACTACTTATGATTTATACAAATTAAAATTGTTTATTTACATTACATTTTATTTAATACTACCTTTTTGCTTTTAAAAGCTTTTCTTTTCTTGACATTTTGCTTTACAATATTTCTTTGGCTAGTGTATCTTTCTATTACGAAATTATTATATTAATTACGTAAATCCTGTATTACTTCTTCCATGTTTATCTTTCATAGCTACCTGCAATTTAAACAATTTATTATGGAAATTAATTAATAAATTAAATCACCGCTTGACTACTGAAGTAACCTGCTGTTGAAAAACGAAAGGGAAAAACGTGTTTATGCCTCAAAATTTGGAACTGAATAGGCCACACGCTGAGAAAGACAGGTGAAACTATCGAGAAGACTGCACTTAACTGGAATCTTCAAGATGTAAGTAGGAGAGGACGACCTAGGAAAACGTGGAAACCTGGAATGTAAGAGGAAGCCGAGTGATCCGGGTAAAGCTGAAGGGAAGTGTAAAGGCTGGCTGGAAACAAAGTACGCTGGAGGAACTTCACGCTGCCCTGCGAAAAAAGAAGAAAAGGAAGATGCCTTAAAATTGCACTTCATTAAATAATGGCTACTTGTTTGCGAACGCAACATTCAGTGCAGATTAACCTCAACAGTCAAGAAAACGCTCACGGCTGTACCGAGAGACTTGGGATATGATAAATTGAGCATTCCTCTCATCAAAACCCTTGAGATGCCTTTACTTACTTGCTAATCGAAAATATCCTTACTTGGCAACGCAAATGAATGTCTATTATTTCAGAGATTATGCAGATAAACCTACACATCATCTCAATATATCATGCTCAAGCAGCCCTTATACCGAAATTAAACAGTCATCTTCAAGAGCGGATCTCCTTTGAAAATTGGTTATGAACTACGGAGAACATAAAATCAACATTATCCATACATAAAACGTAGTTAAATCACTGAGGAAAAGTAGCTGACCTCCGATTTATGCATAAAAGGTTGCCTTCAATGGACCAAAAGGTGAGATGTCTCTAGGAATAATAAACACAATTCCATAATTACTATAAAATAGTTATACTTGTTGACTTTACTTTCACTAACTAATAATGTTAATCTGAAATGTAAGAGATTGTAGACGTATGAAACTAATAACGTTAAATACTATAAAGCTTTCTCTTAACGTAGAAAAATTATTACAGAAATCTCTATCAAATTTTCAAAAACCGGATGTATTTTGGTTCTGTGTTGAAGTGTTTTTTTTCAGGAATAAAGAAAAAAGGTAATGTGTACACACACACACACACACACACACACACACACACACACACACACGCGCGCGCGCGCGCGCGCACGCACGCACACACACACACACACACACACACACACACACACACACGCGCGGGGGGGGGGGGTGAAACCTTTGGGTGTTCATTTGCATTTAGCTAGCATACGCAGAACTTCTCTACTATCGATTTGATTGTTTTCTTCTACAATTATCACATTGGTTTTACCTTTTCACTGCCAGCTTGGTTTGAATGAGAGTTTAAATACTAATATGTACTTCCAGAATGCCTATTTCGTCATTACCACTGAAAACTTGATACAGAAAACCAGTGTGCAAGACAATTATTATACAACAAAGTTAGAGAACATTTCAGAGTTTCATTCAAAAAAGCCGATCACACTATTCTAGAGTTTACCAACAAGCTACTCACTGTAGGCTTCTGACAAGAAAATGCTCTCTAGAGAGGAAAGAGGAAACAGTAGCACATGGCACTCACTATGATGTCATAAATAAGCGTATGTTTTCCAAGATGCCTAGGCCTTACTGATATGCTGAAACTCTAGCTGTAATGTTTCGCAATAAACACTAGAGTTATTGATGTCAGATTGCTTACAACATTCTCGTGAGAGGAACACAGAAGTTAATGTAGATATTAGATCAGGCTTGGGTGACTCGCGGAATAGCTTGAGCGACCTTCATAAGTTTTACCTGCTAAAATACAGTTATCAGAGCAAGGCCGTGAGCGGGCTGCACTCAGAGAGCACAAGTTGTCCAGGCCTGTATTAGATCTATTTATGATATCACCGTGAGCCGTTATGTGCTAGTGAGTAGCAGCTACCGACTCACCTTTCCTCCCCAGGGATCAGAACATCCCTCGGACATTTTCTCGTCAGAGACCTATAGAACACATGTCGCCGTCAGAACCGTCCACTGTAAGCGCGTCCCTCCGAGAGCTGCTGTCAATATGTCCCTGTTGTGGAAAACATTGTACCCTGGATTTCTTAAAGCGTAAAGCCAGACCTAAGCTAAACCAAAGCACCTTCCAAAAACCAGCCTACCAGGTTGAGCAGGCATACAAATGGATACTAAACTTAGTTCATACGTTCAGCTATTAAATATGGATACACATTCCACAAAACTTCTGAATTCTGCACTTTGTTACACGATGATATATTTTAAAATATTGATAACCAATGATCATTCTGGGCATTGCAGTCTACATACAATCGGCTTTATACTGAAAATCATATTTGTTTACATTTTTAAATGACCTATATCTACCTTAATGAGGCCCTCCCCAGCCTTTATGCTGTGAATGTCGATTTACAATATCTATAGTGAAGACGGGCGCGGCATAAAACAAAGGACTGTTTCACATTGCACCCACGAGCGTGTCACCTCAGCCAATGAAATCAAAGAAATCACAAATGAGAGTTGTTTACTCCACGTGAAGTGAAACCAGCGTTGCAAAATCTTCCTTGTATTTTCTCTCATTCTGTTAGTCTTCTCCTAACGTTGGTCCTCTAAGAAATAAACGTCCACACGCTATGTGCGAATGCTTACTTGGAGAAAACGTGACAACGTTGCTTTTCGCGACACTGAATACCTCAATCGTCTTACCCGCGTTAGATCTGCCGCATGTTAACCATTAGAGGAGCACAATAATAACTAAGTGCTTCTAAAACAAACTCTTCCGGTCTCTTCGCTGTTTTACGTATCTTTCTAACTGCTATTATCTTGTTGAAACTGCTTTAGAGCATGCAGTAGGTACCAATGAGTCTCAAAACGGTGCTACGTCACAGAGCTGTGATACGTCACCTGTAATTTATTTGGCTACGTCTATATGTGTGTTCTGGATCACAGACGCCCTATAAGGATGAAGGAATGAATAAGAGGAACAGTTGCGGAGGTTAACCAACACAGCATTGACCTTGCCAACTGAGGAAAACCGCAGAAAAAATAAAAAATAAACCTTCGGTAAGTTTGGGTGGCCCCAGGGGCTAGAAGTCCGGCTACTATTGAACGTGAGCCATATGTAATTACGGATGAATCATCTCGTTCGGTGATTAAAAGGAAATCATTTGGGAACTTTCATGGAAATTCAAGAAAAAAGAGAGTGTCCAATGTAATAGATTCACATTATTTTGTAGTCATAGTCGTTTAATTTGAAGGATGAACTTAGTGACCTAACTTAACTCGACGTAAGGTTCAAATCTAGTGCATTGAATCAAGTGGAGCTATTTAGGAACAACTTAACTCACATTGTCAAAATAATTTAACAATAGTTTGCCATGAATGTTAACATTTTATAATTGAATGACATTGCAAGTAAAGTGGAACCAACTATTATTACGTATTTACACCACGTGGGAAAGATATTATGGTGTTTCTAAGTTATATAGAAACCATTCCTACTCGATGAAAACAATAGACACCTATTTAACTTTAGCCAACCAGAGATATCAGAATAGATTCTCCACGTGGAGTAAATCACGTGACGGGAACTAGTTCCAGCTCACTGCTGTGAACACCTTAGTTGCGATGTCAGTCTAATTATAAACTGGACTACACACGGAACCAGCAGGAACAAAGACGGTTCTTCAACATCCACCAGCAGGAGCGGTTATTACCGAACATTAGATATTTAAGCGATCAGGCAATTGTCAGCTGATGTTATGGCACAGCTGGAGCCGCCGGGTCTGGTCATCAACGTGCAATGACGACATCGTTTTAAGGACTGAGTTGGTTATTTGTGTCTCAACGAGTGATTGACGTGTTTGTGTTATTGAACCATATCAGCATCCTCCAGGTTCATATTTCCTCACATAAACAGGACGCTGCTCCACGTGCGATGCTGGTGCAGCATGATTCACCTTAGCATTGATGTTCGCAAGTGTTTACATTGCCATTACTCATCATCATGCACATAACATTCACGATTATTCATCCTTTCCTATTTTAGATCCCGATGCAGCATAATCCACCCACGTAAAGTAATAAACAGTCAGGAAGTTTCTGTGGGCAAAAAACACAATCTTACTCAATCCCTTACTTAAGGGTACCCATGGGTGAATAAAACCAAAACTTACCAAAATATACAAAAATGGATTTCAGCTCTACGACATTTTTATACCGGCACGACCGTTTAAAGCCTGTCAACCAACGATTTCAATGTCTGCCTGTAACCATAATTTACTATTAAATTGTGGTTAATTCCAGAAGTATTAGTATAAAAGTGAAAAATCTATTGAAAATAGACCTCGAGTATCTTAAAATACTTAACTGGTTGCAGTTGAAATAAGGTCTTTATATACACTAAATGATTTTTAAATAACAAAGTCGATGTCATTTTAGACACTGGTTTATTGCGTTTTCATTTGTCGGCAAATTCTCATTTTTAAGTTATTCCTCACTTTTACTTCTCGGTATAAACCAATTAAATGTTGTATACCTCTTTGTTAAGCCAGCCATTCGTCCCTTTAAAAACGGGACAGTCTTTTTTCACTTGTGTGTCCCTTGTCCCGAGAATTTTTGTTGGGGCACGAATAGGTCCAGTATTTTCTGTACACCGCCTTCCTAAATTAAAAACTTGACTTCATATTGTTGTGAGGAATGCTGAGTCGACATATTTTGTTATGGATGTTTAATACTTTTAGATTTAGTTGGTATCTGGTTACCAGTTATTTATTTTATTACTGGATACCAGTAATAGTTTTATTTACATTTTTGTTCTTTATAAATTTTGATTTTGAAAGATAGAGCTCTTATAAGTTATAAAAAAAACTTATAGGAGCTTGTGTTTAAAGAGGTGATTTTTTAAAACTTTTGTAAATTTTTTATTAAATTTATAAAAGTTTGAACAGGTATGATTTGGGATGAGATGGAATGTTTTGTAATTAATTTTGGTAATTTGTTTATTTTTTTTATTTTAGTTTGAAGAGGCGTGATTTTATATTTTTGTTTTATTTAGGATGTTAAAATTTTGTGATTTAAATTATTTTATTTTTATTTTGATATTGATTTTATTTTATTAATCTTTGAATTTTTGAAGTGTATATTTGTTTTATATTTGTAATAAAATAATAAAGATCTGAATATTGACCCCGGTTTAAGAAATTAGGCGCCGGGGTCCAGTATGCAGATTTTTATTTGTATATTTTTATTTATTTATTTTTATTATTGTTACTTTTTTGTTCACAGGCGCACTCACACATACACGCAAAGGACTTTTTTCTAAACTCTTTTCCTGGGGTTTCGGGAGTGTCAAAACATGTATTTCCGGTGAAATCTCGCTATCAAATTTTTGGATGGAATGCAACACTTCCTCTGCTGACTGTAAGTACATAATGGAGAAAGCAAAATAAATAAATAGATAAATAAATAAATAAATAAATAAATAAATAAATAAATAAATAAATAAATAAATAAATAAATAAATAAATAAATAAATAAATAAATAAATAAATAAATAGATAAATGGATAAATGAATAAATAAATAAATAAATAAATAAATAAATAAATAAATAAATAAATAAATAAATAAATAAATAAATAAATAAATAAATAAATAAATAAATAAATAAATAAATAAATAAATAAATAAAAAGTAAATAAATAAACAAAATAAGCAAATAAATAAAAGAGACTTGATTGAGAGTTATACGTGTTACCTACTCATACCAAGCTATAATTTAGCTTTTTCTCAAAATGGAGTTACACGTGCTTAGTTTTGCGCAAATACCCTTCAGATACAGCAATTCTAAACGGCAGAAGAAGAAACATGTTAGGTTTGTAAGGTTCACTGACCTAATATCTGAAGCGGAAGATGGCGTCCAGTGGACAGCCCTGTATAGGTATGTGGATTAACACGTAAACTCCAAACACTTTAGAGGCGATACGTGACAGCGTAGCTAAGCGTGTCGCCAGGACACTCCAGCAGCCTCGTGCTGGTCTCACCGGTCATTTCTGATTCTAAAACAAACACATAGCCCCGTACATAGTAAATACACTACTAGATAGCTTCAAGGTTAGGTGACGGTCTTCAGCTTCTGTAAAAGGTACTTCTGTGTAATAAACTCACGAACGAGCGGAATAAAACTGTCTTACTATCAGCAGATTTCTAATAAGGAGTGAAAATGGTGCTTAGCGAACTATTTTACGATGAATGAAGCTATATAAACTGCTCAAGGAAAGCACAAAGTACTTTTTCTTTATTTTCTCTACTAGAATGTAGAGGAAGTATTGCCTTCTACCCACAAATTCGATACCGATATATCATCAGAAATACACTTTATAGTCCCCTATATACCGGGAGAGCAAAAGAACTCCGAACGGGCTGCGCGGTGTTTTGCCTGTGCGCTTCCTCAACGCTCGTTGTTGTCTGCCGCCATCGTAGAAAGGGGTGGATGAAACCATACAACACTTTTAAAACTACTTTTAAAGGCTCACTTACCAGCTTTATGAAAGCAGATGCTGAAACTGGCCACCGTCGTTGACCATACATTTTTGCACCTCTCTAAGAACCTAACCATCGTTCGCCGTAGTTCACGTTGAGAAATACTGGCAATTTCCTGACGGATATTTTGTTTTAATTCTTCCAGGGTGTGTGGGTTTGTCTTGTACACTTTATGTTTTAAGTTACTCCAGAGATAGAAATCTCAGGGGGTTAGGTCGGGGGACCGAGGAGACCACAAATCTCTAATAATAATTTTGTCCTGAATCACGCTTTCAATTGTTCTCATTGAAATATTGGTCGCATGGGCTGTTGCAGTCTTGTTGGAAAAAGGCAAAATTACGCTCCCTGTCTGTTAATTGTCTAAAACAAAGGGGCAAAATTGTATTCACGTATGTACGGGCGTCAACTGTTAACTTGGAAAAAAGAAAAAAACTGGCCCTATAACTGGGAAAGTGACCCTTCATGACGAAAAAATTGGTGTATGGTGCGCCACTAGCGTAGAAAGGTTTCTCAGAGCTCCAGTAAGCGATTTCTACCTCTGAGTTAACTTACAACAAAGTGTGCAAGACAAACTCAACGTGAACTACGGCTAGTGATGGATAGTTTCCTAAAGAGAAGCCAAAAATGTTATCTATGGACGACGGTTGCCAGTTTCAGCATCTTCTTTCATAAAGTTGTTCAGTAAAGCCTTTAAAAGAAGTTTTAAAATGTTGTATGGTTTCATCCACTTCTTTCTATGATAGCGGCAGACGGTAACGAGCGCCGAGGATGCTGACAGGCGAAACACCGTGCAGACCGCCCTCTGTGTGTGCGTGTGCGCGTGTGTGTGAGTAGTATAACTCGAAAACGAGAAGTAGTAAGTTCAGTTGCCTTGTTCTTTTATGGGCGGTTTCCTCGACCCTTAATGGAACAATTATAATTGACAAAATGAATGCCGTGATTTCACAGAAAATGTGTGCTAAGATTCTATGTGCAACTTCGACCAAAGAACAAATGAATCATAAATGAAACACTCCGGTACGATATGTGAGTGCGTGCGCATAGTCACCCTTAGGAATTTTAACTTTAAAAAGTATGTAGTAAGTAAACTCCAAAGCTCACAGTTAACTGCAGCATATTTTAAGCATGCAAGGTGATTAACTCCTTCTACATGCAAAATTTTTAATTAATCCCCCAACCTTTCTTAAAGACGGTTGTAAATACTTTGACGCAAACATAAGTCTAAGATATAGCCATGGTCCGAGTCTTAATTTTACAAGAATAGCCGGTTAAGTCCTCTTCATTCATCTAACATTTCATGTATCGAGGGTATCAAAAGCTTGAAGAACAAAAAGAAAAAAGAGGAATACTCTTTAAAACATGCAATTTATATATAGCTACTTATTTTTCGCAGCATTTATTGTTTCCAAAATATGCATGTTTAATTTTTTCCAGTCCTAAGTAAACTTAACTATATTCCGTACGTGCGTGTGCGGGTATAATCATTAATCGCTTACCACCAGTCGGCCTATTTCCATTTGAAACACGGGCAACTCATTAGACAAAGACTCGAATGGCTTAGGTTGGTGCATGGTGAATATTAAACATTAGTGACGGAAATGGCCCCAAATGCCGGCACGCTGTAGGGCAGGAGAAGACGAAGACGAAGAAGAAGAAGAAGAAGGAGATGACGTAAAAGACGAAGACACAATAATACATCGTAATAAGATAGTTATTTCGTTTTGTTCTTATTTATGCTGCTATACTTGCATGTTTTGCTGTTGTCTTCTGGATCAATGTCTGTATACTCAAATTTAAACAAATACATACACTCATTTGTTCACGTCCATTTGCATTTTATTATTTTTGCACGCTCGAAGTTTCAGTGACTCGGTACTTCATTAAGGCGTAGGCGACAGAAATCTCAACACTTTCTAGCAACTGTAATGCAGGCTTTTTATGTTACTCTGTCATTTTCACATATGCCCTTCCTGCACTGACTGCACAAAATTGATCGGATGTTGGTAATTTCCACCCCTTGTAAAGCTTTATACCACGTGCATTGAGCAGCTAGGCGTCGATAAAGAAAATGAATTATAACTAATACAATAGCTGGTATCGTGCTTGATTGTTATATGGAATTATAAAACGGACAGCTTATATTTTACGAGAGAATGCGAATTTAGATTTATATTTTAAGTGAAGAATTGTAAAAATAAAGGTCGCTTCTAAATCAGTGCTAAGCTAATGTCCTTATTCAACATGGCGCAATGCAAGCTTTTTATGGACTTTAATGTAACTAAAACACAATATCATTGGAATTTTACGTTATTGTAAATCACTCGCCATGACAGTTAATTTGCCTCAAGAAGGGATTGAACGCTGAGACTGCTGTTTAAACTACCTCCGTACACAAATTAACGCAACTGGTATCTGACCCACTTTTAGTATTAAGACTGCTATTTCTGAACCCCTAAATGATCAGAAATCGATGTTACTATGATGTCATCCTTAACAGCTCCTTTATGCACACCATAAAAGGAAAGAACGGATTAGGTTATTTTCAAGTGACGCAACGCTGCGTGCCCTGCGAACCTTAAACAACGAAGTGTGGCGCAACTGATGCCATTTCTGGCTGCCATCAAACAGCTCTTGCAGGCTTCTTAAGCCATTGCTTCTTTTCAAATCACAAATAAAGTGCCCATCAGTTTTACTTCAGAATGGTTAAAACTATTACTAACCGAATAAACGCAACATAGATTCATAGGTTATGTACATATTGAGAGAAAAATTATGACGTTGGGGCTACATGACTTGAGCTACCACATCATTTATTTCGTACGTGGTCTATAAATTACCATGAAATATTGACTATTAATGTATCTTATGTTGAACATATTGTTCACGAGAAATGTTGTTTTCTAGTGCCTTGCATCTGGCAATGAAGCCATTAGCATTCACGAGAAATGTTTTAGTTTATATAGTTGCAAGAGCCTGGAAGTTAACGGACTTGTGCACTTCTCAGTGGACTGTCAGCCTACGGCGTATAGCCTTCTGTGGTTCCTTCACTTCATTGCTTCCTCCTGACACAATAGGTCCATGTAGGTCCCAGTGTCAGCTTTTCCCCTATGCTTACATTGGCAAATTAAATTCAACTATAAGCAACTCTCTGCAAAGAGGAGTGAACATACTTTAAATTATCTGCTTTGAAATGAACTTTAAAACTTGTTTACTATTGCAATTACTAATTAGTTATATGAAGTAAAGAAAATGAGTCCCGCTCTGGATCGTAATAAACATTAGAGACTAGGCTGTTGTTATGATTAGGGAAACCTATTTTAATTATAATATTTTTAGCTGGTTTCTATTGACATGAATGGGCACTATAGAAGTTGGATTTGTGGGGGTTGAAATGGTTTATAACGGCGTAGGGAAGTAGCAACCCCAATCGCCTCAGAGGGAAAGTACTGCAAACAGCCTCCCGAGTATTGGCGGGAAAACCAAAACCTTTCGGGGTTGGGAGTAAATGCACAATTCCTACCTCAAGAACTGAGGATCTACCCGAGTTTCCTGGGGATAAAACAGGGACCTTACGCATTGGGCTTATCTCCCACCTTAAGTAAAGCCTCGGTGAGCCTCGGATCCGAGGTAAACACCTCACGCCATGATAATGGTAAAACAGGGAAAAAGAAGAAGAAGAAGAAGAAGAAGAAGAAGAAGAAGAAGAAGAAGAAATTATTTATAGTTATATGCTAAGTATATGACGTATAAAGAGTATATCAAACATTTAAAAGTATTTCACAGGATTTCGTAAACTTTACGGTGGGGATCATGTGTGAGACTACGATTGTTCAGTTTTGTTTGTGCATTTCTAAACATATACTACGAATATTGCAAAGAATCTACTCTTAGTTTGGATTTAAGGCCAATCCTGTAAATAAGTGGTATTAAAGAACAAAAACGCCTATAATAGTAGAGACCACTCCTGTTGCTATTAAAAGAACATAATGGAAACAAGCTACAAGAAAATGCCTTTATTTCTTTCCCTGCCGTACCCTTATTATTGATATTAGTTAACACAATCAAGTTTCATGTACATGGGAAATATTTTGGAATAACTGAAGGTTTTTTCATAAAAGGTTAATTTCTTTAAATATTCTTCTCACAAAACGAGCTACGGGCCCCAAAAATTTGTACAGCATCTCTGATATGCATCCAAGTGAACAGCAGGGCCATAATTTGAATATGGAATTAGTAAAATTCTAAAAAAAAATTGAAACATTGGTTTTAGCTTCAGGCTTCATACTTTAAATAAAATTCAAACTAGGGTTGTTTATTTTTAAGTATAGTTTTCAGAAGCAGTGAAGGTATCAGTTTCTAGCATGGAAATATTGCCATGTGAAATTATTTCATTATGAGCAAACATAATAAAACATACAACTTAATATCTCAAGCTATTTTAATAAAACATTACATTTTTGACAACACCAAAGAAAATGGAGTTTTTCTTATAAAATGATCGGAATATCAATAATTAAGCTTCTTAAACAGCTCTTAGTACAGTATTTGTAGACTGAGACAACAGTCCAGTTTTTAAACAGCAGACCCATGAACATGTTCCCTAAAACTGAATTTCACTGGAAACAAAAAGAAGACTAGTAAGAGAACGAAACAATCTCAATGTTGAACGTTTATAAAATAATACTCTCAGTTCTATTAAGGTTAAATTTTCTGAGCATTACCAAACTTCCTCCATTCTTCTCTAAGGGCGCTGAGCACGAACAATGCCATTTTAAACCTCAATTAGTTCAATGCAGTTCGAGTATCTTCACAAATTTAACAAATGCATCGCATTTTGCTATTATTTTGATGGTGCTTCCCTTCTGAAACGATATTCGTATTCGTGTTTATCTCCTTTCGACATTTCCCCAAAAACTCCCATTCATTTCATTATTCTCTCATAGCTTTCACTTTCTGATATACAGTCGCTATTCTGAAGATGTCATACTTGATAAATTACTGCAGTATTATTAATGAGATACTTGAGCTCGCGTATTTTGAAACGAGTTTTTTCTTTTTCCCCTACAGGAAGTTTTTTGTTGCGCTTCAGCCTTAGGCTTACATATTATGGAGCATGTTCGATTTTTTAAGCCCTTGCTCACAAAGACATGCTGTCCAAAAGGACATCGAGAAACTGAAACACGTTCCAATTCAAGGAAGGTCATATAAACAATCATTTACCCTTAAGGGAATACATTTCCGGCGTCCCTATTCATGTTTTATTATGCTTCTCACACACTTGAAAATGACAGCCTCACGTATCGCCATGTAAAAAGCTAATCTTGGACTGCAGAGAATTAGATGGAAGGTTGCTGTGTCTGCGAACTTGGTGATGCTTATCTGAGCGTTACATTGCAATTGTTCGCAATCACGATTTACATACATGCATACATACAAACACACATCTTGTGAATGTTATTTTCTAGCTGAATACGGTGCAGATTTTACTATCACTATTTCACTCTTACTACGTCAGAATTGTTCTTTTTTTAACCAATAAAGTAGTACGGAACATTTGGTTTCAACCAATGATACCTCTTCACCTCACCCATTCCCTAGCATTTGGTAGTTACCTCCTAGTATTCGTTTGGTTTAATGACTTGTAGCATTTATTTCTGTTTTTCTACTATAAAACACGCTTCGCGCTCGTTATTTGTTTGCCGCGTGGGCAGTCAACTGAAAATGGGGCTTAGTGATCTATTAAGTCAATAGTTTGTTTATTTCTTCTTATCTTGATTAAATCCCAAGCTAGTGCTGATTTTCCTTAGCTAAATCAAAACGTCTAGTGAGATTACAGTTGATTATTATAAAAATCTGATATGGTAGACAGACAACTGTCTTTACCCATTAAAAGTTGGCATTCATACTCGTACGTTACACCATTCTTAAAGGTGATTCTTACATGCACGTTTGCTAACGATACATTTCTAGAAATTATTTCAAGAAAAGCAATAAATTCACTGAAAGGAGCTCCTGCTATGGAAATAAAAAACTTTGAAGCATTTTCGTGAGATGACACAGTTCTATTTGGGTATGTGCCCTTAAAGCCTGGAATATTTCGAGAACGGTTGACACTGTGGGAAAACAAAACGGTGCGTGCACTAACTTGACATTCTCTACTCTCTCTTGTGCAAACTATTCTTACAAACGACTATTCTTTATTCTTACAGTGGGAATAGGGGAATACTGTGAAGTTTAGGCTTAAGAGATAGTAAACTCTTTCAAGAGCAGGTCGCTATGTAATGGCTTTGACATTCCATTCTTTATGCATGGCTATGACATAAAAAAACGAATTCCTGTTTAAGAAAAGTATAGGTATTTGAAAATTCAACCCAAACAAGGAATATGTCGAAAATGATAAACGCATAAAAAGCGTATTTAACATAAATTGTGTAGCTTAACGAGATCTGCACGTTTATGTAATAAGATTTGTCTATCCCATATGGTGTATCAGTTATGTAAAAGGCATCCAGAATGGAGAGGACTTTAGATGCTATTCCCAGAAAATT
Organism: Tenodera sinensis; assembly: GCA_030765045.1. Lineage (NCBI taxonomy): Eukaryota > Metazoa > Arthropoda > Insecta > Mantodea > Mantidae > Tenodera > Tenodera sinensis. The sequence goes on from CM060964.1 coordinate 268,688,007, forward strand.
CAAATTTTGTCATGAAAATAGCTTAAACATATGGTATTTTAATCAACATCTTAGCAATTTTTGGGAAAATTGAAATTTTCGAAAATATTTTCCATGTAAAGGATAGTTTGGCATGGGGATTTTTTTAACTCTTGGTGTGGCATCCTTGGAAAACGTGAACTTAAAACTAAAGTTGGGTATTTAACCGATGTTTTGTTTTTTAGTTATGCTGTTCACGCGCAGGCAGGCGACTAACTTTTTCTAAAAATGATTTTTTCTTGACTCAGGGAGTCTCAAAACTTGTATTTCCGGTGAAATCTTGATACAAAGTTTTGGGAAGAACGCAATACCAATACCTTCTCCACCCACTATGCACACCCGTGGAAAAAAACTATGTCTGGAAAGTCAAATTCATCTAAGTCCTACACGTCACAGCGCCTTGTTTACACCGTCCGTTATACAGTTGTATAGCAGCAGCAACAAGTTGTCAAAAATTCCAAATCTTAATATTACTAACCCATAAGATCAATCAAGGCGCTGTGCCGTGTATGACTTAGATAAATTTGGCGTCCAGATATGATAGCTAAAGAAAAGTTCACACCCTCCAGCTGGGAATTAAACCCGGGACATCTGTATTTGAACGGTATTTATTTTTATCGTGATTTATTTAAATACCTGTAAATATTCAGCTACTCGTGCAGTCGTATCACTGCATTTTGCTGTTAGTTCCTGAACATCCTTCATCTTAGTCGAGAGGTTCTACTTGAAAAAATAAGCAACACTACTTCAATTTCCTTGGAGTTCTATTGCATTTCACTAAGCGACTCCTCAAAATCAAGGGAATTGTTTTGAAAACTTGGACCATGTAAAAACTTTTGTTTTGCCATTCGTTGCCCAAGCCAATATGTTTGAGTGGCAGATGTTAGGGGGCAGTGTTAGTAGAGTAGCATAGTATTTTGAAATGTCCAGCTGTTGTAACATACTCAATCTTCCTTTTTCGCTTGCATTAAGAACCCTTGCATTTATTTATTAAAATAAACTATACATTTGCTTCAAATTTAACTGAAAGGAAATAAAATTCCACTACATTTCATATACAAACCCCTGTTAAAAGTTTATGAGTTGGATAGCCATGATGCCCAACATATTTTAGTGGTGTGCATAACTCGAGAACCATGCCTGGCATTCACATACAAAGCAATAAACGGCTTTCTCCTTACAATAATGTGTTTGATTAAAGCAGCATCATTTTATCTCAATGTTATAGCACAAGTACCAGATATTACCTATCTTACATATACCAGGACAGGGAAGACTGATTGATATGTACCTTTGCCGATGGAAAAAGCAGTTAACACGTAGAAAGAGCTAAAATAGTTTACGATAGTTACATTGCAATATTTTTATGCCGTCAACGTTGGAAAGTCTAAGGAAGGTGACGTCATTTACTGAAACATCTCACTGTTTGCATTAACATGCCTTCGGGACTCGTAAAGCTTTCTATACAAATGAATAAATCCATACAGCAGGGATTTCAGGATACAAAAATAATTTATTATCCTTCATTAACGCTTTCACTGTTTTTCTACAGCGAATTGCACTGTCCATTGCTTGAAGCATAGTGATATAATTTTGGAACAACACAGTTTTTAATATTACGCACAGTTCCTCCCTCCCAAATTGGGAATTGACGACATTTCTGCAAGGAGATATCCAATTTTATTACCTTCAAAATAGACAAAATATTTGAACTTACACACTGTAGACTTGAGATCCAAAATTCAGCCGAAGATCAACTTACCTGCAACAAGAAAAATAAAAGTTATGTTTTGTCTAAAATACACATAATTAGTAAATTTCTTAAACACTAGCATTATACGCATTCGTTAATGTATTAATAGCAAATGAATTTCATTTTATAGAAGTCAAAAAAGTCAGGAAAATATGTGGATAAAAACTTTTTGGACAGTCATTTCCGGTATTTTAGTTTTTACTGATGCCGACAAACATGACGTGGATTCACAGTCTTCCAATCCAGAAACATTGAATGCAATGGTAAACAAAACGGCAGGTAAACGCTTCAGTTATCTGGGTTTTGATATTAACATATACCTACAATCAATCCGGGGGAGATGTCAATAACAAACTGGCAACCCCTCAGCTCCGGGTAGCATTCTCCTCGTTGTGCATTGCAACTACATATAATTGCTTTGATAGGTGAGCGACCAGGCGTACTGACCTTGGCTGTCAGAGCGCTGCATTTGCTTGTTATCTGGTTACTACAATAGCGAAATACTGATAACTTAGCGTACAGTACGTAACGCAACACAAATGGAGCATTCGGCAGCTGAATGCGTCTGATATGAAAGGTTAGGTCATGAATTATAATAATTATCATAGGCAACTGTAATTTCACGGATACATAAGGTGATTAAATAACCTTAATAATGGTAAATGCATTAAATACATATGTACCTACGTAATTATTTATTGTGATTTTTGAAACCTAAAAATCAGGCTAAGCATTTTCTATCTTCTGCAATTTCCATACCGGAAAAAAGAAAGAAAATAAAGCTACTTACTAAATGTAATTTTCTAATCTATGTCTGGAACAGTTTCTAAAAAGCTGATTACTCGAGTGGCAAAGGCGTAAGGTCAAACATTTCATCAGCAATGCCCTGTCCCTGAAAGATGCCTCAGCATTATAGTCATTATTATCCTAAAGTAATCATCTAACTCTAACTTCTTGTTCTAATAATCCACCTCTTTTCTCAGTAATGATCAGCAATTCTTTTAGTCTTCTCAGTGGCAAAACTATAATATTGTATACCATCTCTCCTACACGTCGATGAATAAAATTACCTTCATTATAACATGATTGCAACTAGTATCTGCAGCGAGCGCACTTCAACTGTTACGATCTTCCTCGACGTAAGAAGGACAAGTGCTGTTGCACATAGTTTTCGATACGTCTGGTATTATTTCCCCATTACATTAATTCTAACCATTATAGGTAATAATGTAACTTTAGAAAGAAACCATTACTAATACCTAACTACTTTAGGCTGCCTCTATTTAGGGCTTTAGTTAGGGCGGTACTCAGTAGCGGTAGATAGATTTGTCCGAAATCAGTACCGAACTTCTGAAACATGCAATGCGCAATACGAGACCATTCGGTGTTTACTTGTTTGGATAAAATTCTAATAATTTACTGATCAGAAATAACATTATAATACCTAATGGAAGGGAGCCGATAATATTAAAGAAAGATTTTTCTTTACCGCACGTTGTATGTAAAAGAATCGAAAGAAAATGCGTTAATTTTACCCATCTGAATTATCAATTATTGTCAACCGCTTGGGCAGACCAAGTTAAGTGTAACACTTTATGTGGAAGAATATTTAAAACAACGTCTCAATATTTCTCATGCAACGTACCTCAACAATAGCCCGAGGGTTGCCACATAAATAATGCCCCATAATTTATTTTGCAATGAAAAATATTTTTGATTAATGCACAAATTTAGGTGCGAATTACTTGAACTTTACCGCGTGTGTATGGAAAGTTTGGGTTTCTTCCGACAGAAAGCGTAAGGATAAGAATGTTTTAAAACGGCGGCTGTAAGTGACATTCGTCATAAACAACGTGCTGTGATTGAATTTCTCGTGGCAGAGAAAGAAACAGTGGGGAGTATTCATAAACGTTTGTGGAAAGTCTACGGCACATATGCAGTCGATAGGCGCACCATTGGTCGCTGGGCACAGAGACTGAAAGCATCAGCAGAGCTCCAAGATTTGCAGCGTGCTGATGTCATTCGAGAGGATCGACGCATTACGACTGGGCAATTGGCACTGAAGCTGTCGGATACAGAAAAGTGTGTGCAAGATGGGTTCCTCGGTGTCTTACTGTCGATCACAAATCCCAAAGAAAAGACATTGCTTCCGATTTGTTGCAACGCTTTGATGCTGACGGGGAGGCCTCCTTGTCCCAGATTGTGACAGGTGGTGAAACGTGGGTGCATCACTTTGAGCCCGAAACAAAAAGACAATCGATGGAATGGCGTCATGTTCACTCTCCACAGAAGAAAAGATTCAAAACAGTTCCTTCAGCCGGAAAAGTCATGATCACAGTGCTTTGGGATTGTGAGGGCGTAATTTTCATTGATGTGATGCCAAAAGGCGGTATCATTAATTCAGAAACTTACGTCAAAACATTAGACAAACTTAAGCAGCACTTCCGGCGACTGCAGCGCCATGTCAATCCTGGGGAGGTTTTCATTCAGGACGATAACGCTCGTCCCCACACAAGTTTGAGGACATCTGCCCACATCGCCAAACAGGGTTGGACTGAGTTACCGCATCCACCCTATAGTCCCGATTTGGCTCCCTCAGATTTCCACTTGTTTGGGTCACTGAAGAATGCCATTCGTGAAAGAAATTTCGAAGACGATGAAGAAGTGATTCACGCAGTGAAAACCTGACTCCGCAGGCAGAGTAAAGATTTGTACCGACAGGGAATACATGCTCTTGTGTCTCGCTGGAGAAAGGCCGTGGAACCTGAAGGCGATTATGTAGAAAAATAAGGTGACCAGACAAAACATTATTCTTTCATATATGTACATTTCAATTTTGTGGAATAAATACTTTTGACGGGAAAAAATGGAGCATTATTTATTGGGCAACCCTCGTAGCAGAGTTGTAGGGCGCAACTAAAACAATTTTTACGCCTAGCATAATGTGGTATTACTCTAACCATAAACAAGTGCTTGCTGTGAATTATTCCACATAATAAATTACTTTCAGCTATTGTTAGAAAACTATATGACCCATACCATCAATCTCCAAAGAATCAAAAAATACCTGCCCAAAAGTTTTAGCTCAACTCGTTGATCTAAGTGGATCTCCTCTTTCTGAATTTGAGTCCATGCCATGCTATCTGACATTCTAGCTCTCAACTGGGATGCGATCAGCAAAAGGAATCTCCTGTCGTAAAAGAAAAGTGACTACCAGACATCTTTTCAAACCCGCCAGGACAAATTTAGAGTTAGTTAAGTACCGGTAGTTTTAATTTGCCAACCAAAACCCTGTCTCTACTGAGCTATTTAGTTTTCGAATTTGTATATTACGATCTACCTTTGGAAAACTGTGCGTAAAGGGCAGCCTTCGAGCATGACCCCTTGGTTAGCATGACTGAACTTTGGCAGCCGAAGTTTGCTTTGTAATAAATCTCAGATAACAGAGATTAGGAAATTTTTTCATTGAGATATGAAAGAAATACAATGTATATCAACACATATTTTAGCAATTGGAAGTAATAAATAAATCTAATTTTATTTTGCTGTCAGATAATAGTAAACAGTGTTCCCAGCGGCCATGTGATAAGGTCTGCTACTGGTCAAACGTCAGTTGCATGCGAGGCTCTCCGTTAAGGCCAAATACGTGCCTAGACCGAATCCCGAATGTTGCCCCTCCCTGTGTTCCAAGAGTACAAACACGGAGTGCTATAGTGCATGTAATAGTATGCTATTAGATAGGTAATTACTGCGAGAAGACCCAATCCCGCTTACGGCTATGCGATTAATGGTTCTGCTTTTCTCTTTTACATAATTGGACAAGTTCTTTGCTAAACCTTGTGCATAAAACACAGGTGGGGCCAGTACGACATTTTTATAGGCCTTTTCCTTCGGCGCGCCGGTAACCATTTCGCGCAGATATAATGACGGCACATTGTGTATTTTACCACTATATCATTTCCATCGCTTTCAAAATTATTTTTATACCTGGTCGAGAAAATCAATGCCTATGTACACGAGAATGTTTCGAAATGGATAATAAACTGTTTATTGCAGCTTGGCCTTTCACACAGGAAAATCTTTGAAGAACACTCATTTTATTTCGAAGTTCATCTTCTACGTAGTTCTTACAAATATCAATATATAAATGAACGGTTTTTTTTTCTTTTTTTTTTTTTTTTTTTTTGTCCCTTAAACGTACCATTGGTAAGTTGGGCGCACATTCCGAAGGTTTTCGAGTTGGTCAAACCTTTTACAGTAAGCAGAATGCGTGTAGCTTCAATAAATTAGTGTATATATTAATATTGGTATGTATGAAGTTGATAAACTCCAACACCAGTTGAATAATCACCATGAAAATCGATTAACTTGGAGTTCAATAAATAGAACTGCAAAATTGTTTAATAATTATTTTGACATACTGAACATAATCGAATCTTTTCTGCTCTTATCTGACGATGACATTTTAGTAAAACCTTCGGATATCAGTGGCATCATACAGAGAGAAATCTAGCTTTTGGCCTTTACAGGTTCCATAGGTTTGTACCTAATGGCCGAACGCTTGAGTTCTTAAGTTATCTTTCCGACTATGATATTCAGTGAAGTTTTAATTTTTGATATTCGACATGCAAGTTTGAAATATTATAATAATTGCTGGTTAACTGTAAACCAGCAGCTGGTTGTGGAAATTGATTCGAATTATCTTTATTGTTGTTTAATTGATGGTTGAATCACTTTGAGTAACAACTAATTGCTATTTGTTAACGAGAGAATAGTTGAGAAAACTCGTCCAAGATATGTGTGTCTTAAATCTTTTGTAATGAAGCATAAGTGCACGAACTATAAATATAGGTACCTTCAATTCCCTCTTTGCACTTCTCTGTTGATCCAATTTGTTTCAACACTGACTCAAATATGCGCACACGAACTCTTTCCGTCCTTCGTTGTCCGTGGGATCTGGGTGGAAAAGGGGGCGGCATCTGGGAGCGTTGGACCCCGCGCCGATGTCCCTCTGAGTTGGCCCCGGAAGACCTAAAGAATTCGAGGTGTCGTCAACCTTGGGAAACCTTAGGAACCTTTGTCAATGTCTGTGCCGTTAATCTGGACCAGGTCGCCCAGTGTCTACTCTCACCTGCCGAGGGTACCCTCTAGGGGGAATAGGCACAATAAGTCTAGCTTCAGTACCTAACATCCTCCGTATCTCACCTATTCCTATTATTGTGCGACTCTAATGGTTAAAACGCGCTTCACCTTTGGTCATCAGAAGCTTCTCAGGTAACAGACCGCATGCATTGTTTGTTCTCGGAGATCGCTGATGACAGTTAACTCCACGTGGAGTGAAACACAGCGTTGCAACATCTCCCCTGTTTTCTCTCCCATTCTATTAGTTTTCTCGTGACATTGGTCTTCTAAGAAGTAAATGTCCACGAGTGGAGTGCGAACGCTTACTTACAGAAAACGTGACAACGTTGCTTTTCGCGATACTGAATACTTTCATCTTTTCACCCGGCTTTGACACGCCACATGTTAACCATTGGAGTAGCACAATAATACATAGCGGATATACAGCTCGCAAACTGTCAAGTAGCATACTCCAGCGTCGTAACAGGTTTTAATTACAGCGCTTGCAATAAAAACTGCCGCGTGTGAATAGTCATATCTCGGTTGCAACAGTCTTGCAGAGGATATCAGTTCTGCTGAAACTTCTGCAGCGGTTGCGCCATAGCATTTCCTGGTACATCTGTGTAGCAGCAGCGGCTTTATAGAGAGTCCCGAAGGAATAATTCATTTAATTGAATTGAAATTGTTTGTGGAACGTGAAAAGTTCGGATTATCACAATCTACAAAAAAGAACAAATGCAAGAGCAGAAATATCCACCATATTGAAACGATTCGAAACGGATGTTCATGATGCTGGCGTTGCACTGTTGCTGAGCAGAGATTGGAACTGCTCGCATACTCTTTACTTATTCGCGAATTTCAGCTGGAATGCGAGCCCTCTGACATTGACTCTGTACACATGAACTTTTCTTCCCTGTATGAAGTTACACGGGGTTTTTCAGATCGAGAAACTCTTGCATCAGCACCACTTCGCTCGAACCGCTGCAATGTAAATGCCACTGTGAATTGGGCTACGCTAACTTTTGCCGCGATTGTCGGGAACTAAAACTAAAATAGTCTTCCTAATCAAGAGCTACAATTACAATACCCTTTTCAACTTCAATCTCCTGCTTCCGTCTCATTATGAGGTAATACTCGTATAGTATGGAACTAAAAAAAATATTTGGGTGTTTAACGATGCTGTCAATTGTCAGGATTTCATCAGCGTCGCCGGTGTGCCGGAATTTCGTCCCGCAGTTTTTTTTTTCTTTTTTTTTTTTAACATGCCAGTAGATCTACTGACATGGAGAAGTCGTTTTTAAGCACACTTAAAAACCATCGGTCTGGGCCGAATTTGAACCCGCTATCTTGGGATCAGTAGACCAGCGTCTAGTCAACTGAGTCACCCAGACCGACATAGTATGGACCTGATCAGGTATACAAACACACTGCTAGATGCACACAATGTACTATCTTTCAAAAAAGTAAATACCCAACTTCAGTGAGACCTGCGCGAAGGGTCACCTAATTCTCAGGCGTACCTGCGCAGAGGGTATGGGAATTCAATGTCATATACTTCCCTTGCTGTTCAGAGCACCATGCTGGCAGCCATGTCACCTCGTAGCTCACCTCGCAGTCTTCAAAAGCAACGTTTCAGCAATCCTTCTACATCAAGGGAAGCATATTACTAATTTAATTCTCATACCATCTATGCAAGTATGTCTGAGAATTGGGCGACTCTTCGTGCAGGTCTCACTGAAGTTGGATACTTGTTGTTGTAGTTGTTGTAGTGTTTAACGCCCGCTTTTACTACTATGGCACCGCAGGCGGTGACACTGATGACACATGGAATGAAGATGGAGCACCGGTGGAACGAGATGGCGGGGGAAACCGGAGCACCCGGAGAAAACCCGCCCTGACGCCGCTTCGTCCACCACGAATACCACATGCGGGTCCCTGGGATCGAAGTTGGGTACTTACTTTTGCGAAAGATAGTACTGTAACGTAATGCGAATTTATTGCTATACAGACAGCTGAAGGAATGAGCCGATTCGAACAGAAACGTCTCAGTACATCAGTGTACTTGTGGATACTCATCTATGCGGAACACCAGTCAAACAGACAACAGAGGCACTTAGTATTTACATGTTTATACCTGTTTTATTATTCGAACGGGGACTTGTAGAATATTCAAAACGAAATCCCTGTTTAAACCACAAATCCATAGTGGTGACAGGAGATCGAAAACTTTTGACTGCTAGTGTACGTATACCGCCACAGACAAATCAAAACTTATGCATAAAAATGTGCAGCTCGTTTATGCCAAATAACTTTCTTTCCGAGCATCAGTCGTGAAATCATCTTTGTTACATCTTAACGTATCGGATTCTTAAATCATCTTCTGCATCTAATTCAATTTATTTCTAATCGTAAAGCAACGTATTCTACGAATGATTTTGTGCAGTGTTAATCGGAAGAGAAAATCATGATCTTTCGTTCATATCACTTATTTTGCTTATTTCATCAAGCTTGTATCTTGTCCCTAAAATATCTACATATTTCTATACCTAAAGACTGGCTCAAATTTGTTTTGTATCTAAGCTGACACCATCAATTTGTGATACCTTTACAAACACTTGGTAAATCTAAAAATGAAATTTTTTACTGCGGTTTGCCGTTAGTTTTCACCCCTTGAGATGAAATTTCACATGATAAGGCAACCAACAATACATAGTGCCACTGATCAGATGCGTAATTTTACATAAAAAGTATCGCATCCTCACTTTCTGCGACCAGAGCTTTATACTCTTTCCTTCTCAGTTTAGCTGTCTTATAATTGATTCAGTACTACTTTTGCATTCACAATCCTTAACCTATGAGCCTCTAGAGCGAAAAGCCTTCTAGAGAAACCATGGTATTGCAATATACCAAAAACCAACTGTGTAATATTTCTCCCCCCACCCTCTCCAACTTTATACTGTTCTCTGACTACTTTTGGTAACATTCTGTTTGCTCAATTAACCCAATACCAACTGCTCCTAAAATATACACATGGTAAAGATATGGCCTAGTTGGTGTTACTTGCGGTTGGCGACATAGGAATTATCTTGCTGGACTTGACTATTGATCCTAAAGCAAATAATACTTGGTTGGGTAGAGGCCGTTCTGTTTCACAAGTGCATTTATTTGGATTAGTTCTGGCGTTTGCATAAGTGTTCCACAGTTTTTAATTGTTGTTTTTACTACAAAAATTTCCTTTAAGTATAATACGATGCGATATTTAGCGCTGGAAAGTGATTCGATCAACTTGTTTTGATTCAAAAAAAAGATTTCATTTATTGAACTTAAAATTAGTGATTTCTCATTGTAAGGTTGGTAGTAGTTCAGCGTAAAGTCGGCCACTCTGAATTCTTGAGAAGTACCATTAATAGGGCTCGGAAGTTCATGCCCTTAAAACACTGAAATATGCATGCAAATATGCTCTTAAAAACTTGAACATATGCCAAGAAATATGCACTATTTAATTAAAACAATTAATGCCCCTTTGCAGTGGACAAGACGAGTTAGTATAAATAATAAATAAAGTTATCTTATTCCTTAGAGGTTGAAGCAGAAGTGGTCCTACTGCTAGTATTAACTGTTAAATTACAGTTCACAATTCCACATTTTACACAAATTTTCAGCTGTAAAACATCGTCTGCTGTCTCGCAAAACACTTTTGTAATGTGAGAAACTTCTCTCCACGTCACAAGATGTTATCGGGGCATATTTAAATGATGTTGACTGCTTCACAGAGAGAGTGAAGTCTCTTGGTGTGACAGATGATTTTCTTTCAAGGATGTGTCGAATATCGCACTTCTGTTTATAACCAGAATTTTTTGAAATTACATAATTCACTTTCTCTTTCACTTTTTGTCCTATGCTACCAGCAACCGAACTTAGATCACATATTGTTTTTTTCAAAGTCAGTAAGTGATTCATGCAAAGGAGATCCTACATCTTCCAATGCCGTTATGGCTGTTGGTAAGAACGAAAAATGGGCAGATATGAAACTAAGACCCTTTTTTAACTCAGTACCTCACAGAACATTTTGCACAGTTTCTATTGATGAAGCATCTTTCGAGTCCAATGAATTAATAACCTCTTCGGCTATTCCTATGTGCTCAGCATAATATAAAACTGCGTCGACCCATGTTCCCCATCAGTTAACACTGGTGCAGGAGGAAGTCGGATATTAGGTGCTGTTGATCTAAACAACTGAACTCCTTTAGGAGATTTAACAAAAATTCTCTTCGTATTGGACACAAATCTATCTACCAATGGGAAAGAATCATTGTCTCAGAAATGCTACCAATATGAAAAATATTATACAGATGAAAAAAGTTTAAAAAAAAGCATAAAAATCATTAAAATATGCAATATAGGGGCTATAATATTGAAACCTTCGTGAGTTGCATCATCATGTGCAATACTACCAATATGAAAAATATTATCCATATAGAAAAAAAAATAATAAAAAACCATAAAAATCATTAAAATATGCAATATAGGGGCTATAACATTGAAATAATATGCATTTATCAAAAATCAAGAAAATATGCAGTTATATGTACCATAAAATCATGTCCAAATAACTGAAAATTCCATAATTCGTGCACATAACGTAAAAGCATACATTTTTAACCCCTATGAAAAAACATGCAAATGCATGAACTTCCTAGCCCTAGCCATTAAATTGTTTTCGCTATAGAGAGCTTCTGCAAGGAGCCGTGAAAATTGTAAGGACTAACTGAATCTGCTAGCAGAACCTTTGAACCCATTGAGACAACACAAAATTTTAATTGGTGTAGAACTTTCCATATTAAAAACCTTTCTCCAATCATCCTCCTACAAACTATTTTTAAAAAGTACATTATCCTTCTTGTTAATTGTGATAAATATTTACAAAAAAGGTTCTCTTACACAGTTCGTTGTAGATATAGTAAGACGATAGGCTTAAGCGAAAGTCAAATCTTTACAAAGGATTCGCTATGCAATGGTTCTGAAATTGCATTCTCTTTGATGAACACGGGAAAGGACAGCGATTTTTCACTTGAAAAAACTATTTGACAATTCCAACTATGTAATAACAAATAATACCTTGGAAATGATTAATATAAAATTTTTGAATCTATTTCACATAAAATGTGTGGCTTAATGAGATCTACATTTTGTGTAGTAAGCTCTTGTCTATCTGTTACGGTTTAACAATTATACAAAAGTCATTCAGAATAAAGACTTCGGAGGTTATTCTCAGAAAACTCAACCCACACATTCAACGGTGATGCAAATATCTTTACGTAATCCAAATCGTTAGTCCCTTTGCGAAAATATAAAAATAACGAAAATGGGTGTGGGTCTCGGTGTATGGGTGGGCAAACTTGCTATTTAAGTTTAATATCTTTCAAGAATGCGACACAAAGATTTTGAAGAAAATTCCTCCACCCTAAACTACCTTTATATGGAAAAATTGAAAAGTTTGATTTTATCAAAAATGGCTCAAACGATTTTGATTAAAATGCCATATGCTCAAGATATTTAAAAAATGAAAACTGAAAATGAAATGAACTGTATATTTTGAATTTTCTGGCTTAAGCCTACATAGTCCTGTTTACTCTTGATGACTTTTGCATAATTAGTAAACCGTAAAAGATAGACCAAATCTTATTCTACAAAAATGTAGATCTCGTCAAAACACACAAATTATGTGTAAATGCATTTTTTTTTTTTTTTTTTTTTTTCTTGCAGTGAACAATTTCGGATATTCCTTGTTATTTGTATGAGCTTTGCAATACTTAAAACTTTTCTCAAATGTAAGGTCGTATTCACTTTTTTATATCTTGGCCGTGCAAACAACGGAATTTCAAAGCCCGCACATAGCGACCAGCTTTAAAAGATTTGACCGTCGCTCAAAGTCTACTGTATTCCTTTATTTCCCTTGCACCTACAATAAAACTGTCAATAATTTCTGCAAACGGCTATCTCGACTAACATGAAGAAGATAGATGAATAACAGTATGTAAGAATAGTTAGTACAAGAGTAGAGAAAGTCATGTGAGTGCAACACATCAGATTTGTAGCTATCTGTTCCTAGACACACGCGTGTGCAGATACATTTAGGTGCATTTTTCTAAAAAAATGCTTTGTTCGGTTTCCGGTGAAACATTGATATCGAATTTTTAGAAGGAATACGATATTTCCTCTACTTACCACTTAGTGTGGGTTAGCAGTATAGAAAATTACAGCACTGCCATGACTAATTTACAGTAGAAACCTTCACGGGCCGACATTCTTAGGTTGTGCCGTGCCCGGCCCTGCCCGGCCCCATTATTTAATTTTGTTTATTAATTATTATTATTATTATTATTATTATTATTATTATTATTATTATTATTATTATTATTATTATTATCATCATCATCATCATCATCATCATCATCATCATCATCATCATCGTTATTATTATTATTATTATTATTATTATTATTATTATTATTATTATTATTATTATTATTATTATTATTATTATTATTATTATTATTATTATTTGAAACGTTTCAGAAGAGTAATCATGTAGAATTTCTAGTAAAGAAATGCTGCGATAATTGTGCCATTCCCAGAATTTCGGCATCGATGGCCAAAATATATACTAAATTATTTTGTATCTCTTAATTTTTAAGCCCGAGCCCGACCCGACCCGAGCCGAGCCGAGCCCGACAAACATTTTTCAAATTATGCCCGAACAAAGCCCGCGGACCGGGCCAGGCCAAGCCCGAGGGCTTGTGCCCAGCCCGTGCAGACCTCTAATTTACAGACAAATAGGTTTTTCAGGAGGTTACCTAAGTAAATTTGCATCAAAACTGACTTTTGTGATGCTTATTACACGGGAAACGGAATGCCTGCAGCATGATAAAGTACTAACCGTTCACATAAAAATACCAGCAGTAAATATCACAAAACAATAAATGTCACTGTGCATGCATGGAACAGCAATGAATGTCACGTTGTGGGCTGGGCAGTTAGGTAAATTTTACTATTGGTAGGTATCTCAGACATGGATGTAGCAACAACTAGCACGAGGTTCAGACAGCACAGAGTATAACAAGTATACCATCTGTCTTTATTTATGCTTAGTTTATAGTCCGATACAGTTTTACTTATTACTATGCACATTTCCCGGACATATTTTCCGTTTACGATTGATACCAGCTGATGATTTCTCTTTCTTTCTGAAGAATTAAAAATCTTAACCGTTATATACACGACAATTTCCTGAAATTAAAACCCGTAAATCTCCCCTCTTTATCAAAGCGGTGACAAAGTTTAGAATGCGTAACATGTTTAGTGTAGATAGTAAATGTACAAAAAACTACACGTGAAGTAAATGGGAATTCCGTTTTATAAGGATCCCTAAAAACCTGACAGTATCGTTTCCTTCTTTCACATACTGAAATTCCTCCTGGCACAGAAAACGAATTGTAATAAAATGCAAGAATATCAAGATTATTTAATGAGGTCTTCGTAGTTTCCCCTTCTTTCCCTCTCTTTACCCCTCTGCAATGGCAACAGTAGGTATTCATGCTACTGGCTGGACAGTTATAACATACAAGTTTGTTAAATTTAAATAGCATAATATTCATGCTTAGGCTTTCAGGTCGGCGTTGATACAATAGAAGGTAATTTCCGGGCCTGTAGGAAATGGTCCAGCCGATGAATTAGAATCTGACGTTTCGCCCATAACTCCCTTGGGCATCTTCAAAAAGAATGAGCTCGGAAAGCGACGAAAGAGATATTCCACATGGCGTACAGGAATCAGGAGCTAATTAACTGTTGAAGCTTCTGCCTGAGAAACCAGAGTTCAACAAGAAAACGCATATCATGAATTATTACAATGGGGACAACAGAAGAAAGTGAAGAAGATATCTAGAATAGTTCTTCTGGCTTGTGTAGGCGAAAAACTGAAAGTTTGGAGTAATAATGAAAAACGTTCGTAACTCAAAGCAGCTCAAGATTGAGATAATTTTGAGGTAAGTATCGGATATGCATTTAAAGTACATTCACTCGAAGACCATTAAACAGTTTCGTGAAGCATAATGCACAAATCTTCGCGCAAGCGCATGAACACTATGGAACGTAGTATGTGCAAAAACATATTCCGCACAGGATAAAGCACAAGGCCTGTAGGAAATGATGAAGATGATGATAATGACATTAATAACAATAATGATATTAATAATATTAATCTTAATAATATCAATAATAATGATATTCATAATAATATTAATAATATTTTATAATAATAGTAAACCTTACTTCTTTATCGGATTATATGATGGACTGACACCCTAGGACTTACAAGCCAGTGCCTAGGGTCAGATGCCTGTCGGGACCGACAGAGTCGGTCAGCCCAGCACCAGGTATAGGAGTGAGAAAGAGGATATGAAATGCAGGCGAAATGATTGAAGGGAAAGGTGAGGATGGAGCAGTTGGTGGAATGAGTGGCGGGGTAAATTGGAGAACGCGGGGAAGACCCGTGCAGACGCCGTTCGTCCACTGGAGTACCACATGTGGGTCCCTGGGAGATAGGTCAACGATCTAACCATCCGGCCATGATTTATTAATATTAATTATTAATTTATTATTAATATTAATTATTAATTTATTATTAATTTATTATTATTATTATTATTATTATTATTATTATTATTATTATTATTATTATTATTATTATTATTATTACTACTACTACTACTATTAAGTTAGGGTACTGTTGCAGCCATAATCCTGCCCTGTGCTACCTAGAGACACGGATGTCATAGGTTCGACATGGTTGTGCCAGTGGAGATGCAGAATTTGAATAAAGCTTAAACGTGAGGTAATACAAGATGGACCAGCAGAATTTAGTATGCGGGATGTAACACCAGATGACATAGCAACCTGTCTTGAGCTGAGGCTGTAAGAACAGTTGGACGACAGGATGTTCTTGTCAGCCATTACATTAAAGCGGACAGTTTGGTCTTTATTACCTATTCCAAAGTACAAGTTGAATTCAAAATAGCTTCCGATACGCATTTGAGGGAGAGGTTGGAGATACTATTTGCCTTGAGTCAAGTGCTTTGACATTACAATAGTCTGCAAGAACTAGCATGCCACGTGTTTCATTAAAGATACTCATAGCTATTGGAATGCAACATTATGGTCTCTGCCGGAATGCGAAACACGGATGTTAAGCTTCTGTGTCGATGCTCTTACCAATCGGGTCATCGCGGCTGTCCTAAACGTAACAACCAGAAAATCGCTTGCGTTTTTGTACATCACGTAAATCTCTTACGTTAAATCCCTACAATTAAGGTCCTCAAAGCGGTTCTGGATAATACAGTTACCTCAAACTTTGGTCTTTTAATTGAAATACCAACTCTTCATACTAGAAACATTCATAACTAAATAAAATGCATCTCTCTACCCATCTTTAATTAACTTTACAATCCTACGGGAATTAAAACAATTTTTGTTTTAAGGTCCCTTGTGTTATCTTAGGTATGTAAGGACGAATTAAGTAAATGGCCTAGGAGACCTGAGCACTGAGGCATTCTAAACCTAGGCCGGGAACGTTTCCTTTCCAAGTTTCCTTACTCAATATCACATTAAGTATCACCAGGACCACATCAGCGTCGCCGGTGTGCCGGAATTTTGTCCCGCAGGAGTTCTTTTACATGCCAGTAAATCTACTGACATGGAGCCGTCGTTTTTAAGCACAGTTAAAAGCCATCAGTCTGGGCTGGATTTGAACCCGCGACGTTGGAGTCAGTAAGCCAGCGTCTAACCATCTGAGCTACCCAGACCGACGGGAATAACGGGCATTAAACATTTCAGTTCAAACAATCGAGTTCTTTGGTTGTGGCAGATTTATGCAGTTCACAAATACAAGTGACCTTTTAAAAATTCTTTTTAAAAAATATGTATTTCAGTGAAACCTCAATATGGTGTAATGCAATATCCTTTCTATCTACCAGGTACATACCGAGCAAGATGGCTACGCAGTAACGTATGAGGTTGTGGGTTCGATTTTAGTGGCCAACCTTCCTACAGTCTGATTTTTATAATATACATGACAGGTATTAGCTTCTCCACGTGGAGAGCTGCAATATTGCCAAGAAGCAGATAGCAAGTTTACGCAAACATATAAACAAGCGTTTGGGTTTATCTCACGGCAGCGAAAACATACAGATGTACTCTATATTAGCCTACTTTAAGAATAAAAGTGGTTTGGTCTCAATGCCAATAAAGTAATAATTTGTTCTCAATACGAATTCACGGTCTTTGCGTCTACACAATTTTGATTCTGAGTACCTATTTTACAGTTGAATCTCTCTCACCCACTCACTATGAAGAGCAGCTGGGCGTCAGCTAAAAAACCATGGGATATATCAGCATGACCAATAATAAAGCGGCTGCATTTTCCTTTAAGGCTTCTTGTACTTTTAAGCGAACCGTCAGGCCAACCCTTTGACACGGTAAGGCCGGCATTTACCCAGGTTATATCCAACTACAGTATTTCCTTCAAGTCTCTGCATTTCTCTTAAAAAACAAAACCTCAGTGCTACAATATGTGAGCTTTCCAATATCAGTTTTCGGTCATTTATACTTTTGAACTGACATCCCAGAGGATTTTTTTCCAAGAGTTAAGGCTTTCCTCAAGAAGGTCTGCTTCTTAAAGAGAAGAAAGAAGCACAGTTGTAGTAGGATGCTGTTTTCGGTTGTATTATAATAGTGCCTTTTTACAGCATCTGGCAGAACTGTCCAGTTGGTAACTGGAGTTACAATTCGCGGCTATAGCTACTTCTCTTTAAAGATTCTCGAAACAGTCACCTCACTTATTTTAAGTGTACTTGCAGTAATTTTCCTCGTTTGGTGGAAAGGAATAAGAGGTTCATTGTGAAGGAGCAAATTCCTGTTGGAAGAATTCCCTAAGAGAACAAATTCTCTAGCTTGGCTGTGCACTGCTTCCCCCTCTTAACCTTTACCCCCCTTGCTTGACATTGTCATGTATCTTCTTTTAAAAATCAGCCCATGGTTTTTTTTCGAGGGTTTCCCCGGGTCGCCAGGCGAACGCTGGGAAGGATAATTACATCCCCAGAATTTCCTGTCCTTCCATTTCTTTTCATTAATCATTTCATTTATCCTTCATCCGTTGGTTCTTTCATGGTCGCAAGTGTCCGCGAAGGCGTTAGGTGCAGCTTGGCAGGGATGAAATGCGCACAGGAACTCTTTCCTTCCCTCGTTGTCCGTGGGATCCGGGTGGGGGCGATAGACCCCGCGCCGAGTTCCCCCTGAGACGGCCCCGGAAGATTAAAAATTCAAGGTATCGTCAAGGGACCTCTCTCAATATCTGTGCCCCTGATCTGGATCTGACCGCCCGGTGTTTCCTCTCACCTCATCCTTCCACCCGGGGGTGCCCCCTTGGGGGCATAGGTACAATAAGTCTAGCTTCAGTGCCGAACCCCATTCGTATCTCTCCTATTCCTAGTGGGTACGTAGTGGAGAAAGAAAGAAAAGGTAAAACTAATAATGAACTGGGTATTTTTCTTTCAAAAATAAATTGATTTATAAACAATTATTGCTTATGACTTCCAGCTAATTGTAAGTACAAGAAGGTTAGGGGGCTTCCGCTGGGCTCGGATGGAACAATACGGCCTAGACGTAGACAGAAGAAATGGGAGACCTAACATGCTAAAAGCCAGAAACTAAAGGAAGAATGTTACATGTCCCCTCACTGAATAAAACTAAGTGAGGTCTGTCCCAGTTTTGGTTCGTATCCACTTGAGCCCCTTTTCCACGTGTAGCAAGTAACGGTAAAGAATATTGGAAGCGACGTTGATTGGTCTCATAGCTCCAATCAATATAAACTGTTATTGCTACTGGAAGAGCTAAAGGTCAACGCGGAAGAAGCTTGGGAGATAAATTACCAAAACATTTTAGGTCGTCGATGAAAGCAGATGCACAAGGTAGGTATATACAGGAAGATGAAAATACCTGAGGTAAAGCAGGCATGATTAATAGCTCTGCTAACTTACAAGCAAGTTAGAAAAATGCTACAGCGAAATGATGCAATGCTGCTTTCACTATAAAGTATGATCATGTAGTCTATAAACATGCTTACATTCTTTTGTTTGCTATTCTTTGTCGTGACTGACGACGTTTGATAGGAACAATATATTAGTAATATTTGACTTAACCTCTTTCAAGCGTTGAAATATTTGAATCGGGAAGCTTATTCTATCTAGTTCTAGGCTACGAAATCTGGTTTTAAGAGAAACACAGAACTTAAATTGTACTGCTGTTGTCTAACGATATACACAGTCGCCGCCCCCGCCCCTCACAAAAAAAAAAAAAAAAAAAAAAAAAAAAATCTGAAATGTACTTGCAAGGCTTTTTCTATTGGTTCAAAACTAACATGTATGGACCTCATATAGTGTTCGTATAAAATAGGTTATTCTTCTATCAACGTTAGGTTACGTAGGATACATTTTTGCCTAGAAGTGGTTTCAAATAAAAAATTCTTAATTACATACAAAAAACGGGAGTTGTTGCAAGGAAAATAAAAGAGAATTACAAACTTTCAAACAGGTTTACTCAGATGGTAAAATACAAACATAAAATATGGAATATTATTTTTAAAAAATCTCACGTGTGCAATTATAAAACTTTCTCCACTCACTCTTGTACAAAATATTCTTAAACACACTCATTCTTCTATCTACTTTATGTTAATCGAGATAGACGCTTGTGGAAATGTCTTATTACATCTTTTCTGTAAGTAGAATGGGAATGAAGAATACAGCAGGCTTAAGCGATAGTCAAATCTTTTAAGAGCTGGTAGCTATGTGATGGATTTGAAATTCCATTTTCTTCGCATGGGCAGAACATAAGAAAAGAATGACTTCCCATTTAAAAAAGTATAAGTACAGCGGAGTCGCGCTAACCCGAAATAATGGGGCGGCGAGGGGGGGGGGGGTAAGAGTACGTCGAATTTGGAATAACTCGGACTATACGGCACAAAAGACGAACTGAAACAAATAAGTCAAGGCAAGGTTAATTATTGTAAGGTTTCAAAGTGTGCCAGTATTATTACCTTCTAAAACGGAGATATTAAATTTATTTTTTTCAAGACATCTTTAAGCGTTTTCTGCTTCAGGATGCTGAAATGGTTTTGCACGGCACTGTCATGCCATCGCTTCAGTAAATGTTATTTCACATAACATAACACAGCCAAATCCCCTATGACATATCTTTGGTGCTCTCCTCCTCCTCCTCCTCCTCCTCCTCCTCCTCCTCCTATTCCTCCTCAGTTTCTTCAGTCGGTCCCTCAAACATTTTAATGAGAGTATATAACAAATGCATTAGGTGTAAATGTATTCGATATTCAAGAGACAAGCGAAAATCAGCAAACATAAAAAAGCTAATTTAAAGTAAAAATAAAATTTAAAAAATCACGTCTTCAAGGGAGCCAAGGATTTGCGAAATTCCGATTTGTGAGACTCCACTAATTGCAAAATTCAAACAAATAACAAGGAATATCTCGGAAAATGCTTAGTCCATAAAGCAATGTATTTGGCATATGTATGTAAATTGTGTTTTAACGAGATCTATATTTATATGCAGATCGATTTTGTCTATCTTTTACGGTTTACCAGTTATGCAAAAGTCATCCAGAATGAATCGGAATTCCGAGAACATTCCCGGGAAATTCAAAATATACATTTCATTTGGCATGAAAATATTTTGAACATATGGTGTTTTAATCAAAATCGCTAGAGCCATACATTTCGAGAAAAGAAAATTCTAGGTACACAGTGATATCTGAAGCTGGATTCGTGCTTCTGGTTACACCTAATGTAAGCGTAATCAAGAAGCATAAGTCCAGCTTCAGATATCACTGTGTACTAGAATATTTATTGATGTACTGACTTGTTGCATTTCTTTCAGAGACCATGAGCTGGTGAACAAACTATAGTACAGAAAGTAAAAACTGGCTAACATTAAAGGGGAAAAAACTAGAGAAGTTTTATGTTTCTTGAGCTCTATGCTTTTCTTGTACTAACCCAGCTACACAACATGTACTTAGAACGAAGACAATTTGGTGATTTACCCCAAATTATATATACTCCATGGAACAATAACCACGGCGTTAAAATGCACGGTGGACTAAGGGATAGCATAGCAGCTCTTAGTAGTGCATAAGAAAATCTTAAATTATAGTGTATAGTATTGTGAAAATAGGTATATATATAATATAATCTTATTTAAGTCAATTTATCAGAATTTTAATCGCAGTTGCTAGAAACATTTTGGGGGAAATAAAAACTAACAATTTTACTATGTAAAAGATAGTTTGGGGTGAGGAGTTTCATGAAAATCTTCGTGTCGCACCCGTCAAATATGCTGGTATTCGTTTGATTTTTCGCTTTTGAGCCCTCTTGTTCAGATACGCACACATACGCACGGATTGAACACACATCTAAGGAGAGGGAAGGGGGGTAGAGAGAGACCTTTTTTTTCTACAAATGCTTTTTTTAGGATTCAGAACGTTGAAGATGATCAATTTTTCTGAAATCTAAACACTGAAATTTGGGTGGAAAACAATAATTGCTACCACATTTGGAATCCACGTGCCTGAAATTTGTCGCTTACGACTGTTCAGGAATCACACGCGCATAAGCAAAAATAAATAAGACCGAGTCGTCTAGAATTCCTTATGAATGAGAGTTCCTATGTTCATTTTCCCCCTTAATTGGGGATTAATTTGTTAAATCAAACGCCGTGACTTGCAATAAGGAAGAAGTGAACTGTGAGTCTATTCATACACAGTCCATTGAACCCTCTGCTCAGCCTGGTTGTGCTTTCTTTGCAAATCGGAGATGAATTCCGGCTTTCCCCTACCTTTATGACCGACGCCCAGATCATCACAAAGAGATAGCAAAATAATAACGTGACCTTTTGACTTTCCAACTCTCGACTGAGCGCTAACGAGGCGAGATGTTTGTTGCTTTACTTTCAATAAGAGGAAGTGTGTGCTGGTTTGATAAGAGGGCAAAAGATCACAGATTTAATAAAATCGCTATAAAACAATCACACACCGCGTCCAATGCCCTGCTGCCCCACTTCATTGCGTCTGTGTCAACAAAACACGACTGTCATCCGATGAATGGCGCAAGTATTATGCAACGAAAGGGCAACATCAAGAAATTTAAACTAATCAATGGGGTAAACAAAAACTCCGTATACTTCTGTCCATGCAGATATTTATTAACAGATTGATCTATCCGAGATTGTTCCTCCACATCTGTTCACCATAGTCGGATAATTAATTCTCTTTGCTGTATCATAAACCAGGATGTTACAAGCCACGAGTTGAAGAATGTGGCAATGCCGTCAGGACTATGGCGAAACAAATGCTATGCAAAATGAGCCAAGTATCATCTGCAGAGCAGGCTTACCATGTCTGCTGGTTTTTTTTTTTTTTTTTTTTTTTTTTTTTTTTTTTTTTTTTTTTTTTTTGAAATCTACTACTCTACTGCAAAATAAACGCACTTCAAATGCTACTTTTTACACAAATTTTCATATGTTTTACTTTCTCTACAACATACAGGAGGTATTGTATTCGACCCAAAATTTCGAAGTCTTAGATTTCACCGAAAATATGCGTTTTGAGGCCCCTGAATTCCAAAACAGCCTTTTTAGAAAAAGGTGTGTGTGTGTGTGTGTGTGTGTGTGTGTGTGTGTGTGTGTGTGTGTGTGTGTGTGTCTGTGTGTCGGTCTGTCTGTGAACAGCATAACTAAAAAATGAAGTCGGTTAAAAATCAAAGTTAGTATCTTTTAAGAATGCGACACGAAGATTTTGAAGGAAATTGCTCCACCCTAAACTACCCTTTACATGGAAAAGGTTTCATAAATTTGGATTTTCTCAAAAATGACTAAGATTTTCATTAAAATGCAATTTGTTTAAGATATTTTTATGTTAAATGAAATGCATATTTTGAATTTTCTGGCGCGTATGTAATCCTGTTTACTGTTGATGTCTTTTGCATAACTAGTAAGCCGTAAGAGAGCGACCAAATCTTACGATACCAAAAATGTAAATCTCGTTAAAACACACAAATTATGTCCACTTCTGGTGTGGAGTGAACCATTTTGGAGATATTTCTTGTCGTTTATGTGAGTTTTGTAATATAAAATTTTCTCAAATGGAAGGTCATTGTTCACTTTTTTAATCCTTCGCCGTGCAAACAACGGAATTTCAAAGTCTTCATAAGCGGTCAGCTTTAAAAGATTTGTATTCCCACACTCTCCTTGCACCTACAAGAAAATTAGCAATAAGGTAATTTCTGCAAATATTTATCTCAACTAACATGAAGAGACCAGAGGAATAAGAGTTTGAAGAATAG
Source organism: Tenodera sinensis (assembly GCA_030765045.1). Classification (NCBI taxonomy): domain Eukaryota; kingdom Metazoa; phylum Arthropoda; class Insecta; order Mantodea; family Mantidae; genus Tenodera; species Tenodera sinensis. Next base: position 268,711,362 of record CM060964.1, read on the forward strand.
TTAGTACACGAGTAGAGAAAGTCATGTAAGTGCAGCACGTGAGATTTTTATACGTCATATTCCAATAAGATTACACAATTCGCTCTTTTGCAGTATTTTTTCTTGTCTTGTGTGTAAAACTGGGCGATTCACATCTATATCGCGTGTATACATAAACATTATAGTACATATGGGGAACGCCATCGCAACAGACCTTGCTCTGGTTGTTCCTTATTGGATACTTAACTATCATGCACTATACGAGTATACTCGTAAGAAAGAGAAAATATGTGCTGTTTTATACCGGACACCTGAGGTAGTAACGACTGAACAGTGATAAATTATTCAGCATGTCTGCGCTGGAGTGATTTCCCAAGCCTACTTTCCTTATCGTAATTGACTCGTATACCAATATCGACATTCCTGCTGGCTTAAGCAGGCTACTCCAGGTATTACGGTGTTTCTCATTAGATGATCCCCTTTTACTTGTCACAGTTTAGAAGTGTCAAAACCAGCTTGTCCCAAAATCCACCCCTGTATTCGAGGGATAAGATGTCTGCCTCACATTCAAGAGATTCCGAGTTCAATTTTAATCAGGGTAAGTTACTTGGTGAAGGCTCTTTTCCCCCCGGGGTTTCCTTCTCCTAGGCGAATGCCGGATAACTCAAAGCTCTCTGCACCGTGCACTCATTTGAGCATCATTTCACCGATTTCAGTCCTGCATTGTCCGATATGACCTAACAGGTTAGAGAACGTTAAAAAAAATCAGTATTTTCGAAGTTCAAGTTCTATGGGATAAAGTCGGGAGAGTAATGCAAAACTCACAACGTATCTACTGCGCTAAAGAAGTACACAGTGTATTATCGGTAGGGAGCGGATGTTAGGCAAAATACCTATTCCTAATCACCACAGACATCATAAAAACGACTTAATTTTAGTTCAAATTACTACCCTTGGATCAGTTCTTTTATCAAGTTATTTCAAGACAGAATGCCTATAAATGCCTATTTCCGTTGTTACCAAGCAGAAAAATCCCATTTTATTGAAAAATTGGATTAAAATGCTTGACATACAGACAATTTTTATCTCATAGGTTCATGACATGTTGTACATGACTTAAATTTGCTTTGTTCACTATTCTGTGTTACCAGATGTCATTAAATGCCTTAAAGAGAGAAATAAAACATTGCTAAATTCACTGCAAGTCGTGGATAAAGTTACTCAGAAAATTCAAGTTGCTCCAGGTGATGCAGGTCAACATGTAAGAGAAAAATAGGAGCGAATTCTTCAAGAGGGCAGCGACTTTCAAAATTAAAAGAACATAGAAATGATTCTTAGCGGTAAAAACAGTTCAGGTGATATTGATCCACAAAATCTTGCGCTTTCCAAGTACGCTCCAATAACATGGTTAGAAGCAGAAAGGTAGGTTTCAGTGCTCAAAAGTGTACTATCTGATAGGAGGCATAACTTAAAAGTGGAAAATTTGAAAAAATATCTCGTCATTATGTGTAATAAACGAGGGTTTGTTAATGATTGACGAAAGTTATTGTCTATTAAAAATGATGCATTCACCAAATTACTAACAGGTACTGCTCATGCAGCGTTTTGATTAGGTCCCATTATTATGTGTTATTATTATGTGATTTGTGTGTTAATCTACATGTATCACGTACGTAGATTTAATTAAATACTGCATCATTTAAATGTTTTATTTCAATTGATAACAAGAGAAATCCAAATAGTGTTTATCTACTCTCTGTTTATGCATGTAGCTGTAAAGACTTTAGCACCTAGTTTCACGGTTTTAGCGCCTATTTTGCTTGCCTATTTTTGCATTTTTTAATTGCTTTTTGCCTGCCTACTTTGAACTTTTTAAGTGCCTAAACATCCGGTCTCTAATTGTCAGGTATAAAATACGCATGTTAAGCAGCTGTCTTATATATATACACAAACCATTAATTACTTTAATTAAAAAAGAGACAGCGGATACGTATCATTGACGGGCAGGTAAACATGTTTGGGTGAGTACTGTCTGCAAACGCCAATAGACTGTATAGTCTAGGGATGGGGTGGTTTGTAACTAGAGAAGTTTCTGTGTTAAGTGCACTAATAGTTCAACCTCATTTTCTTTCTATCTGGCTTTAATGTTTAGAAATCCTTATGCCTAATTGTCACACTTAATTCACATCCAAAGAGCTTATTCATTCCAACCATTAGTCACAGGCAGACAGTTTTGGGAGCGTACTTCAAGTGTTCTTTGTTTGCTTTACTCGAAACCGCGTATCATTCAAACACCTCCACAGTGGATGTGCCCACCTCTACTCCATCCAGCCTTAGATCCGCACCTTGTATCCCTCCGCGATAACCTGAGGTTCATATCACTTGCAACTAACACAACCAAACGCCACGTGGACTCATGCCTCGTGTTTATGATGCAACAGAACGATATTTACTCAGGAGTTTTAGGATTAGCGCTGCTATCGCGTTACATTCAAGTAGTCTTTACTAGGTTTATCATACATCTTGAAAACTCACAGATAATCACCAGTATTTAAGGTAGGTACTATATTTTATGGTGTGCTTTGGTTTCGGTGTATTATCTCGAGTTAGTTGTTAACGGTTTGTGTTTACATCAAGTGCGGATCTAAGAGTGGAGCGATTATAGTTATGGGCTACAAGCTTTAAAAGCGGGGTATAGTGTCAAGTTCTACCTCTCATTTCAGACAATTTGATCATTAAGGTTTTCGCATTCGGAGAGCGAGAGCTCAAAAATTCACAAAAATGTAGAACGGAGCTGATTCATCTCAAAAACTAATATACTCTTAAGATATTTACTGTAGGTATATTTGACAAATGCCGAGAGAAACTACACACCTTTACGATCTACTTCTTAAATTGATAGAACAAATCAAAACAAACCGTTTTGGGCCTCTTCCTCCTAACCTCAAGCATTTAGTCGTAAATGTGAATCAAATTGTCACTTAAATCAGTAAAGGAAGTCGGACAATAACGGGTGCGGCTTCAATTGTCAAGGAGAATGTGACTATGTGACAAGGTTCAGAAAAACAGATCAGCTATAGCAACTATTGAGAAAGAAAAAAGACTACTAAAGACAACGCTTCATGAGAAAAAGCAAACTGTTTTTTCTGATACCTATAGCCTCCTTTATTTTTATACAGCCTCGCGGAGCACCTTAGCTCTATCGTATGTCTTAAAAATAATCCCTTAATGTCTAATGTCACAAATTTGTATCAGACTACTATTTTGTATTTTCACTTTCTCTACAGGTAAGTAGCGGAAGTATTGTATTCCACGCAAACATTCGATGTCAAGATTTCACCGGAAATATGTGTTTTGAGGCCCCCTGAATAAAAAAAAAAGCATTTTTAGAAAAAGGTCCGTGTGCGTCTGTCTGTGTGTCAGTCTGTGTGTCAGTCTGTGGACAGCATAACTTAAAAACGAAGAATCGATTCAAAACCAAAGTTGCTACTTACGTTTACTGTCTTTCAAGGATGCGACACGACGATTTTGAAGAAAATAGCCCCACCCTAAACTACCCTTTACTTGGAAAATTTTTCGAAAATTTCAATTTTCTTGAAAATGGCTGTAACGATTTTGTTTAAAATGTCATATGTTTGAGATATTTTGATGACAAATGAAATGTATATCTTGAATTTTCTGGCTATAACCCCTGTAGTCGTATTTACTCTGGACGACTTTTGCATGACTGGTAAACCGTTAGAGATACACCAAATCGTACTATACAAAAAATGTAGATCTTGCTAAAATACACAATTTATGTCCAAATAAATTTTCTTGTAGGGTGAACCATTTCGGAGATATTCCTTGTTATGTGTATGAGTTTCGGAAAACTTAGAACTTTCGTGAAATGGATCATCGTTGTTCATTTTTTTATATTTTAAGTGTGCAAATAGAACAGAATCTCAAAGCTTTAAAACATCTGACTATCGCACAAAGCCCACTGTATTCTAATATTCCCCTTGCACCTACAAGGAAATAAGCAATAAGGTAATTTCTACAAATGTTTATCTTAACTAACACGAAGAAGATATAGGAATAAGAGTTTGTAAGAATGGTTAGTACAAGAGTAGAGAAAGTCATGTGAGTGCAACACATCAGATTTTTTTATTTATTGTCCTGTTTATTTTTCAAGAACGTTTTACTAAAGCAAATGAAACCAGCTAGCATAAAAAATATTTTGGTAAAATTGTGCAACACATATATTAAAAATATAACAAAATTTGAGCCCGGAGGCCACAAAACCCTCCATTTTAATTTAATTTGAAATGAAGTTAATACAAGCCCAACATATGTGTAACACTTTTTATTAACTTCTATAAGGAGTAGTGTAGTTTAGACGTAGCACAGATTCGACTGGGAGAATTCCCTTTGGCAATGTAATCTCTAATTTTCTTATCTTAATGCTATTTTTTGTTTCTTATTATTTAATATAATGCAATTTTTATTATTTTCATGGGACGGCCATGGAAACTGGTCCAAAATCCCTAAGCAGGTCCAAAATCCCTGCCTTAATCTCAAAAATTATGTATTGCATTAATACACATTAATTTTTATCAGTCTTCTCCTCCTCCTCCTCCTCCTCCTCCTCCTCCTCTTTCTCCTTTCCGCAACTACACATACCGGTCCCTAACCCAGTCATCTATCCTTTTAAACATCAGTGCATGTTACGCAATTCCTAACCAATTCTAAGCCCGAGGCCTACACTGAATAATGCATAAATATGTCACCAAAACTGAAGTCTTAAACGCCAAAAATAATGAAATGACTATCCTTTCCAGACACACACAGGCAAAACTACTGCCAAAACCTATGCTAGACATCGGTTCTATTGAAGCGACACAAGGAAATAAGGATTAGAAGAATTTAACGAGTAATTCGAGTTTGGATACATTTAAGAAGTTATGCCATAAATGCATTACTAATGAATAGAAATAGGTACTCTGTAATTCTCTGGCTTAGCACAGGTTATGTTGATTTCACGTAAACATTGACCATTTCCAAAATATCACAACACAATTTTTATATCCAGAAAATATCTTAAAAGTATAAATTTCATAATAAACCAAAAATCAATTTTAACTCAATGAAGTACTATAAATATAAATCTCTAAAGAAACTTTATTTACATTAAATAAATAAATCGTAGTTCAAATATGCCAGGATTACTTATGACATATCCCTACTTCTTTTGAAGATCGTTATATAACTGCAACATGAAAATATAAATAAATTATACAATAATCCAAATTAAGTAAAAATTGAAGCTATTAACAGTGAAGCAACAAGATTCTAAAATAAGAACAAATTAGAAACTAAAAACTTCACTTATCTTAGTATGTTGATATTCTTTTTCTCTTTTGCTGACCCAGGGGTTTCAAGCTATATCCAGCTCATTCTTAAAGCCATATAAACAAAATCGTTGCCAAGCTACAATCTTTTATTTTTGTGAAAAACAATTATTCATATTCAATTTTTTATTTACCAATCTCTGAAAACAAAAATTTATAAATACAATCTATAGATGGTAATTCAAAGTTCATGACATGGTTCCTGTTTTTTAAAATAAAAATTTTTTCCCAAACCATTAAATCTATCGGATTACTTAACTGTTTTAATAATTTAACCTCTGAATTAATTTCATGATTAAATGACCAAAAATGATCTGCCACAGATCATTTATATGGCTTTGAGAATGAGCTGGATATAGCTTGAAACCCCTGGGTCAGCAAAAGAGAAAAAGAATATCGACATACTAAGATAAGTGAAGTTTTTAGTTTCTAATTTGTTCTTATTTTAGAAGTATACAATAATCCTTCCATTCTACACACTATCTTGTGCTTAAATGTCACCAATGACTGTCATACAGCATCCTGCCTAGACTTTTTTTGCACTTTTTTTTTTTTTTTTTTTTTTTTTTTACCTTCTCTACTACGTACAGTAATTAGAGGAAGACTGTATTCCACTCATAAAATCGATGTCGAGATCTCACCGGAAATATATGTTTTGAGGTCCCCTGAATCCAAAAGCAGCATTTTTAGAAAAAGGAGCGTGTGTGTGTGTGTGTGTGTGTGTGTGTGTGTGTGTGTGTGTGTGTGTGTGTGTGTGTGTGTGTGTGTGTGTGTGTGTGTGTCAGTTTGTGGACAGCATAACTCAAAAGCGAAAAGTTGGTTAGAAACCAAAGTTGGTTATTCCCCTTGCAACAACAAGAAAATGAGCAATAAAATAATTTCTGCAAATGTTTAGTTCTACTAACATGAAGAAGATATAGGAATAAGAGTTTGTAAGAATAGTTAGCATAAGAGTAGAGAAAGCCATGCGAGTGCAACATATCAGATTTTTATCATTAGTTTATGCCGTATACCTGGTCATATTATTAGTTTTTTACAAACTAATAATTTATGGTGGTTACGGATAATCGTAACCACCATTACTTTTATATCGAGGAGCATGTCTTGAAGCTTTCGAAACCAAAGAGGTCGTTAATATGGAATCATAGCGTTCTTCGTTATTGGCAGTGTCGTTGCTGTGGTTTACATAAAACACACGTGCTATGAAACAGACGTCTGAATGTCGCTTCTGAAGTCACAGCAGTCGGTGCATAATGTCTCTTAGCAATAAAGTCTGCTAAAAATATGTTCCCTTTACTGTAGCACGTTTTCTTCAGTTGTTAAAATATCGAGCATTATAATGGTAAAGCAGGATTTTGAAGAAAAACAATTTTCTGAGCACATTTAAAGAAAGAACTAACGAAGAAATCAATGAAGCAATTCTGTGGCGTATGGTACAGAAGGCGAAGTTAGTAAAATGTACAGTTTAGGAATATCTCTGTTTGTTATCGTCTCGTAAGGGGCGAGGTAAAATACTGTACAAGAACTGTTGACGGTTGCAATGCGGGGCTAAAGGCTTGGCGTTATGATGAGGGCAAAGAAAGGTGGAGCCGGGCGAGGGGGCTGGGTAGAGACACCCGGCCTCGTAACAAAGCCACTCCAAATTCTTAATGTCTGTTCTGTTATGGAAAAGGTTGCAAATGCTGCTCGAAATAAGCAGCATTTATTGAGTTACACGATTCTGTGTTATAGGAAAAGTTTGAACTTTGTCCTTTGTATCACAAAAAACGTGTAAAGCTTTGGAATACATATAATGCAATATTATACTGAAAAATTTAAAAACGTTTAATCCTTCTACAAATTCTCCCTATATTTATACTGGAATTAAAATTCTATCGAAATAACTCTAAATACGTTTGTCTATTACGTGGACTTATAAATACAGTTTCTACTTTCTGATGAAAGGTTCTCTTCCAATACCTATGCAATAAACCGCCTTTCTTAGGTGGCATTAAAATTTAATTACATTCCTGTGAATTTGCACAATTTCTGAAATTTGTCGAACTGTGTTGACAACTTACAATACACTAGTAATTTGGCCACGTGTAGTCTCTGATGTGTACGGCATGTTGTAAAACAAGCAACAATTGTAGCTTAATGAGTAACGATTTAGCAAGCATTATATGTAATCAATACCTCCCTTTCATGCCGACGCTTCATTGGTTATAACTATGTACAACCAGTAGTATGAATACTGCTCAGTCATTGGAGAACGGTAAAGAGAGAGAAAGAAGGGGAAGATACGAAGTTGTCGTTAAATAATTATAATACCCTTACATTTTACTAAATTCGCTCTCCGTACATCACAATGAAGCACTGGGTGAAGGAACAAAAATTCTGAAATTCTTTAGTAGCAAGAGATCAAATTGACTTGAGACATTGGATAAGAAGATGAATGAGAAGAAATGCAAAACAGAAAAGGATTTGGAACAGAGGAATTTTTTTGTAGTGTTTAACGCCCGCTTTTACTACATACGGCACCGCAGGCGGTGACACTGATGATACATGGAATGAAGATGGAGCACCGGTGGAATGAGATGGCGGGGGAAACCGGAGAAGCGAATGGTCTAACCACTCCGCTATGGCGCGGCTTGGAGCAGAGGAAAGTACCACAATAAGAACATGGCAAATGGTTCATATACCGATTAAAGTGTAAAGAAGAATGAAAGGGGCAGGGTTTCAAGTGTACTTACACTGGGTTGAAATTTGCGATTGATTGATTTTTACTTTCTCTTATACCTACACACAGTGAGTAGAACTATTGTATTGCATCCAATAATTCCATACCGAGATTTCAACGCAAATACAAGTTTTGAGACTCCCTGAATCAAAATAGATTAGCAAAAGGCCCGCCCGCATAACTCAAGAAGGTTAAATACCAGACTTGGTATTTAAGTGCAATATATTCTTAGGATGTGACACGAATATTTTCAAGAAAATCCCCCCAGCCCAAAATACCCATTGCATGGAAGATATTTACAAAAGTTTCGTTTTCTCAAAAATGATCAAGGATTTCTATTAAAATATGTTAAAAGTGTTTAAAGATATTTTCACGGAACTGAAGTGTATATATCTAATTTTCTGGGAATAGTCTCCCACAAATACTAAACCGTAAGTAATAGATAAAATCTTACTGCACAAAAATGTAAATATGTTAAAGCACACGTTCCCCCCCCCCTTCCTCATGCTCATGCAAAGAGCATAAACATTCAAAGCCACCACATAGCGACACCCTCTTTAATGTGATCGCTTTACTTTACCGAGTCCTACAACGGAATGTATAAATGGGAATTCAAAGTTTATCTGGATTAACAAGAAATAGTCTCACATTTGAGAGGTCTCGAGTTCGAATCTTGGCTAGGGTAAGTTACCCGGATAAGGCTTTTTCAGGTGTTTTATCTTATAATGAAAGGTGAATATTGGGTAGCCTAAGCTATATGGACCTGGACTCATTTGAGCATTATTTCACACATTGTCCGATATGATCCACCCAATTAAAGGGCATTAAACCGCCCAAAAAGTAGCTCAAATAATAGGCTTTTGCAAGAATAGTTTGTAGAAAAGCGAGTAGAGAAAGTCATAAATGTAACATCAGCTTTCTAAAATACACTTTTCCCAATCCTACATTTTTTTTCTACCATTAATAAATTTAGACGCACCATGTAGTATTCATAGCAAAGGGTTTTTTTTACTACCCATGTTGATTTACTTGCTACATATTACTGTATATTTTGCTTCAATGGACACAAATTAAGCGAGATAAACAACATGCAGAAACAGTTCGACATTAAATGCTTTCCTCGTAACAAGTTTCGCAATGGAAATAACAGGAACGGGGGAAGAGTCGCAACTTGCAAGAATATCCGTTAAATGACGCATCCACATTTGGGAAGGGAATATTCCGGAAAGGGCTAGTTCTACAAAAAGTGACAGAAGTTTTGCATTTTAAAAATGGCTTTCTGAGGGATTCAGGGGACCTGAAAACATGTATATGTAGTGATAGGTTGATAACTAATTCTTCGATACAACGCTATCTCAATCTACTAAACGTGCGTGACAGCGAAGGTAAAAACTTCAGCATGACACATACGTGAAAAGGCCTTTAGAATTTGCAGGACAGAGCCTAGAGAGGAAGCTTATCGGAAACGGAAAGAGAATTAATGCAGCACTACAAGCAAATACAGAGGAGAGATTGTGAAATACACAGGATCGTGCAGAACTGTGAATTTGCTGTTTATTCACTTAGGCGGCGGAAATGATCACGCCCCGGTTGTTAGTGATTTTCAGATTCTGGACAAATGACTATGTGGCCGCACCTGCATTCAAGCAATTCGGGGTTTTTTATACCAGAGGCGAGCATGACTACGTACAGCAAGGGCAGAATGAGTCAGATGCAGAATGGTCCAGGAAACTGGATTCCACGTGATTCATGCATCGTCAAAATTATAATAATAATAATCATCACAATAGTCAGTAAGCAGTCTAACCATGCGTAACGGATTCCTGGTTAGAGAATATGAATAAATAAAGGGAGTAAATGGGCGAGAGCTGCTGTTGTTGACATGAGGATCAGCTTTCCAGAATCTGTGCGTGGGAGCATTGTGTACATTTGCAATACCGGGGCATTTACCTTTCAAACACCTCAAATTGTTAAATGTTTCCTTGACGTGCCTAACCATCATGCGTATCGGTGTAAATAGGTCGGTTGAATCACCTTCTTAGAGTAGAAGAGGCAAAAGCAAAGCGCTTGATTTGAGAGGAAATGAAGTGAAATGACAAAATGATACTCCTAATCCATCATGCTCTGCAGTTCTTTTCGGAAACTTATACATCAGAACACTTTCCAGAAAAAGCTCGAGAGATTATTTGAAGCGCTGACATCTCACAGAGTAGAATATTTGAGCTGACAGAATTGCGGTCACCGTTCTAAATTATGTTTAAAGACTAGACTTTCATGCACTATAAAATCCCGAAATACCAGGTGAGTCAGCTGCCCCTTATTCTCCAGTTTTATGCAATCCGAATTTTATACTCTAACATGAAAACTTCGGCACCTACGCTAGGTTCTACCGAAGTATTTAACATAACCGCCAGTAATAAATGACTGGATTTTGTGTGTGGCAGAATCTTTCTTCCACCCCCCCCCCCCCCCCCATTTTTATAATATGCCAAACAGATGCGACATGCTGGTCGATTTGAAATTTTTAGTGCACATTATCTGAAATTAAAATAGACCTTACTGTTACGCAGAAAATATTTAAAGGCGGGTAGTGTAATTTAATTATAGTTGTTTTGTATTGTTCCACAAAGAACTACTTACTATCAAGAAAATAATGCCTACATCCTTACTGCAACAGTCGCAAAATGCGACATCCCCATCGGATCTAATAAAATGCTTGCCAATTATCCATTGTGCAAGGAGAACACTTTAAGAACCTTTAATTGGAGGCATATTAAAGCCACATTAACACATGCACGTTCTTACCCCCAAAAATGTCAAAACATGCATTTGCATGAAAGTGTCGTCTTTAATCATGACATTGGCTAAGGAACGTCTTCCACGCCGGTCGCAGTCACAACTAGAGCTGAGAAGCAACTCCACCTGAAGCTGAAGTACTTCAGACTGTGCCATAGGCATTAAAATAGAGATCAAGGCGTTTACTACTGCTCCCCCAGTTGTACGGCCACCATCACAGCAACCACCTCTCATCGGATTCTTTCCGAGTGCGCCTAACCCGTACTTACCGAAGTAGGCCCCTGGGGGGGGGGGCCTGGGGCAAGAGGAGAACTTAGGAGAAATGACCAGAACAAGCGAGTGATATCAGAAGTCAGGCAGTCACATCCAGAAGCAGTGTATGTTCACGTATTGTAAACAATTATAGTGTAATTGTCAGAGCAGAAGTGTATACTAATCCTCACCTCTCCTATTATGCAAGTGAGCAGGTCTCTAATATTGCACATCTATGCTTCAGGAGGGGGGAGTGCCACGACGATCTGGACGAGCTATACAACACGCACTGCTGCTACTACTACAAGAGAGATAGGAGAAGTCTTGTGTTAAGACTCCCCAGCGAGTGAACCGTCCGGAAGAAGAGGCTACTTCTTATAACTAGAGACCGGATGTTAGGAACAATGCCTATTCTTAATCACTATAGATATCATAAAAACGACTTAATTTTAGTTCGACTTACTACCCTTGAAGCTGTTTTTATAACGTTGAATGTACCTATTTTAACACAGAATGCCTATAAATGCCTATTTCCGTTTTTTTCCAAGCAGAAAAATCCCATTTTATTGAAAAATTGGATTAAAATGCTTGACAAACAGACAGTGTCTCATAAGTTCATGACATGTTGTATATGACTTAAATTTGCTTTGCTCACTATTCTGTGCTACCAGATGACATTAAATGCCTTGAAGAGAGAAATAAAATATTGGTAAATTCAAATTGTTAGGAATTTGGAATATGACGTCCATGAAGCCCAAAGCAGCCATATAAAATAATGAAGCACTTAAACAGAACAGAAAAGGATACTGTAAAACAACAATATTTCTGAAAATGATTGGCTGAAATATTTTTTAAAGTATTATGGTCTCACCCAGGGGAAGAAAAACATGAAGGATTAAGTAAAATTTATGTTGGTGTTGATTTCGACAAAATGAACGAATTATTAGAAGCAATGGAAACCTTCAAAAGTAATGAGGCATCAGGATGTTATGAAATAAATCTGGAATTATTGAAATACTCATCGCCCAAAATCGAATCCAGATATTTAAATAGTTTAAATACATGTTGCTGTACCCCACAAATCCCCAATGAATCGAAAAGAGCTATGCTTAAATCAATTTTGAAGAAAGGAAACAGGAGTGAATTATATAATTATAGAGGTATAAGTCTCTTAAATGTGAACTGCGAAATATTCGTTAAAATGTTAAGTAAACGTCTAAATAATATACGCGAAATCGTACTAAACGACGAGCAACATGGATTCAGAAGTGGGAGATCCTGTACGGATTGCATAATCATAGTATGGCACATAACAGAGAAACGAAGAGAATATAATTTGGAAACATATCTACTATTTATTGACTATATAAAAGCATTTGACAAAGTTCTTCGTAAAAAATTATGGGAAATAATGTGTGACAAAGATACCCAGAACATCTTACTGCTATGATACGACAGATGTATGAAGGTACGGTCATCAGCATAGACAAAAGATGCAATAAGAACATGGAAACAGCATTAATAAACTTAGGAGTAAGACAGGGCTGCCCAATGTCACCTACAATTTTTAACGAATACATAGATGCAGCAGTTGAGGAGTGGCAATCCCAACTGAGAAATAATTTTAAACTTAAGTCCACTAATTTGAATGTAATCTTATTTGCGGATGATCAAGTAATCTTTGCTGGAAATGAAAATATGCTTCAATTAGCATAACATCAGTTGGAAAAAATAATGACTCACTACAATTTATATATTTCAACACAAAAAACAAAAACTATGGCTTCTCTAGGGAAAGATCAGATAAGATCAAAAATAATAATTTAAGATAAAACAATAGAACAAGTACAACATTTTAATTACCTGGGATCCAATATTTAATTTTCTGATGATAGAGATATAAAACAAAAATTATATAAACTGCAGAATATATGTGTTACGTTTAAACGAAATCTGAAAAATAAGGTTCGAAATGAAACAATGATAAAGTTTTATAAAGTGATGGCCGTACCAAATTTGACATATGGTTCCGAAAATTGGACAATGAACAGAAGGGATAAAAGAATGCTGGAAACAGCTGAAATTAAGTTTTTAAGGAGCATTGCTGGATATACTCGTTTAGATCACACGAGGAATGACACAATCAAAGAACTAAAACTATATAACTGAAATATTAAAATATCTCACGGGGTGCACTCAGCCTCGTTAGGTCCCGGGGGGACCAATTGAGGAGCTACTTGATGGAGAAGTAGCGGCCCCAGGTCTAAAAGACCGCATAACTGGCCGGGAGGGCTCGGGGCGCTGACCACGTCCCACCCTCCAGTACTGCACCTCACCAATGACGCCTGTAGTGGGCAGAGGTGGGGGACACAGCGGCTGGGTGGTAGGCCTTGGCCCCTCGTGGGCTGTCGCGCCGGTGTTTAGTTTAGTTTTTTATTAAAATATCTATATACAAACAGAATTGGGTAGATCACATAACACTGATGTCATATAATAGAATAACAAAAATAGTTGCAGGATATAAACCTGAAGGGAACAGCAGTGTGGGAAGACCTAAACGCCGCTGGAAAGATGAACTTTTTTGAGCCGAAACAGGCCAGCCTGGCCTATCTTGGTGTTGATGATTAAATTTACTCCAAGTTGTGGATAAAGTCCAGGTGATGCAGGTCAACGTTTAAGAGAAAAATGGGAGCGGATTCTTCAACAGAATAGCGACTTTCAACAATTAAAAGAACACAGTAATGATTCTTAGAGGTGAAAATGGTGGCTCAAGTCATATTCATCCACAAAATTTGCGCTCTTCTAGTACGCTCCAACATCAGTAGAAGTGGAAAGGTCCTTTTCGGTGCTGAAAAATGCAACTTAAAAGTTGAAAAATTGAAAAAAAAATCTCGTCATTATGTGTAATAAATGAATGTTTGTTAATGGTTGACAAAGGTTATTGTCTATTAAAAGTTTTGCATTCACCAAATTACTAACAGGTACTGCTCATACAGCGCTATGATTAGGTCCCATTACTATGTGTTAATATTGTGCGTTTTGTGTGTTAATCTACATGTATCACGTACGTAGATTTGATTAAATACTGCATCATTTAAATGTTTTATTTCACTTGATAACAAGAGAAATCCAAATAATGTTCATTTTTATCTACTTTCTGTTTATGCGTGTAGCTGTAAAGATTTTAGCACCTTGTTTCACGGTTTTAGTGCCTATTTTGGCATTTTCAACTGCCTTTCTGCCTGCCTATTTTGAACTTTTAAAGTGCATAACACCCGAACGGTATCTAACTATGCACTACGCCACAAAGAAAAGGGAAGTGGCGGAAAATCGAAGTAAATCACATGAGTGAAGTGATAATGGCAGCCTAGTAGTGACAGTTTAAAACTGCAAAAAGTAAGCAGTCTGAACTTTCACAGATGGATCGATTTGTAGCTAATGCATGTTGCACGTGCAAGAAGTTGGGCTAACCGCGGAAAGTAGAAAACTTGGCTATATTGTAAACAGGAGATTTTCTGATGTTTCTGTAACTGTATTTGTAAACAGATGCTGCAGTGTTCCAACTCACTCGACTATGCGGGTGGTATGATTTACACCACGTGGTTACGGTGACCGCAGTAGTAAAGGGCGGTCACCCATTGTTTCGCGCGATTAGTAACACTTTGCGGTTGGATTTCCTACGGTATACTTTACTTCAAGTTTTTTCTTCGAGATGGAAGACTGTTTTGACCCGAACAAGTGTATATCAGTCAACACCAACGTCTACATTAAAAATATTGTTAGGTCTTGTCTGCCGGCTTATTTATGAGCCGTTTATAAAACCAGGAAGAATACAAGCGGCGTAACCGAAATTTAAAGAACCTTCTTATGGAAATTATCGTAGTTTTTATGCTACGGGATCTTAAAAGACATGTAGGCATCCTTCAAACGACCTCCCCATATGTGGAAGTAACTTTAAGGTGACCAACCTGTAAATCTGACGTGTTACATTCGCTTGACTTTCTCTACACTGTGTCGTTTATTAATTGCTATACTGTTTTTATTTTTTTACTTCATTTTAAAGGAGACAAATCTTTGCAGAAACAGCTACATTATTTCGTTATGCATACCAAGGAAAATGGTGTCAGTCAAATGTTTAAGACCTAAAAATGCCATTCTCTCGCGACTGCGAGAAACAATTCAACAGTGTGAATGGCCCCGTAGTTGAGTCGGTAGAGAGCAACTGCCTGCTGTGCAAGGGGTTCCGGCTGGGAGGATGGCAAGTTTTCTTCCATTATGATTATTCCCCATCCTCCCTAGAGTGTGGAAGTAAACATAAATATGTGT
Source organism: Tenodera sinensis (assembly GCA_030765045.1). NCBI lineage: Eukaryota > Metazoa > Arthropoda > Insecta > Mantodea > Mantidae > Tenodera > Tenodera sinensis. Next base: position 268,726,824 of record CM060964.1, read on the forward strand.
GTCTGTGTGTCTGTCTGTGCCTACCTACCTGCCTGTGCCTGCCTACCTACCTGCCTGCCTGTGCCTGCCTGTCTATGCCTGCCTACCTACCTGCCTGTGCCTGCCTACCTACCTGCCTGCCTGTGCCTGCCTGTCTATGCCTGCCTACCTACCTGCCTGTGCCTGCCTACCTACCTGTGCCTGCCTACCTACCTGCCTGTGCCTGCCTACCTACCTGCCTGCCTGTCTATGCCTGCCTACCTGCCTGTCTATGCCTGCCTACCTACCTGTGCCTGCCTACCTACCTGCCTGTGCCTGCCTACCTACCTGCCTGCCTGTGCCTGCCTGTCTATGCCTGCCTCCCTGTGCTTGCCTGTCTGTGCCTGCCTCCCTGTGCTTGCCTGTCTGTGCCTGCCTGCCTACCTACCTGCCTGTGTCTGCCTGTCTGTGCTTGCCTCCCTGTGCTTGCCTGCCTACCTACCTGCCTGTGTCTGCCTGTCTGTGCTTGCCTGCCTGTCTGTGCCTGCCTCCCTGTGCTTGCCTGTCTGTGCCTGCCTACCTACCTGCCTGTGCCTGCCTGTCTGTGCCTGCCTACCTACCTGCCTGTGCCTGCCTGTCTGTGCCTGCCTGCCTACCTGCCTGTCTGTGCCTGCCTGTCTGTGCCTGCCTACCTACCTACCTGTGCCTGCCTGTCTGTGCCTGCCTCCCTGTGCTTGCCTGTCTGTGCCTGCCTGTCTGTCTGTGCCTGCCTGTCTGTCTGTGCCTGCCTACCTACCTGCCTGTGCCTGCCTGTCTGTCTGTGCCTGCCTGTCTGTGCCTGCCTACCTACCTGCCTGTGCCTGCCTACCTGCCTGTGCCTGCCTGTCTGTGCCTGCCTGCCTGTGCCTGCCTACCTACCTGCCTGTGCCTGCCTGTCTGTGCCTACCTACCTGCCTGTGCCTGCCTGTCTGTCTGTGCCTGCCTACCTCCGTGCGTGTGTGTGTGTGTGAATTTAATGTAATAAATTAAAACAAAAACCAAACTAATAGAAATCCACAGTTCAAATCCACCTTTAAGCGAATTAACACCACTGCTCTTGAGCAATTATTCCAAAAGGTCTAAAGCCGCCTATATGACCTTCGATGTTAAAGGGGGCATTCAAATGGAACATAAAAAACACTCAATAGTGATAGTACCTACTTTAAAGAGCATGACGAGGTATTGAACCATTTGTACCATAACGGACATATCGGAAATGGCCAACACCACAAAAAAGTGATGAACTGTGCGTTTTAAAAAGATCTAAGTTTTGCTTGTGTAGTGCGTTTTAGTCTATCGCTTAATGTATTACTATGCGTTATTACCTAAACCATATGTAATTATTTACCATATTTATAGTATACGTATTATGCAATATTCCAAATTCCTTCCGAATAAACAGGAGTTCACAAGCCATTACCAGAAAATTTAAGATACCTATAAATATTATTTGTCATGTGAATATCTTAAATATATGATATTTTAATCAAAATCGTAAGAGCCATTATCAGAAAATAAACATTTTCCAAAAAATCTTCTGTGTAAAGGATGGTTACGGGTTAGAGATTCTCTCTTCTGTCTGTCTCTCTCCTTCTCCCCCCCCCCCTCTCTCTTACACACATTTGGACCTTTTTCCTAAAAATGCCGTTTTTATTATTCAGGAACCCTCAAAGCTTTTATTTCTTCTGAAATCTCAACATTTAATTTTTGAGAGGAATGCAGTAACTTCTCTCCCCTTCTATGTATACCAGTTGACAAAAAATTGAGTCATGTCTGGAACGCATACATACATAAATACGTGAATACATACATTACAGACACAGACATACAGGCTGGAAGGGAAGTCATTACATTAATTTAAACAAGTGATAGATCTCGGTTTTTGGAACACATTTTGTATCTTACGATTTTGTTTCTGGCCATTTCCTACGGAGATATTTTAGTTTTATCGAAAACAAGCTGGCAACATTGCAGGTTTCACTTTCACCAAGTCAATGCATAAACAAACACGCGTCACGGAGCCGCGCGGCTCGTGAGGGTAAACATAAGACATAGCATGTCCTGTCTGCTGCGTCGTAATAAATAAGTACATCTGAATTCTCCAGTAATGCATACTGTAACCTAAACTCACAACCTAAGGATATTGTTTATTTCCTTCAATATCAAACTTAAATCGTTTCGTAGCTGATACTGCTATAATTTAATAAATCAAACCATCTCTCAAATACAAAGATACATTTGTAGGCTCTTACAAAGTGTACCAAATGAGATTTTTAAGGTGACAGCAAAAGAATAAGCAATGAACCAAATGGTTCACCCACTTCACAGGTATTATTCAAAATGTCCACCATTTGCGCACCTGCAAACCTCACACCTGTTTAACCAATTACGACGCACTCTAACAAAAACACCCTCATTGTTGCGTATTTCTTCGGCGGCTAGATAAATGCATTCTCTCAAAGATTCGAGGGTAGTAATTGCTGTTTTGTAGATCCTGCTTTTCACGTCTCCCCAGAAGAAAAAATCCAGAGGATTCATACCGTGTGGAAGGGAAGTCATTACATTAATTTAAACCAGTGGTAGATCTCAGTATTTGGAGCACATTTTGTATCTTACCTTTTTGCCTCTGACCATTTCCTACGGAGATAGTTTTGTCGAAAACAAGCTGCCGACACTACAGATTGTGTGCGTGTCACTTTCACTGGTTCAGTACATAAACACTACTGCTACCACGCGTCTCGTGAATGTGTCCTATGCTTACTGTACGAACGTAGGCCAATTACAACCGTTACCTGCCAAAACATTAGGGAAAGGGAAAGTGCTCGGCCTGTTTACATGCGGAAACCAGGTCAATTCCTTGACCAACCTCAATGCAACGTTGCCGACATGCCTCACGTCTGAAAAAGGCGCTCGGAGCATTCCTTCACGTCTTTTAAGTGATTAATTATTTCGAAACCCTGTGTGATGTCACGCACGCACACACACAATCTCTGGTGAGAGAATTAATTTAAGAAATGCAAATTTTCCAAATTTCACAGCTTGGTCCCCTTACTACCGAAGTTATGTCAGAAATAAGTTACTCTATGCATTTTACAAGTAACAAACTGTTATCTTCGTACATTCTTGTGGAATTACGCATCCAATTTGGAACAAAAACCATTTATTTTTTCGAAATCGGCTGATCAAAGAACAAAATGCCATTAGACATTTTTTGTTTGTAATGCTTCTATGAAGCACATTTTAGAAGGAATGTAATTACTTCCCTTCCATCCAGTATATACGCAGATACATGACAGATAGACCCACTTGTTGAAAACCGCAAGTTATTTCGTATACGTGGAGTTCTCTGCCGTTAAGTAGACTGGCGTTCCAGGCATTACTAATTTTTTTGTTTACGGAGGCGCGTTGTAGAGTAACTAAACCACAGATTTTGTGCAGTAAAAAAGGTTAGTGATTTTAGGAGCGATGGGTGCTATAGATACATAAAGTTGCCGACACTGAAATAATGCAAGTGCCATTCAACGCAGTAGTGAAGTTTTGATGAATGAAGGTATCTCTCCATCCTCAAAGCATTTTCTCAACATTATTCCAATGATCGTTATTATTGAAATTTCCCTTGCCTATTATATGAAAATGTCACCAAGAGGTCAAAAAAAGACAAACGCTATTGCTGGAAATATTCAAGAAAGTAGAAATAATCGAGTACAGTAATTATTATTTATTTATGCCAACAAACTTACTGCTGGTGTTTACAAACACATAAGTCGTTTGTGGGAAAAGTTTAAGAGGTGCAATCAGGCCTGAAAAATTCAATGCAATAGCCAGGATTTGAACCACGGATCTTCCGCTTGTCGAGCGGCTGCTCACACCAGCAGTGAGCTTGTTGGCGTAAATAAATAATAATTACTATCTAAAGGTTATTTAAACCGGGACATAAAGTATTTACAATTGTAAGTCGCCCTTGGGGTATCTCTGATGTGAGATTCCCTTGTGGTCTAACCGGGAAAAAGTACGAATCAGCTGGGGAATTTAATGTCGTAGGTACTGGCAAGTTGGCCATGGTAGCTTAGTGGTTAAAGCAGCCGCTCGATAAGCGGAAGATCCGTGGTTCAAATCCCGATTATAACATTGAATTTTTCAGTGCTGATTCCACCTCTGAAACCAAGTACAGGCTTTAAAAATCATGTTATCACTTAAAAAGTGTATGAAGAGGAAAGTAATCCATTGTTTGTTTTCTGAAGTAATTCCTATGTTATTTACAAAGCACATGAAAGTTTTGGAGCACAAATTTAATATTTTGTTTCAACATTTTGAAAACTGCACTGTAAGGACATTTTCATGTAAACCATTTAATAAAGGCAAAAACATTTCTTTCCTCTTAAGACTACTCAAGGAACTGCTCTGAAAATTTGAATTTTCTTTTCAGGACACACACGCGCGGACGCACGCACACACACAATCTCTGGTGAGAGAATTAAATTTAAGAAATGCAAATTTTCCAAATTTCACAGCTTGGTCCCCTTATTATATAAAATGTTTTTCAGAGGACAAAGCCGCAGTTGAACATGTGATGTGAATTATTAACTTTCGTTCACTTTTTCGGCATAAGTTCTTCCAATAAAGTAAAGTGTTGTCTCTATAAGGACAGAATGGATGATGAATATTTAGACGTACCCGAAAATTACTAATAACTTGAAAAAGAAGAAAAACAGAAAGGATCAAGATTTATAGAAGCAAAAAGAACAATGGAATGGAAGTTGAGAACCACGCTTAGTCATTATTTAGACAGGAGGTGGATTAGGTGTGCCTTTGGTCTGAAATGAGCCATGGAACAGAATGGTTTTTCTTAAATTCAGTTCAAAATCCCTAGAGGCACATCAGATGCAATGATGATGCAATGTTGATGATTAATCAGCCTTCGAAAAGAACTGTGTCATCCTTGCATTTTCAGACACGCTTCAACGGAGATTCGATCTCCGTTCTATATATGCATTTTAGACTCATTTCGCAGATACATTTAAACAGCTTGGTTAAACACTTTTTAAACAGCCAGTGTATGGATCCGATGTCCAGTTTTGCCAGTGCCAGTGCAGGTCAACGCAGTCCTGAGACTTCATTACCGCCTCTGGTTACCTCTGCTGGAAAACAGAACCTATGACCTTTCGGCTTCTCTTTCAGCGCGTATCTCATATTCCTTCCTGGTACAACTTTTCTTTTGTCTTTATAACCCACCAATGGAGGCGATTTATTATAGGTGAATGTCAAGTATGAATTACACCATAACACACTGATCGTGGCTAACGAGAAAGACAGGCTACGCAGCGAATCACAGTTACGTGTTATGGTTGTCGGATACATTGTATATCATGCTAAAACTGTACCTTTTGTACGAATTCAACAGCAATTTTTTTGCTTAGAATCTGAATGTGTTAGACAATTGTGGTTTTACTTCATTGGATTACGTCACTGCAGTTTGCGCTGTAGCCTGACTATCTCGTTAGCCATGATGATAACCAAAAAATGTATACAGTCATATTGCCTTTTAAATGAAGATGAGCCGAAACCTTTGAAATTCATAGGTTTGTGAATTATACCTACATCTAAGTAGCTACGTTTTATACAGGAATGAGCATACTTAAGGTTATTAGTTACGAGTAAAATACCCCTTAACTCAGCAGTGCACCCTAAACATCACTAGACAGCGAGAGGTTCAACATTTTTAAAAGCAGGCTCAGAATTTCCTTCGATGACAGAAAGCAGCAGGGCCGTATTTAGGATCTGCAGACACCCTAGTTGAACCTGTGGTACTGGCCTTATCGAAAGGTTCACGATTACCACGATTATCCTTCCTAGCATTCACCTAGCATCCCGGGGAAACCCCCGACAAAAACCCAAGGTTCAGGAAGGTCGACCGCGGGAATCGAACCCACGATCTCCCGAATGCGAGACTCACACGTTACCGAGGAGCCATCTCGCTCGGTACTATCATTGTGCTGCTCAAATGGTTACCCTCACGGCATCAAAGGGTGCGATAAGATTGCAGATATTCATTGTCATAGAAAGCAACTTTTTCACGTTTTCCCAAGTGAACATACGCGTTACAAGCATGGACATTTATTTCTTAGAGTATCAATGAATAAGAAGAGAGAGAAAAACAGCGAAGACGTTGGAACGCTGTGCTTTATTTCACAAGTCATTCATGTCATTTTGTGATTTCTACGCATTCATTGGCTGAAGTGACGCGCTCATTTGTACAATGTGAAACATCGGCGACTTCCGAGAGTAATCAGTGCGTTATCTGAGAGGTTATTATTAAAAAAGATAAAGCGCAGGTTAACCTTTTGGGCAGCACGAATATACCTGTCTTAGGGTAGCCCATCTGTTCTTTCTTCACAGTCGACGTCCACATCTTGGGGGGACTTAACCACTTTCGAATGATTAGTGCACTGTCCGTAATAATGATAAGACACAGGGGCTTTATGTGGCTGCATGTTTTCAGCGAGAAACAGATAAGGGAAATGCGTCAGTCAGGAAATACCACGGAGATTTAAGAGCTATTTCGGAAATAAGAAACAACGGAGTCTTTGATTCGGATTAACGTAAGCGGTTTGCACTTGACTTATCGTGCTTGCAACGTTGGAATTCCCGTTAGTGCGCCACATGTTCTCGCTATGACATCACTATGACGTGGTCGATCTGAGCCATTCATAAATGCAACAACAAAATAGCACAAGTATGCGTGGTATGACATCCATTAAACGTATAGGCGCCATTGCCACACCTCGAGTCGACGCGCCGACTGATAAGATGCCGAGGTCGACTCTCTCTCCCTACACTTCCTTATACGGTTACGGAAACCCACATAGCAGTGGCGTGTTGCCTCTCATTAGACGTGACATATAGGGTAGGTCGGGACTAACAAAGGAAACGCCGTTAGATCAAAGAGAGGGAATTAAACATACAACTGGGCTGATTCCAACCATCGGCGAACGTATTTTATAAAACAAGGACGTGTATGCGATATTTGTGAGTATTTTTCCCTAGAGTTTAACGCATACACAGGCACCACAAGCGGTGGACCCTGATGATTCATCAAATGAAATAAGACTTTTTTTTGGGGGGGGGGGGGAGGGGGCGCGGAGAAGGAAGAACTGCCAGGCTTAAGTTAAGGGTATCTTATATAATCCATAACCCTATGGATAATTATGTATAAAATCGGCCCCTCCAGTAAATGCATGAAATATAGTGCAATGGATAGATTCTTTTTTTATCCCTGATTGCGATTCTGAAAATTTTATTTGGCAGCCAAGCGTTATTTTTCATTTACGTGTCCTGCAACGGTTTTATTTCGCTTGTGCGGCGGATATTTGGCAAATAAACACCTACGTATAAACGAACGTTATATGGGCTATTTAGCAAATAAATATTTATAAACGAACATTATATGGGTAAAAGTAACTTAACAATGTGTTTACAATGAAATTAGTGCATAAACACTTTGTTTCTAAAGGAAAACTTTGGTTTCGTGGATGGCGGAAGGCGCTGAAATTGTTGTAGTGCAAGAACGTCATAAGTATTCCGAGATTACCGCATTGCGACGTGTTTTATAAGCAAGTACATGTAATTCTTACAGTCAAATTTAGCCCGTGTTAGTTTAGGTTCGTCTATATGACCAGGACGACAGGGTTCTGTGTCATGGAAATTTAGCCCGTGTTTAGGCTATTCATCGTAAATAGAAAGTTTGGTCATATAACGCCATAAGGCCATATATCTTCCATTTGAGTTATGTATGTACACGTGCAGGCGTACCTCTTATAAAAAGTGTTTTTTTTTTTTCGGGGGCGGATTCAGGAGCCACAACACATGTAATTCTGATGAAATCTCGTTATCGAAATTTTGGGTGGAATGCTTAAGCAGTAAAGAAAGTAAAAAACCGATGTGTTACACTCACATGACTTTCTCTAGTCCTCTACTAGCTATTCTTGTAAACTCTTATTCCTCTATCTTCTTCGTGTTAGTCGAGATAAACATTTGCAGAAATTATTTTAGTCCTAATTTTCTTGTAGGTGCAAGGGAAATATAGGAATACAGTAGGCTTTGAGCGACAGTCAAAGCTTTTAAAACCTGTTATATGTAAACATATATGTTTACATATGTTAAAAGGTGTGGTCTATCTCTTACGATTCAGCAATTATGTAGGTCATCAAGAGTAAACAGGACTACAGGGGCTATAGCCAGAAAATTCAAAATATACATTTCACTTGCCATAAAAATATCTGAAACATAAGGCATTTAAATCACAATTGTTAGAGCCATTTTTGAGAAAACCAAAATTTTCGAAAATTTTCCCATGTAAATGGTAATTTAGGGTGAAGGAATTTTCTTCAAAATATTCGTGTCGCATCCTTGAAAGACATTAAACTTAAATACCAACTTTGTTTTTTAACTGATCTTTCCTTGAGTTATGCGCGCGCGCGCACACACACACACACACACACACACACACACACACACACGCACGCACGCACACACACATTTTTTAAAATGCGTTGTTTTTTTTTTTTTTTTTATTCAGGGGGCCTCAAAACATTTCCGGTGAAATCTCGACATGGAATTTTTGGATCGAATACAATACTTCCCCTACTTACTGTACGTAGAAGAGAAATTAAAAAGTTAACTATTACGCTAACATTCGTATAAGGTAGCAATTTACAATTTCAACAGACATTAATCACTATGCTTAAATTTTTCTATTCATAACACGGTAAGGTAAGGTACTTGATATAATAAAGTCAACATTTTAAGAACCTTCCCTTTATGCCATACCTATATAGGTGTTTTTCCTCGGAATATTTAGTAAATGATATGTCATTAAATGCATTTGCCCCTCCGTGCCGACGCCCGACGCCCGACGCCCATCACACACAGAATGTGCTTGAATCTGTAATCCGGATGTAACGTACTATCCAGTCGTGTCTGAGTGGGCCAGACGATGACGATGCGTTGAGTAAACGAGTTGACTCAGTCTGCAATAAATTTTACTACGTGTTAGTAAGCGCATACACTAACTTCTAGGAACTGAACGCCGAAGAGATTTAGGAAGTGTGGGTGTGAGAAAGAGGAAGAAGAAGAATATTTAATTGGCTGTCGTGGCATGTTGTGGCAGGAGACAAACTTAGCACCCATGTCGAGCACGACCTAGGGAAACGTGTGCGTTACTTCTCACTGCATTTTCACAGTGTGTTTCACAATGCTCGACCTTCTCCAGTAGATGCAGCCCTGACCTTGGTGGAGGTACCAAGGCCTTGCGTGCCCCGCATTATATCAACTGCAGACACATTTGTAACTCATTGTGGCGACCGACCGGCGGATAATAACACAAATACAAAGATCTCTAATAAACGTGCTAAGAAATGCTATAACTTTCTAGGAGATTCTTTCAACATGGCTGATAACCTCGTAAATGGCTGCCAAGAGGAAGTAAAAACAAGTTTTGCCTTGACTTAAAAACAGTGCACTCTAGTTTTGGAGCGACACACTAGCGCATGCCGCCTAGTATTACTTTCACTACTACTACTAAAATTCGATACCGGTATTTCACGGGAAATAAGTATTTTGAAGCCCCTGAAACCAGAAAAGCATATTTAGAAAAATATTCGGTGTGTGTGCGTGTGTGTGTGTGTGTGTGTGTGTGTGTGTGTGTGTGTGTGTGTGTGTGTGTGGGTGGGTGTGCGTGTGTGTGGGTGTGGGTGTGTGGGTGGCTAAATACCGTATTAGGGCATTTAAAGTTCAACATCTCTAAGGATGCGATACGAAGACATTCAATAAAAGCCCCTTACTCCAAACAACCCTTTGCGTGATCTTTTTGACGACGGGCCCTTAAACCCTACTCACTCACTCACTCACTCACTCACTCACTCACTCACTCACTCACTCACTCACTCACTCACTCACTCACTCACTCACTCACTCACTCACTCACTCACTCACTCACTCACTCACTCACTCACTCACTCACTCACTCACTCACTCACTCACTCACTCACTCACTCACTCACTCACTCACTCACTCTACGTGGCATTTAATTTTCGAAAATGTAGATTTTTGTCCGATTTTGATTAAAATAGCACCAGTTTAAAATAAAGGGTTCTCAACAAGTCCCTCCTCACCGTGCCGGCGCGTACCGCTCAGGATAATGTTGGTTACACGAGACTGCGGAGCGACTTCTCGATAACCCTATATATTCACAAGTGAAATGTATATCTTGAATTTACTGAGAAGAATCTTTTCAGTCCTCTTCATTCTGACTGACTTTTGCATTTCTGATGAATCCTAAGAACTGTATAAAACATTTTAGAAGGATTAACCAGTTCCGAGATATTCTTTGTTTTTTTTTTTTTTTTTTTTTTTTTTTTTTTTTTTTTTGGGTAGTGTTTAACGCCCGCTTTTACATGCGGTACCGCAGGCGGTGACACTGTTGATACATGGAATGAAGATAGAGCACTGGTGGAATGAATGGCCTGCGCCGCTTTGTCCACCAAAAATCCCACATGCAGTCTCCCGGGACCGAAGCCGGGCCGCTTTGGTGAGAGGTGAATGGTCTAACCACTCGGCCACGGCGCGGCCTGTTCTTTTTATTGCTTTATACTTAACTCAAGAGGAAAGTCGCCGCTATCTGCGTTTGTCTGTTGAACGGAATTTCAAAGGCATCACATGACTTTCTCTTAAAAAATATGCCAATGGCTTAAACGACCCTCCTGATTCCAGTAATCTGCTTGTACCTTGAAGACAATATGCAATTACCCAATTTCTGCAAATGTTTACTGGATTAAAATGAAGCAGATGAAAGAATCTTTTGTAACAATAGTTTGAAGAACGGTTAGAAAATTAACATTTTGTTGTTTAACGACGCTATCAATTATCAGGATCATAACACCGTCGCCGGTGTGCCAGAATTTCGTCCCACAGGTATTAACATGCTAGTAAAGATACCGACATGGAGCTATCGGTTTTAAGCACACTTAAAAACTATCGGTCTCAGCCGGATTTGAACCCGCGACCTTGCGATCATTGGGCCAGCGTCTAATCAACTGAGCCACCCAGACCAACAGAACGGTTAGAGAATATCAAGTGAACGTAACACGTTATTTATTCTACCTACTATTTGTAAGGTATTACAAAATAATCTGACACGATACATTCCCACGATTTTCTCTACTCACGACAAATATATATATAAAGCAGACTCTGAAAGCGTATATTTGTCTGTCGTTTCCGCGGCCGGTTTACAATTGTGTCACGGAATGCATGTCTTTAGCGACGTTCTGTTGTCATTTCTCGTATTGAGTCTCAACTATTCAATGTGAGCGGATGGCCGAGTGGTTGGACTTAGACAAATAAACGCCTCCAGTCTGCTGGTGATGTTTCCATGTTGAATTTTGACTGCAATAAGCTGTCTATTATATCGATAAGAGATGGAAAGTAAGATTACGCTCAGGGTACACTCAACGCAAAACAAACTTCTTTTCTTTTTCTTTTTTTACTCGTTACAAATTATATGCCACATTTACAATCTAAGGTCATAATAGAGGCGGCTTTTTGACTTTGGAACAATTTTTTATGCCTATGATGTTCAGTGATTGCATTATTATCTTGCGATTCTATAATGTTTTTATTTAAATCACGAATGTCTCCCCCACTTTCTTTCTCTCTTCCCCCCTCCCTCTCTCTCCCTAGAACGTATGGAATAATCTCAATTTAAATAAAAATGCAACCGTCCAACCGGGAATAGAAGTCAAGATCCCTGGATACAGACACTAACGTGCGAACCACCAGACCATAGAGACAGTCAAACATTTCACGTGACATAAATCAAATGCACGACTCTTCTCCTCCTGGACACTTGCTCCTAAAACATCGTATACAAGAACAACAATATGCTTTTTAGCTTACCTTCTTCTTGTGCTCCTTCTTTATTGCCCTACCCGTATGAAGAACTGACACTCCCTACGACTTGCAAGCCTGTGCCTAGAGTCAGATGCCTGTCGGGAGTAGGCGAACCTATGGACCGGACAGACTGAAGACCTGGAAGCGGGTGGTCAGTCAAGCATCAGGTATGAGAATTAGGATGAGGATGATATGAAATCCAGGCAAAATGGATGATGGAGCAGTTGGTTGAATGAGTGGCGGGGAAAACCGGAGAAGCCGGTGAAAACTCAACCAGACGCCGCCTCGTCCAGCACGAATACCACATGCGCGTCCCTTCGATCGTACCCACCTTGGTGATAGGCGAACGGTCTAACCGCTCGGCCACGGCGCCACCTATAACTTATCTTAACATCTTATTTTCGCAGAAGTACTTCATTAAGAAAAATCTGATGTGTTGCATTCACATGACTTTCTCTACTCTTGTACCAACCATTCTTGCAACTTCTTATTCCTATATCTTCGTTAGTTGAGATAAACATTTGCAGAAATTATCGCATTATTTGCTTATAGGTGCAAGAGGAATATGGGAATACAGTAAGCTTTGAGCGATAGTCAAATCTTTTAAAGCTTTTAAATTTCGTTCTCTTTGCACGCTTAACATATAAAAAGTGATTAAGGATGTTCCATTTGACGGAAGTTTGTTTTTCAAAACTCACACAAATAAGGAAATCTCTGAAATGGTTCCATCTACACAAACATTTATTTGGACATAAATTGTGTATTTTAGCAACATCTACATTTTTGAATAGTAAGATTTGGTCTATCTCTTATGGGTTACCAGTTATGCAAAAGTCACCCAGAGTAAACAGGACAACGTGGGCTATAACCAGAAAATTCAAAATATACATTTCATTTGCCATAAAAATATCTTAAACATATGGTATTTTATTCAAAATCGTCAGAACCATTTTCGACAAAATCAAAATTCTCAAAAAAATTTCCATGAAAAGGGTAATTTAGGGTGAAGGAATTTTCTTCAAAAATCATCGTGTCACATCCTTGTAGCATGTTAAACTTAAATACCAACTTTGGTTTGAGTTATGCAGCCAACAGACAGACAGACAGGGACCTTTTTCTAAAAACGCCTTTTTTTGGACTCATGGTACCTCAAATATTTTCGGTGACATCTCAACATCGAATTTTTGGCTGGAATATAATACTTCCTCTACTTACTATACGTAGTAGAGAAAGTAAAAATTAGATATCGATATAGCAGCAAATCAACACAACTTTTGGATGCAAATTACAGAGGTATAGGGAAGCCTAATTTGGTGGCAGCACCATAGTGTTTCATTTCAAATTTAAAAACGGCCCACTCGTTTTCTTTAATGGAGGAACTTTTATGTTTGTAATATTAAATAAGTACTATTTCAACACCCTGTTTTGAGTAAACGACTGTAAATTTTCTGTTTTAGCATTGTGTTCACTTTCACATTCTGCACTACTTTACTGTATCAAAGAAATAGGCGCAAAACGCATTTTGACTTGAGTTTATTAACTGTTTGCATTTGTCTAATTCTTTTGCGTCCTTGTTAATCATTGTTAGCCCCAATAATATCCACAAACAGTAAAGTAACAGAAACTGAACCCCACATTTTTTTAAAGAAATTCTTATTTAACATTAAAACATTCAATGATGAACGTTTTAATTTCTTCTATACTGAGAGTTCCTTTTCTGTTGCGTTTTATAAACAAAGGTTTCTAAATGGATGCTTTCCTAATGAAGGTAAAGTGGGCAGAACCTAACATTTATATGAACATTTCTCGTATTTATCTAGTTTATGAAGAGTGGAGGAAGTTGGGTAAATATTGCGCATTAATTATTTTATTCTAGTAGCCAAAATGGAGATGTTTCCTTTGACCCCAAAGGTGGAATCGAACCGCAATTATGAGAGTAGGCCAACATTCGGAAAAGTGTTGAAATTGGGGTGCGTGAATCTAAATTAAAAACCCTAACGCCTCACAGCGTAGATTAATTAAGCTGAACAAATTTAGGTCCCCAGGGGAGAGCACGGCACCCGATACAGAACGTCTCCACGCTGGTCGTGGTCAGGGTGAGTAATTTTATAACTTATGCATAAGAAGCAACTTCACCGCCAGCTAGGTATGTAATAAGCTGAAGCAGTTACGGACCGGGCCGTAGGCGTTTAGAAGGCATGGGTAGTACCCAGCTGAAGTTCTCACTGTTACCGGAACCTACACCCCCTTCCCGAGCGCATCCCTCATGTAACAGCCCGTCGTTTCAATATAATGATGGAAGAACAGAAAACTCATAATTGGCACATTTTTCTTACAAAAAATTGTTCTCAGATCTCTGTTTTATATCATCAGGAGTTTAATCATGTGCTATCTCGTAAAACATACGGACAACAAATTACTTTGCTTTGAAAGGAATTACTTGCATAGAGAGACAGCAATATTTCAGTGGAATGTTTCAACGTAAAAGTTAGGAAATCCTGTTCCAAAATTTAGCAAATGTGTTTATTTTTACACAATAACGATCTCAGTTTAAAAGTAAAATAATTTACATAACTAGGTGCCTGATCGCTGTGAAAGAATTTGTGGGTGGCTTTCACAAGCGAAATCAGCATGGTGTGGCAGTCACAAACAGGTTCCAAAAACTCGCTTTGCTAATTTAAAGAGAAGATATATATCCCATTTAGTCCCTCAGTATGGCTCATAAATTTCCGCGAAGATGCGTAATTACTATACTAGTTGAGGTCGTTGAAAACCGGAGAATCTTAGAAGCCAGGAGCATATTCTTTTAGGAAAAAAAAAAAAAAAAAAAAATAAAAGCAGCACGGGACGAAAGGCTAAATCCTCGAATGTTAAATACTCTATAATAAAGGATTTAAAAGGTAGAAATGTCAACATTTTGACTTCACCTAAAGAAAAATGAATGCTTCTTAAACTTCTTGGGCCGACAAATATTTATTGTCTATTTAGAATAAGGAAAACTGGGAGAAATAGTGGTATCCAACTAACTCGCCCCAACCGAGATCTGAATTCCAGTTCTGTGAGTACGTACTAGCTAGATTAAGGTGGCTTCAATCATCGTCTATAACTCAGAAGCGACAAAGGATGTAAAGGAAAAGAAAATGTGACGTGTTTCACTCACAGGACATTCTCCACTCTTGTGCTAACCATTTTTACAAACTCTTATTCCTGTATCTTCCTCATGTTAGTTGAGATAAACGTTTGCAAGAATTATCTTATTGCTGATTTTCTTGTAAGTGCAAGGGAAATATGGGAATACAGTAGGCGTTCAACGATAGTAAAATCTTTTAAAGCTCTGAAATTCCGTTCTCTTTTCATGGCCAAGGGATAAAAAGTGAATAACGACCTTCCATAAGTATAGCAAAACTCGCACAAATAACAAGGAATATCTTCGATATGGTTCAGTACACAAAAGCTGCATTTGGACATAACTTGTGTGTCAGGGTTGCCAACTCGTACGATAATTATGGGGGAATACGATAATTTTAATGTTTTACACATGGTTGCCAACCGGTACGATAATTATGGGGTTGTACGATAATTTGAATGTATGACAGTTCGATACCGGCGAAATATCATTTTCACTGGTTTGTCACACCAGCGAAATGAAACTGATTACAAATAGCGACACCACTTTTACCCTCATGGCCTGTCTCCAACCCGCAACCGTTTCCAATCCTACAAAGCTTCCTATTCTTTATCCGCTTATTGCCAGTGCGCCCAGATCTGGTAATCTCAATGAAGGAGGCACTGTTCAGAAAATTGATGATCAATGCAGAAAACTCGGAATAAGTGATATTCCGTGTGAAATAAAGAACATGCCTGGGCCTGGCAGTTTCTCGAGTGCTATTAAACACATGTGTCACCTTGGTGGAAATACTGATTTCAAAGAACTAGCGGCCTTTGCATTATCAGTGATTTCATTGCCCCACAGAAGCGCTTCTTGTGAAAGAGTTTTTTCTAAACTGGGTTTAATAAAAACCAAAATTAGAAACAGATTGGCACTAGATACGGTAAATGGACTTATTCTGTCGTCTCAGCTTGTGAAAGAATGTGGTAGGTCCGAAAATCTGCAAGTCGCCCAGATGTTGAGGTTTATTTGAACAACACATTTGTATAATGCTGCAACAGTTGAGGAAGCTGAAGTTTCAGATGAATACTGCGCGAAACATAAGTGCTAAAGATGTAATATTGGTTGAGGTCATCAATACTATTACATTTTCTTAAGTATTATACTGATATTTTTATTGCTGTAGCATTTGGTTTATGATGTACGATAATTTTGAATCCAAATCTATAATTTTGAGTCGCTGGTACGATAATTTTACTTTTAAATGTTGGCAACCCTGTTGTGTGTTCTAATGAGATCTACATTTTTTGTGTAGTAGGATTTGGTCTATCTCTTACGGTTTACCAGTTATGCAAAAGTCATCAAGAGTAAACAGGACTACATAGGCTATAGACAGAAAATTCAAAATATGCATTTCATTTGCCATAAAAACATCTTAAACTTATGGCACATTAAACAAAAGCGTTAGAGCCATTTTTGAGAAAATAAAAACTTTCGAAAAATTTTCCATGTAAAGGACAGTTTAAGTTGGAGGAATATTATTCAAAATCTTTGTGTCGCATCCTTGAAAGACATTAAACTTTTTTATAGTGTTTAACGCCCGCTTTTACTACATGCGGCACCGCAGGCGATGACATAGATGATACATGAAATGAAGATAAGAGCACCGATGGAATGACATGGGAGGGGGGGGGGGCGGAGAACCCGGAGAAAACCCGCCCCAGCGCGCTTCGTCCACCACAAATCCCACATGCGGTTGCCTGGGATCGAATCCGGGCCACTTTGGTGAGAAGGGGGTTTGCTACCGATTTTTCGTTTTTGAGTAAGGCTGTTCAGAGACAGGCAGACAGACCGACAGGCAGGCAGACAGACAGACCGAGCGACCAACACACGGATCTTTTTATAAAACTGTTCTTTTTGGATTCAGGGGACCTCAAAACATTTCCGGTGAAATCTAGACATCGAAATTTTGGGTAGAATACAATACTTCTCCTAATTACTAGAGAAAGTAAACGGCACGCAATTAAAAATAGGGCACTGAAATCCTTGCCTGCTTTATGCAATCAGCACATGGATTTCCTTGAATCTGTATTGCTTTCCTTTGGAACTAAGTCGCTATTTGCGATTGGAGTGTCTGACTACGAAACTGAATACGCCCTCGCGTACTACTTAAGGTGGTTGGTATTAACACTAGAACCCCCGTAGCGGTCATTTTGACTGTTCTTGATATTTAAACAAGTTTAGTTCCGCCGGTTTATAAAAACGAAGCTTGGCCTTTCATGACTTTTCCTGATATAACTTCTAGTTTTATATAGCATAATAATTTTCAGCATGTCATTATTTACGTGGACGTTTTTTCATGTTTGATCATGAACCCCGGAGACGGTCATTTTTGACCGTTACAATTTTGTTAGGCTTTCACTCGTACTGTTGTTAGATTTGTCATTGTCACTAATCTGCTTTGTCCGTCTTCATAACAACTGTTCATTATAGTAGTGTACGTTGTGAATCTATGCCTGCAACATGTCTCGTGGTTTGAAATCAGATGAAATCCTAGCTATATTTCATTATATACCAGACTATGTATCAGAAGGTGATCGTTTTTAAGAACGTGGTAGTGGTGAAGATGATTATCAACCTCCAGCTGATTCAGAACAATCGGAATATGAGTCGTTCAGTGAAAATGATTTGAATGGTAACTTTTATTCTGCTTTCTTTAGATATTGCATAACATGAAACTGTATTCCTAATAGGTGCATTTATAATAGGTGCATAAAGTTGTGAAAGAAAAAGGAGGCCGTACTGCTTATGCTAAGAGACATGTAAGGGACAGCAGCCATGCATCTGTTTGGAAGTTGTTCATTGATGAGTCGATTCTTCGACATATCAAAAAAATGTACAGAGATTGAAGCAAGAGAGAAGAAAAATGATGAGAAATGGCCTGTTTCCTTGGATGAGTTGGACGCTTTCATCAGCGTAATTTACTTGCGGGGTGCACTAGGGTGCAGAAGCCTTGAGTTAGCTGAACTATGGTTCAAAAAGTGGGGCCCAGCTATATTTTCTGATACCATGGTAAGGGGCAGATTCGTGGAACTGATGAGATTTTTACGATTTAATACCAGGTCATCCCGTTCTGAAAGGCTAAAGACGGATGCATTTGCACTGGTTTCAACTATTTGGAACAAATTTATTGAAAACTGTAAGCCTTACTACATGCCAGGTGCACTCCTTACAGTAGATGAAACTTTATCCTACACAATGTCGCTGTCCATTCATTCATTACATGGCCAATAAGCCTGGTAAATTTGGTATAAAGTACTGGATGCTTGGAGATGTGAACTGAAAGTATCTCTGCAGCGATATCCCATACCTGGGGAAGGATAATCAGCGGCCTCGGAACGAATCTGTTCCAGAACATGTGGTCTAACATGTCTCTAACAAATCCTTTTCTAAAAAAGGAAAGAAACATAACCACCGACAACTACTTTACTTCACTATCACTAGCTAAAAGACCAAAGAAGACGGGCACTAGTATTGTAGGAGCTGTGAACAGATCGAGACGAGAAGTTCCTGATCACCTAAGAAATTCCAGAGCCCCTCTTTATGATACCATTCTCATGAAAACAAATGATGGTATTTTGCTAACCATCTACCAAGGAAAGCCACAGAAGAATGTAATTATGAGTACACTTCACAGCTCATGTGCAATATCTGCAGCCTCCAAGAAACTTCCTGAAACAGTTGAGTTTTACAAGACTAAATATGGAGTGGATGTGATCGATGAGATGGCACGATTGTATTCCGTTCGTGTTGGTACCCACAGATGGCCAATGCATGTTTTATACAACATATTGGACCTAGCTGCCATCAGCTCTTGGATAGTGTTTCGAGAAATAACTGGCAAGGAACCTTCACGCCGCAGATTCATCCTTCAACTCACTGATGAGCTAAGAGAAGCCTACTTGGGAAGTAGACAACGTTATATACAGACTAATCCAACCGAAGAACATCCAACCCCTAATCGCCGACGACAGTGTCAAATAGTTCATAACTGCACACAGAACAAAGCAAGCAATTCCTGTCATATTTGCAAGACACCAGTATGGGGAAAATGCACAGCAGAAGTTAGAAAAGTTCTTACGTGTGTAAAATGCAAAGCATAAGTGAATGTTCAAAACAATGAAAAGAACTTTCTGTGTAAGTACTAACATAGTTGTCATACTCTAATAGGTTTACTAATATAAAGATGTGTATTGGAATATTACTTTTTCTATTATACATAAAGTTGAGTTCTCATGTTCATAATCCCAAATACCCTTAGTTGTACTATTACACTATATTACGCCTTTCTGAGAATTTGAGCTATTTTTTTTTTATTTAAATAAACATACTGTTGATAAATAGAGATAAATAAAGGATATATGTTCATCGTATGGGATTTTTTTATATGCTACTAAATTAAATATTTTTTCCTCCTAGCTCTCCATTACCACAAGATTATTAGAGAAAACATTTAGCATAGAAAATTCGAATGTGTGCCCTAGGTAGGCGGTTTTCCAATAATTTATACATACGCAGAGGTAATATACTGGGCCTAGTTACCTAATAATAACAATATCAAAGTGCTAAGAAATAAGATGTAAAATGTAAACGGAAAAGGCAAAGAAAAAGCGAAAGGTCAAAAATGACCGCTACCGTAGTTAATGGTAGCTAGCGAGCGCCGGGGTTCTAGTGTTAATGCAGCAAATAAATGTATAACTTTTCGCTATTAAGACTCCGGGGATGTTACCGAAAGGAATAAGTGATGTTGAACTCAAACGTAAAAGCTGGGAATATGTGTCTTGAACATCCGTAAACACAGTCATTCGTGAATGTGGTCAGATAACTACTCATAATATTATATTGTAGAATTTCAAATCTTCTAGCTTTCCTCTTGCACTCTGAATGTTCGAAATTTCCAATTAAATATGTTGGTTGCCTGCCCTAAACCTCAATACTGAGATGGCAGCCGTTCAACAGTGAGAGTTTGATATGTCGGCGCCAAGAATTCCTAAATGGACGCTTATAAATTCACGAGATTGAGCAACCATCACCGAAGCATACCGGGAAGTAAAAAATGCCCCGAAGATCACAACTTTTTATCTGCTTGTTTTTTCCCCCTTCCTATGAATGATTTTCGGTTTTACGCCTACTGCATCCACCGCATTTCCCTTCCCTCTCACTTATCTGATAGCGAAAATGAACCAGTGATTGACGCTATGAACGCACGTTAGACATAGTCTCCCAAAACGAATTTTTCTGAAGTTGGGGTACGTAAATAAAATGTGAGTTAACCAAAGTAATACGACTGGGCAGTCGATCTTATATAAAAGAGATCAACTGCCTGTATATTAGTATGCCTCCCAAATACAATACTTTATCAAATGTTTCTTCTAAAGTGGGGATGGTGAAGAAATCGGAAGTCAATGGCGTCAACGAACAGGACTTAAAGGGATGGTGAACCGTACAACTTACCTCAAAGAAATAAGTCTCACTGGTGTCAAAATTATCAGTGATGAGTGTAATGACAGACCTTTATAGTAACTCATCATCACCATCATCCTCCCAGATATTGGACCTTGTGGCCCATTACGATCTCAGCGCAGAATTTTCTGTCCACCTTTTCCTTGGACGACTAAGAAGTCTTTTTTCTATTGGGCGATAATGGAGCACTGCTTCAAGGATCCTAGTCCTGGGCATGTGAAATATGTGGCCATTCCAATTTTTCTGATATTGTTGTACGAAGTCTAACACAAGTTGAACCTGAAGTTCTTCTTTCTTTCTTTATATCTTCATTACGGATGTGGTGTAATTTGCTGTATCCTGCAGTGAATCTCATGAATCGCATCCCACTGGTTGTTATTTGACGTTCATCTGTTCTTCTGAGTGTCCATACCTCGCTTCCACAGCAGAGAGTGGCTCGTGCCATTCTTATAAAGGCGTGTATTCTCATCACATCACATCATCATCATCATCATCATCATCACCATTATTATAACTAACTAACCTTCATACAGGAAACAAAAGTTGCGGGATTTGGACTATAGGAAGTGGGAGGGGTCAGTCTGTCACATGATCACAACACAGAGGAGACCAGGTACAGTTGACGCAACAACGTTGTAGATAACGTTGCTGTATAACTTACATTCAATGCTGTCACCATTTGCAGTAAAATACTCACTCCCAAATTATTGTAACAGTTCAGCAATACGTGAATATTTCAATTTTCGTGCTGGAGGCATTTTACTCTGTTAACATATTCGAGAGACACTATGCACTGTAGGCAGTGTGTTTTGTGCTGTTACTGTACACGAACAATGAGGTGCCGCTCTGCCCATATGACAGATAACTTGCGATCACCGCATTTCGCGATAGCTGTATGAAAGTTCGAACCCTAATCTTTATTGTTGTTGTTGTTAATGGCAATGCACTAGTAAAACACAGTTTGCTGGCTGTGTTAACCCTAGCAATAGCAAGCCTTATTTCATAACTTAGATTACCAAGGGGAGGGGAACTTTGTGGCCAGCACTAGTAACAAAATGTCTGAGCAATTTTTTTTAAAAAATCTACTTTAAAATGGGTATTATATCTTGTCATGTTTATAAAGGTAATATTTAACACTGTTAAAACTATTACTTCTTTACTTGAATCACATTATACCGAGGGAGCAGTACCTTACGACCACCTTGATATTCCACTGTTTCTCAAAAATACCAACAATTAACAATTTTAAACAAACACGCAATTCAGTAGTAGAAACAGTGATTGGCAATAACTATTAACTGCATGCCTTTAATCAAACATTAAAAGAGAAAATTTGAAAAATTACAGAAGATGGATATAAAGTAACCCCCTGGTAATCCGAGGGTTAATTTTCATTCGCCTTTTGAGGAGGACTGGGTTAGTTGAGTACTTGCCGATTAAGATGCTAGAATCATGACAGTCAGGGAGCGAAAGTTCACGCAGGGAAACGGAGAAGCTGCACATTTCATCACCAACTTAAATCGCCGTTTTCATATCTGGGGTCACTTTCTCTGCACGCGAGTATACTACGTTGCAACATATCCTGATAGAAAAAAGCATAGCCACCAGCCACCGCCGGTAAAGCGATAGTCATATAGAATGAGAGGATCTGCAGGATTTCAAGCACATCGTATATTAAAACAACGCGATAATACAAAAAAGTACATGTTAACGAACTGAACTTATTTCAGCATTTAGTTTTTAGTACTTAGAAAAAGAGCGTCTTATACATATAAACTGTGTATAGAATTGCTACGAAATGGCACTTACTAGAGCAAGAAGGAAAACATTGCCTTTGGACAAGGGAAAACATTTGAACATTTTAAATCAGTTCTAAAACACATTTATTGTTCTATTGCTTAACTACTGTATACGAGATGAAGGAAATGGAAGTGGAAGTGTCCCACCCAAATTTGAAATGAACATTTCACAGGAAATCTCCCAAGAGGACTCGTGTGTTTCTGTATCTCTCTCTATCTCTCTCGTATGTATCCATGTGTGAGTGTGTGTGTAACATTACTAGAAACAAGAGCAAGACGAAGATTATAATGTAATTTCTGCCACCGCAAAAATCTTTAATAGGGCTGTCTTTTGTCATTTTTTCTTTTATAATAGTTCTATGCATTCAATTGCATGTTTAATTCAGTGTATACCTACTTTGCATTTTTAAACAGTTTCACGCCTTTTTCACCGTTATTCAATTATACACAGCTGTGAAACATTTAAAGATGCTCAAAAACTTACTGAAGAAGGAATATAGTTTCTGTAAAGGTGTCTGTTCATATGGAAAAAAAAAGTTTATAGCATTTTAATTACATTCCGAATATTCGCTTTCGTTCGTTTTATTTTGTTTTTTATCCGCAATATTAAGCATTAAGTGGATACTCTTTTGTGTCTCCTAAGCTAAACCCTAATGAATTTCATGGACAGCATATGTTTAACAGCCTGCTTTTGCATGTTGCTTCAGCCTGTAAAATATACGTTCGTCGTGGATGCTATTTCCGCGAATAGCAACTAAAGGAAGGATATTAAAAGCAATATTTATTATAGAATTACCATAGAAATGAAATAACAACGGGTGATGAAGGTCGTGTGTTTGGTATAGATCACATATTTTTCGCTTCTATTGAGGATTTCTTGAGCTCCCTACCAAAGGACATCCCACGTGGGCATCACCCACCCGTGTATTTAACAGAAAGGAGGGGACAAAGCGTTTGACCTCTCCTCCCTTTTCAGGACGAAAGGGATAAAAAAAAATCAACGACTGGGGACCGCGCAGGCCAGCACTAAACTCCACCGAGAGGAAGGGCCAATTACAAACCTTCATTTAAATTTTACATTCCTATGCGTGCTGCTATGCTCCCGAGTAATGAGTGAGGTCGAGTTAATCCCAGGTTTCGCATCTTCGTGATTATCTCATTGCTTTCAATTTGTATTCGTGCACAGCTTGTCAACAGTCGATATATCTCGATTTGCTGACGGTGCAACCGGCTTCATTTCCACCGCAGGAGTTAATCCCCTTGCTGGAAACGGAAATTGAAGAGTAAATACTAAAAATACTGGCAGAAAGTGACCGACTGACCAAGAGAAATGATGCAAGTGAATTAGCAGAAACAACATATCGCTGTTTCATCGTTCTGTATTGTGTTAAACCGTAGGTAGGTAGTTCATCATTTCAACTGCCTACTGCTATTTCTCCCTCGATTAGCAAACATTCGTTTGACACCCTACTTTTGGGGCAGTTTGAATCTGTTGCTCTCTTTGAATTCGCTAGTTCAAAAACAGGGTCGTTTCCCTAGCTTGTTGTTAGCGCCGCTGCTTTACAAGGGGAAGACCCAGATTCGATTCCCGGCACCGGCGTGGGGATATCCTCCCACTGGGAAACCTAGTCAGGAGTGCTCGGTGTCGTAAGGTCCTCAAGGGGCCAACTGAGGAACTGCGTCCCACCCTCCAGTAGTGCACCCCAATGACTCCTGTAGTGGGCAGGGGTGGGGGACGCAGCGGCTGGGCGGTAGGCCTTGGCTCGGAAAGAGCTGTTGCGCCATGGGGTCAGTTCGTCCAAAAACACCCATCAATGCTCCATATTTTAGATATTATATTATGTGAACCTATAATCAATTATGCTCGTCGTAGTGCAATGTACCACGTTGATTTTCTTCTTCACTCCATGTGGTTTAAACATGAGGTTGTTTCGCTTTCAAAGTACGTCTTTCTATTTGTTTCGCAGCCTCCCTTAATACAATTTTCCTGTAAGTTTATATGCTAACTTTGGAAATCTCTGGTCACTCATTCTCTCTATATGCGAGAGCCAGGTTTTTCTGTAGCGTTGTAAGTACTTCTTTTATGAAATTCACACTAATCTTAGTTCTCTTGTTGTTATCACTATCATTATCACAATCACTATTATTATCATTATCATTATCATTATCATTATCATTATCATTATCATTATTATTATTATTATTATTATTATAATTATAATTTTTGTTGTTTCATCTAATCTTGTGCAACCTTTAGTTCTTCTTAGAAATTTAATTTCACATCCTTGTACTTCACTCTTAATCTGCTTTGTAGTCACCCATGTTTCACATCCACACAGTAAAACTGGTGCCACCATTGATTCGTAGAACTCAATTGATGTACCTCTTCTTCTATTTGTCAGAGTTCTGTGAATTGTTTCCCTCATTGATTGAAATGTTGCCAATTTTAAATTATCTATTTCCTTTAAGTTTAGCAACTTCTCTGTTCACGATACATTGCGATTCTGACTGTTTTAAGTATTACCTTATAAATACGTGGACAAATTAAAAAAAAGAGTTATGTTTAGAACGCCAGGCTACCTTAACGGCAGAGAACTCCGTGAGTACCAAATAACTTGGAGTTTTCAAGTAGATTTGTCTGACTGTCTATCTGTCATGTATGCGTGTATGTATGCCTGCATGTATGTAAGTATGCATGCGTTCGAGACATTACCTTTTTTTCCTTTCTTTTTCTGTCCACGGGGGTACATTTATATCTAATGTTAATAACCTTTACTACTGACAACCTAGCAAACTTAAGATTACATTTAGTAAGTCCAACAATCTACTATAGAAATATTTACATCAGTGGCGTATCGTGAACATTTTGCAAAGGCAGCAACACGAAACATAAATTATTTAGGCATATACATTATACATGAATGACCCCGATCTTGGGCCAGCAGAAGAGCTTACAGAAAGTTTCATAGTCGCATAACTAAACTATCTTTCTACAAGTTCAGAGTTAAACGTACGCAAGAAATTCTTAACTTTGGCATCCATATAAGTTTTTCAAATAGTGAGTGGGGAACCCCTTTTTAATTAATCATAGGATGAACGTGGTTGAAAATGCTTATTAAATACTTTAATATAACACCACTTTTAGAATCATCATAGTCTGAATATTCAGCTGCAACATTCACTGAAAGGCACTCACCACTGTTAGCACCTTGAATGCAGTAACACAGAGTGCATGCATTTTTCCGTATCTCACAGGTTGCTGCTATGACGTCATGGTAACAGGCTATGTGGTGAGAATATCTCAGCACCTCACCCGGGCTATTAGAAGAACTAATAAGCAATCACACGCACTAACTAGCATGGCATCCGCTATTCAGCCTAGCCATATGCAAGAGAGTAATGGCGAGGGAAGAAGGAACAAGACGTGTTATCAAAACTCGGAGGCAGTTACGTATACAACGCATTGTACTCATCACACTGACAGCAGGTGGAGCACTAACCCCCACATTTCTTATTATACAAGTGGGCTCGTCAGTGCTTTTGCACATCTTTGGTCCAGGAGCAGGACTATTACGACGTCTTATATAGGCTGTAGACTCTTCTTTAAAACAGAATTCATGCTTGTCTCTTAGTCCGTGTATTATTTATTCCTCTGCCATTTAAATGACGTTATTTTAATAATAGATGAATGTGAATCATTTCATTATTTTACAATACCTGCAGTGCATTCATTGCATTCGTGTTATGCACCCCGAGTTAATTGGGGATGCGGTCTGTTGCGACTCTCAAAAGTTCAGTATAAATTCAGCTATATCTGCAAGGTAACGTAGCGTAGCGATGTGAGGAAGTGACAACGATGCGATTACCACGCACAACATATTGACAATGTTCTGACCTGTGGACATAGCCGATCGCATGCTATAGTATTCAGTTCAGATAATGTTCAGATAGTAGTCCAGTTTGTTTCGCTATTGTTAACGGTCATTCTACAGTACTTCGCTCATAAATTAATACAGAACAGGTGCTTGTTTGAAATAAGAAATGAAGGTGCCAGGCAGTTTTCTATGAAAATTAAAGCAGCAACAGAAACGTCCTACACATTAACTGTCGGACTGGGTGCCTCAGTTGGTTATACGCTGGCCTGCTGCTTCCAAGATCTCGGGTTTAAATCCGGCCCAAACCGGGTTTTTAAGTGCGCTTAAAAACGACAGCTCCACGTCAGTAGATTTATTGGCATGTAAAATAACTTCTGCGGGACGAAATTCCGGTACACCGGTGACGTTGACATGATCCTGGCAATTGACAGCGTCGTGAAACAACAAAATAATTTAATTTTTCACATGCACTTTCAAGATCGCGTAGTGTACAAAATATCCGTTTCTGACCGCAGGTTCCGCATGTCAAAATGCTTGGTTTAGAAGTCTTTATAATCTGTATAATTTTGACCCTAAAGTTGAGGACATCCTGCATATAAATCTGGGGTTAAATATAAAGGCGTACGGAAGAAAAGGAATTTCAACTGTAAAACCGTATATAAATGGTTATGCTTTTTGTATATAAGTAATAAATAATTATTTGTTCATTTACCTGTAGGGAGGCTTGAGCCACATAAGCCTCCCTCTGCGTAACCTCTTGTCCGTGCATCACTTTAATAGGTTTGAAAGCTTGGACATGGAAATTCTCTATTACTGACTACATCATTTTGTTTGTTGGTAACGAATGTTTTAAAACATGTTAGCCCCCGCCTGAAAGGAATCCTGGATCCGGCTCTGCGTACGAAATGCCCCCAGTAAGCGGGCAAGGGTCACTGATGATATACTCCTAAGACACGAACGTCCATTCGTGAGGTGTAGCAGTAATTCTGGAGTGATATTAACTGCCAGACAACTGGACATATCTGTCAATGTCACACGTCCGTGAATAGCATGGTGAATTATTTGGTTCGGGCGTGAGCAATAACTAACACGTGGTAGTGGGGATTCCTCATACCGTTCCTTATCTCCGAGGTCTGCACGCGAAGTCCTAGCTGGAGTTAGAGCCGGTTAACAAGTGACCTTTATTAGGAGTGTCAAGTCGCTGGAATGCCTCCGACTCTTCCCATCATTTCCAAATATTAAATATCATTAGAGCGTTGATGTGCATCATCTTTTTGAGACTTAGCACCACTGTTCATGCAGTGATATTTTCTTCATACTTGCTGAATAAAAAATTAAGCTGTTTCTTAACGTTTAAATTAACTGATTAAAATGTGGATTTTACAAGTAACAGATGGCATAAAATATTGTTAGTCCAACTCAGTATTGTCTCACTTTCAAATCAGTTGGACAACGCCACTTAAACACGATTCGTTTCATTTTCACTTTCATAGTGGTGCGAGTCTCAAGAGCGTAAACAGATCAGACAAATTTGAATGGCTCGCGGGTTAGGAGCTGGCATACTGATTCCAAAGTCGCGGGTTCAAACCCGGCCCAGACGATGGTGTTTACACTTACGTGTGCTTAAAAGAACAGCCCTTGTCAGTAGATTAACTGGCATGGGGGGGGGGGGACTGTGGAACGAAATTCCTGCACACCGGTAGCAATGACGTGATCCTGACAATTGACAGCATTGTTAACAAACAAAATATTAGTAAACGTACGAACGTTTCCTGTCTGCTACTAATCATTAAGTATTGCAATAAATGCTGCTGTAATGCAACCAACCAGAACGACTTTGTGATATGTAAACAGAAAACAACTGTCTTTAGGCCCTTGTTGGATGTTGAAGGCATTCCTTCCAATTCAGTGTTCTTGTTTACAATAGCATGCCAGTCCTGCCTGTTATTTCACCAAAACATTACATCCCCTTTTCGCCGTGTTTGTTTGAATTAAGGGACGTTTGAAAAAAAAAAAAAAAAAAAAAAAAAAAAAAACAGCTAGTCACCCTTCAGATGAAGGCGTGGAGCGAGGCGGCTAAGTTTTGTTTGCGCTCGGAAGCTGGTTCAGATGTGTGACCTAACTTGTCGAGTACTCCAGCTACAACACGTTTGCAAAATTAAGTGATATTACATAGTTACTACCTAACAATATTATCTCAGAAATAGGTTACTCTACTCATCTTACAAGTAACACACCTTGATCTTCATACATTTTTGTAGAATTAAATATTTAATTGGAACAAAAATACTTGTTTTTCGAAAATGGCGGATCCAAGAACAAAATGCCATTATACTTTCTTGTTTGTAATACTTCTATGAATCAGGTATTGGGAGAAACACAAGTTCTTTCCATTAGTGTTAATAAATTTAATAACTTATTCCTCTTCTTCCCCTCCCTCCTCTCTCTGCAGTATTTGTCCGTTGTTTTTTAGGACACAAACAATAAAACATAAGAGCTATATGACATTACTAACTATACTGCATCCTATGGTAATCCGAAAACTGAAATATTAGAATTGCCTGATTTTATTATTTCACATTAAAGAAACCGTGATTTAACTTCTGAAGCATTGTTTCTAACCACTTTTTAAAATAAATAATTCGCAGTAGAAAAGTGATTATGACAAAACGACAAAATCGGCGAATCCCACTTCTGACACTAGTGTAACAAAACCACAAAAATCCAGTCCAGTTACTTTTCTATTACTTTACTGTCTTTTAAAGTTTTATCACAAATGCAGAGTTTTCTTCTCGTTGTTAACTCAGTTTACAGTCTGCCATACTATCACAACTCACAACTTTTACTTCTCGCAACCTTGCTCAGTCTTTTCAGAGCCTTTATTCACTTTCTCAGTCTCTCGTGCTCTACGACGTTACTATCACCTGACGCTCGCTAAATCATCTTAAGACGCACGCGACGTATCTCTCGCCATGACACTCACCGACACACTAACCAACTGCGTAGCTCCAACTCTAAAACTCACTGCTCTGTTGTTGTTTGGTTTCCTTGTATACTAGGAATAACGTCACATGGACCTTCCTCGATTCCACACACACACACACACACACACACACTCACACTCACACTCACACTCACACTCACACTCACACTCACACTCACACTCACACTCACACTCACACTCACACTCACACTCACACTCACACACACACACACACACACACACACACGCACGCACGCACCCACGCACGCACACACACCGGAAATGACTCAAATAGAAGTCTCACGTACGTTGTCAACCCCTTTTGTTTCTGCCGCCTCATTGTTACGGTCACGTACACACAGCAGGCGCACGAGGCAGCCCGACCTTTAACGTGGTGTGAAATAGCTTGGCCCCGTCAGTCCAATGTTGTGCGCCGAGCCTGACATCCAATATGATGCAAATTCTCCGCATATTGTGTTATTTTCTCACCCACTACATGTTTCAGGTAACTATCTATGGGACCATAACACACTTTCGTACTAATGTCGCTAGTGTACACCTCGCTTTCTAGCTGATACTCAGCAGTCAAAACGCATTTTCTCGTTTTTCCCCACTTACATATTTAGCTCCTAACATATATAAGATATAACGAATAGAAAGCAGTGTAACTGACAATGAGTTACAGTTCCGCAAGGATCAGGGAACAAAGGTCAGTGGTGTAGGAAAGGTCGAAGGATCTATACATAAAGAAGCAATAAGACATTCCTCTTCAATTACTTTATTTTATTACAGTGGCCTCAAAGAAGACAACCTTTACTTTTACAACCCTCGATTTCATAGCCTCATTCAACACTTAGTTTAGGTATTCAACTCCACTCTTCTGATAACCTACTGTGGCGGTTATGACGGCAACAAATTAACTGCCTGTGTTTTATCTTAGCGATTATACCCTTCTCAACACTGCCCTGTTATCTCCTAGTTTTAATACTTCGTCTGCAGGGACTTCATCTTTGTAGCTATTAATTTTTGTTTTTTATTTCTTGTTACTTGCACTGTAATAGCCGAGCACACTTACAAAAAATCTCTCTTCCATTATTTATTGTCTCAAAACATTGCACTTAACTTTTTATTCAGTGATTCTTCCCTCCTCTATTCTCTCCATTTCTTCCGGTTCACTTCTTAATTATCTATAACACATATCTAGTAGGGAGAGAAAGTATTCCATTCCACTCAAAAATTCGATATTGGGATTACTCCGAAAATACACGATTGAGCCCCCTGAATAAAACTATGCAAAGAATTTTTAGAAAAACATCGCGGGTGCGCGTGTGTGTCTATGAGCAGAATAACTCAGATACGAAAACTTGGGTAAATACCAAGCTATTCAAGCTTCTTATCTTCCAAATATGTCACAAGAAGATTTATAAGAAAATCTCCCACTCAAACTATCCTTTATTTCGAAGATTTTTCGAAATTTTAGATTTTCTCACAAATGACTATCGATTTTGATTAAAATGACAAACAAAATGCACATCTTGAATTTCTGGGAATAGCCTATGAAGTCTTCTTCATTCGGGAAGAAATTCGTATAATTTTGCATGACTCGTAAACTTTAAAAGGTAGACTAAAGCGTTCTACACCAAAGAACATAGATTATTTTAAAATACACAATTTGTAACAAATAATTTTCTGTAGCATTGGCTATTTCCGAGATACACATTATTGGTTTCAATTTCAACATGTTTAGTTTTTAAACTGTTGTCGTTATTCAGTTTTTTCCCTCGTGGTGTCGTGGAAAGTGTGGAATTTCTAGGCCAGCATAGTGACTGTTTTTTAACTTCTGACTATCGATTCGGTTTCCTCTCTCCCCCCTTGTACATACAACGAAATGTGTAGCGAAAATATTTCTTCAAAGGTTTATTTTTATTAACAGGAAGAGGAGAGGAAAATAATCATTCGTAAGAATAATTTGTAGCAGCTATATAAAAACGATAGCAGGTAGAGGAACTCATGTGAGTGTAAGAGAGTTTCTTGTTTTTTATTTCTCATTAGTTTCAGTGTAATAACGGGGCAAATTTTATAAAAAAACTCTCTTTCCATTATTTATTGCCCTAAAATATTCCAGTTACTTTTTTCCTCGGTGTTTCCTGATTTCTCTATTTTCTATCTCGCTTCTGGTTTACTTCCCTTATTGTGCGAATGTTATTATTATGGATCACCTGCTAATTGGCTTCCATCTTCACGCATGGCATAAACCATAAATCGCCGCATGCACAGTGAATCTTGAATAATAGGCATAACTTATGGGAGAGCGCAATTGGGGACCTTACCCTCCTTCAATATTTCTTCTAACGTAAAATGATATGTTGAATTACTTCAAACTGTAACAATTATCCTCTAACCCAGGGTTTCTTAGAGTGCATTGCATGATGCAAGATGCAATATGCCACTACGAAAAGTTGATTTCGGTGCAAACATTCACTCACTCTTTACGCGTCTCTCTCGCTTTGCCGTCTCCCTCTTCCACACTTTCAGTTGTTTTTCCTCCCTGCATAATGTTTACGTGCGGTGCGCAGCGTTAAACTAATTAATTTGTTGTTTCTTTAATGACCAAACCTGTTCTTCTGTTTTGATGATCTAGAAAGTGCTGGTATAAAACTCATGTTTTAATAAAGAATGCGCTTCTGCAAGATGCAGCAAACTCTTGATTCTTCCTCACAGCCTATTTGTATGTAGATGGTGGAATAGAGACTCAGCTGCATGTTGGAAATATTCACTTGTGTAAACCGCGCTGCAACACGACGTGGGACCTAGGTATACTCTGCTCTCCTCATGCATTGAATCATTTTTTCCATGGTTGTACATTTAGAAAGTTTTGTTTAGATACCCTACACAGTTTGTCTTGCATTAAGGAATTGAACAAAGGTATTGAAAACAGGGTCACGCAAGCTTTTTAAATCTATAGGGCAGCAACATTTTTCTTACATTCTAAAACCCAAGCGTAGCAAGTTTTGCCCAAATCATTAAATAATATTCCCTCGGAGAAATAAGGGACATTTAATTATATGAAAAAAGATGTACAACTTCCCCATCCAAGAGACAAATCTTAAACATGTTTGGGGTCCCTAGGCAATCCTTCGGCTCGGTCATTAAAAATACTCCATATTCACAATGGAGTGCCAAAAGTTTACTATGATACCGATTCATATTCAGCGAAACAGACTGAAGTAGTGTAACATAGGTATGTTCTGCAGCTTCAGGGAGTTGGCGTTTCTGCCAGTTCCGTCCTCGCATTCCAACACTTTATTCCCATCTTCTTCCATGAAGTTTCACCTTCTTGTTAAATCGGGTATTCTTTCTTCACTCATTCAATTCATATGCTCTTTCAATTCTGTGTATTTTCTTCTATTTTATCTTGTAATTCGTAAATGCCTAATTCCTCCCGAACCTTTTTATTTCTTATTAAATTTCGTCTGGCACATTCTCTAACTCTTCTTAAAAATCTCATTTCTGTAGCTTGTATTTTTCTTTTAGCACGCACGACTCGCTTCCCTACATAAGCTCTGGAACTGCCAAACGTTAATTTCTTTTTACAAATAGGTTTTAGACTGTCCTTTAAATGGAGGAAAAAATTATCACAATCGTTTGACTGGTTTCTGAGGCTATCCCCCGCCGCCCCCTCCGCCCCCCCCCCCCCCACCCCACACACACAGTTTCTGTTTATAAGTAAAGACTGAAAATCATTTGTAGGCGAAAATGTATCCGGAATAAAGTGTATCGAAAAATAAAATGTTTAATGAATGTTGTAATCAGTAATGTCTAAGGTATGCACGCGAATTTGTACACCAGCTAATTTCTAACCAGTACGAAAAAAGAGAAGCGTATGGGCGAGGCATAATAATAGAGTTGGCAAGGAACAAAGTATTGAGGAAGATATCTGAGACTCTGGTCAGGTAGGTATCGTATTCTTGTTAACGTCCACGTAAAATTAAACGCCCACGCCCACGCCCGGATAACGGGGACAGATCTGCGCCGGAAGGAAAGGTAGCAGTAATTCAATGGCGCCGTGAAGATAGCTTTCACTCCAGTGGCGCCAGTCACGGCCGTACGAAACCTTCTTACTGACCGCAAGCACCAATTGCACCATGCTTAATTACGGCGTAAAAATGTCTGCTATGTACCAAGGCTATCCTTCCGCTATCATCTGCCTACAGCTTCTTCCCGACTCCTTGATTGCTCTCAGTTCATCGTTTCATCTAAAAACGTAAAGCAAAATTACTTCCAAGGAAGATTATATATGATTTTATTTGCTCTCGGCTTATGTAAGCAAGGGTGAAATGGGTCCCAAATGAATCTAGTCAACTTTGAAGAAAGAAAAAAATCCTATACGCCGGCGTAGATACAATACTTATGCGCTATCAAGCATGGAACTTTCGAGCTGCCTTCCGCAAAGTAGCAGAAAGCAATGAACTAACGTTGTTTCTGCTACCACATTTGATGAAGGGAGAATAAGTCTACCGCAAACAGATATTGGCGACTGTGTTATCATTGCTTCAATTCCAATACTCGATTAATCTCTCTTTCAGCTGTTTACGTTATGTAGATGATTGGGCAGTAGCTCATGTGCGTGTTGAGCCTAATTGTATGTCAAACTTATGATGTGTATAGTTCCTGAGTTTCACTTCCTCAGTAATTCAGATAACTATTAAATCAGGTAAACTAGCTTAGCCAATATTTTGGAACGATTCCATCCTCGGAACTGTTTGTAATTAGTGTTATCGACTGCCTAAATGATGTAATACTCAGGTTAAAGACAGGCCTTGAAGAGTAAGTAGCTCATGTGCGTGTTGTTTGCCAGCCTAATCTTATTTCAGACCACCTTACGATGCACAGTTTCTCCACTTTTTGAGTAATTCAGATCACTCTTACAGCAGGAAAACATTATCGGAACCATTCCAAAAATAACCATACGTAAGACCTCCAACCCTTCATTAACGCGTTAATTTGAGTGACTTTATAACCAATGCCAAAAATAACGCTTTGAATCTAGAAAGTACATTGCATTTCAATACAAAAGACATCATCCTTGCAGGATTTACAGATTTTTGTCTTCACGACGTTAGAAACGTCCTTTCCTCGG
The DNA here is from genome assembly GCA_030765045.1 of Tenodera sinensis. NCBI lineage: Eukaryota > Metazoa > Arthropoda > Insecta > Mantodea > Mantidae > Tenodera > Tenodera sinensis. The sequence continues at coordinate 268,761,197 of CM060964.1, forward strand.
GCGCCCATGTCTTCTATCTTGAGATTGATAGTTGTTCACCAAGGTTGCGATTCTTTCGTTATCCATGCGACCTAGGTGGGCTCTCCAGTTGTTTTATACTCTTCTATTTTCTCATTTGGGGTGTGTATATATTTAATTCTTCTCGTATATTTACATTTCTTATCAGGTTGATCTTTGTACTGCCTTTTAGCCTACGGAGGAATTTAATTTTAGCTCACTAAAATACAATTACACTTTTGTTAGAGCTTCGAATCAACCCTGCTTGCAAGTTTCAATAGAAGACAACGCCCATTAAACATCTTCCGGCCAACGAGAGTCATTTTTCTATGAAGCACTTGCGATACACATATGATGCCCGAGATGCTATTTTGGGACTGATACGGAGGATGATAGTTTGAGTTGAATGAGCAATATTGTAAGAATGGTTTGTAAGGCAGGTTATGTATTTTTAACACTTCGTTATGTATTCCTGCGCGCAGCTAGGGGACAGGAAAGTGCAGAACATGATGTTGCCCTTTGGCTATAGCAGACGAGGAACCATGCCCGAGGGCCGTGCCGTAGCCGAGTGGTTCGCGTCTCACTAAAACGGCCCGGGTTCGATCCCAGGCAACTGCATGTGGGATTTGTGGTGGACGAAACGGCGGTGGGGCAGGTTTCCAACGGGTTCTCCGGTTTCCCCCGCCATCTCATTCCACCGGTGCTCCATCTTCATTCCATATATCAGTGTCATCGCCTGCGGTGCCGTATGTAGTAAAAGCGGGCGTTAAACATTACACAAACAACCATACTCGAGTAAAAGAATCAGCCAGACAAGTAACAGTGGACCAAGAGATTGTGTTGATATTATTACGGTTATGCATAAACACTTGTGAACATACTAGACGGTTATTTGGAATTGGTTATTTGGAACCTAACATTCTTCTACTCCTTGAACCAATTTTCCCATTTCTAGTCACTATCTTGAAATGTGTTTCAGATGAGGTATTTATTTATACGAAACTTTTATTATTATTATTATTATTATTATTATTATTATTATTATTATTATTATTATTATTATTATTATTATTATTATTATTAACTCTCAAAAAGAGCTATTTGAACCCAGGGTTATAAATACATATATACATACAAAATTAAACAAACAAATAAGAAATTAATTTATTAAAATAGTTAAATAGATGGGTACATGCCAGAACCAAAGATATAAGAGCAGAGGCGAAAATTGATGTAGTGAATAATTTGGTCAATGGCTGTGAATAATTGATTTTACAATGGTGAAGATCTTCTAGTAAAATGTATCCTCTTATATGTTGTAGATCACCCGGAACAGCAGGTGGAACACTGTTTCTTCTGACATTTTATGCTTGCAAATAAAACCATTTGGTGATTCTATATGAAAAAGTTGCAGGTAACTTTTAAATTTTCCATGTCCAATAGTAAATTGAGTAAGAATATAGTTTGGTGAGAAATACGTGCAAGAGATGCAATCGAAAAATGAAAGAAAAAATACATTTCTTATTAGCTGTCCATTTAAGCTGCTCAACCAGAGATTATGCCACATTTCTAATATTTCTTTCTTTAGAAACTTTTCTGAATACAAATTTGGGCATAACAAATAGCTGAATTCCTGGTTAGATTTTGTAGAACATTTTTGATTTTATCACTTCTGTGGTTTCCAACAATTCCTGCATGACCCTTAACACACGATTGACAAATATGTTTGGTATTTTCAATAACGCTCTCTAACTGTATTTGCCAGAGGACTGTTATTATACTAATCTTGAATGGCTAGAAGGGAAGCGCTTGAATCCTGTGAACACATGCATTAAGTTGATTTAGAATAAACCATTTTATAGCTTGACATACAGCTTATACAACACGAAACTGTTGTCTCTCTTATTGATACAGATGGGAAAATCAAAAGAAAGACTGCCTTCGTTCATGAAGGACGTGGTCGATTCCAAATTATTCAGCTCTCTTTCTTCTCAAATCTCCATCTTCCAATCCGCCTCTGTGGTTGAGTTCTCAATGGCTTCTCAACCTAGAGATCCCGAGTTGATTTCCGGCTGGTGCGGGAAATTTTTCTTAATCCAGAACAATTCCCTAACCTCCACAGGGTTTGGAAGTATGAATATGGGAGTGACCGCAAAAAACATATGAAAAACCAACGTTAAGATGATCTGCAGTTCAACGTGTAATAACACTATCAGCTTTTCTCAAATCAAAGCCCCCGATCTGGCCATAGATATTAAAGAGGGCTATACAAATTAAACAAAACATTCCGCTTCGTCAACTTCGTGCTCATTGTCTTAACATAGTGCTTAAAACTTTATCATTCCAAAACAAACGTAAAAATGAGTAGATAACGAAGAGGAAACAGTGGTGTAGCTTCCAACGTTGCGCAATGTCTGCACAACCACTCGAGACGAAGAAAACCTATGGTAAATAAAAAAGGAAAATCCTACCCTCAGTCTCACTAGAGGACGAACCATTTAAATACCAATATTTATTTATTTATTCATTTTCCCTGCTTGTAGAAAACTAGTCAGTAGAAATCAAGGCACGCGGAACACAAAATACATCCATGAAAATTGTGAGGGTTTCGAGGGAAAACAGAGGTTTATTTATTGGAGAGGTCCGTGTAATAGATAAAACATTTATTGCTTATGGTGACCAATAAATCTAAAAATCGGATGTGTTGCACTCACATGACTTTCTCTACTCTTGTACTAAGCGTTCTTACAAACGTTTATTCCTGTATCTTCTTCGTGTTAGTTGAAATAAACATTTGCAGAAATTATCTTATTGCTTATTTCCTTGTAGGTGCAAGGGGAATGTGGGAATACTTTGAGCGACAGTCAAATCTTTTAAATATTTGAGATTCCGTTCTCCTTGCACGGCTAGGATATAAAGAAATGAATAACGATGTTCCATTTGACGAAAGTTGAAGTATTCCATAACTTACAGAAATAACAAGGAATATCTCCGAAATGGCTCACTCTACAAAAAAAAGTATTTGGACATAATCTGTGTGTTTTAGCAAGATCTACACTTTGTATATAGTAAGAATTGGTCTATCGCGCTTTATCACTTATGCAAAAGTCATCAAGAGTATACAGGACAACTTGGGCTATAGCCAGAAAATTAAAAAAGAAAAAAAAACATTTCATTTGTCATAAAAATATCTTAAACATATGGTATTTTAATAAAAATTGTTAGAGCCATTTTCCACAAAAATCAAAATTTTATTTGGAAAATTTTTCGAAAAGATAGTTTAGGGTGGAGTAATTTTCTTCAAAATCTTCATGTCGCATCCTTAAAAGATTTTGAACTTAAATACCAACTTTGGTTTTTAATCGACTTTTCGCTTTTGAGTTATGCAGTCCACACACACCTCACCTCATCCCCACACCCACACACACGTGGGCGCGCGCGCGGGACTTTTTCAAAAAATGCTCTTTTTTTTTTAATTCAGGGGGTCTGAAAATATATTTTCGGCGGAATCTGGACATCGAATTTTTGGGTAGAAAACAATACTTCCTCTGAGTAGAGGAACTAAAAATGAATTTATGTTAAGTTTTGTGAATCAATTAAAGGGTAGAAATACATGAGATTTATTTAAATTATCTGTCCCCCAATAAGGTTAACCACGTGGATTCTGAATACTACATTATAAAATGTATAAATAATAATGCTTTACAGTTAAATAGTAGCAATTACATGGATGAAAAGGATTAGGCAGCTAACTTTTCGTTAGGTTTCTCAATTTATTTCTAATCGAGTCCCGCAGAAGAAAAAATATTTATTGTGATGTAAGCACTGAGAAGTTAACGTACTAATCCCAAATTTTGAAAGTATTCACATTTGTTTATCCGATAATGCCATTTGAGATCATATTAGGCAACCTGTTACTCTCCATTTTCTAGATTTTTCCTAAATCTTTTTAATTCAGATTTCGCATTTCTTCTTTTGAAGTTTAAGAACTTTTTCTTGCACGGTTGTTACAATAATCTCAAGTCTCTGGTAGCGGCTGCACGTCATTTAGAAGTAGTTTCCAGCTGTTCGAAGTCTTAATTACGTAATTCACTTCTACTAGGAGAGGTCAAGAAAACTTTCAGTTGAAGCACACATAGAGAGAGGGTTGCAACGGAAAGGACTACAAATAATTGTACAAATTAGGAAGCTATCGGAAAAAATTCACATAATATATGCGATATTTTACATTAGCTTTACTTGGGACACGATCATTGAATACAAGAATGTAGCTTGCAGCAAGCACTTACAACCGCTAAGACATTTCCAGTATAATTCAAGGGGCGTTTGATACGGTTGATTTTACGCAATGTGGCGCATTAAAATAGGAAAGACATGCAATGTTTCGTTTGGCTATAAATACGGAATATGAGGACAATTAGGGGAATGCTTCCACAACTTCAAATACTGGAACAACTAGTAACAAAATTCAAGCTCACGACTGCCATTATCATCTTGGAAAGCTATTTTGATTTTCATATAGTATAAGGAATGGCGCTCAATGTTGCTTGCATAAAAATTGCAAACAATGAAAGTGTTTCATTCTACTTAACAGAGAGGAACTTTGTGGGTGGGCTCCATTTCTTATCAGCGAAACGCTCCTAAGACATTCAACATCCTTTCCAGATTGTGACGTGTGGACATTTGCCAGTTTTGTTTAGTGATTTGCGGTTTGCCGGTAGACTTTGTAACACACAATGACATCATCCTCTTGTGACACATTCTGCGCTTGAATTTTGGGACATTATCAATCATATTTCTCTACATAGTAGCGAAAGAAATTGAATCAAGACGATGAGTATCAAGAACGGTTTGAAGAGAACAAATAGAAGATAAAGACTGGCTGAAAAATAAGAGAAAGGGCACAAACAACTTGTAGAAAATGGCAGCCGAGTAAAAATTCAATGGAAAACGTGGGCACAATAAAATAACGAAAATAAATAAAAAAAAGGGGGGAAAGGCTGGGTAAAAACAGAAAGAAAATTAAAGCCAAGCAAGAAAAGGGAAATAATTTAATAAGAGCTTCCGTAAATATTTATTTAAAGGGTTACTATCTCTCCATGTTTCCTCTCTTTAGCGCGGTGGTAGCGCAGCTGCTTACCAAGCGGGAGACCAGGGTTCGATTCCTGGTACCGGCGTGAGGATTTTCTGTCGTTGGGAGACCTCTTCCGGGTGTACTCAGACTCATTAGGTCCCTGAAGCGCCAACTGAGGAGCTATTTGAATTTTTTGTAGTGTTTAACGCCCGCTTTTGCTACATACGGCACCGCAGGCGGTGACACTGATGATACATGGAATGAAGATGGAGCACCGATGGAATGAGATGGAGGGGGAAACCGGAGAATCCGGAGCTATTTGGCTGAGAAGTAGCGGCCCCTGGTTGCGAAGACCACGTAACAGGCCGGGAGGGACCGGGGCGCTGACCACGTTCCACCCACCAGTACTGCACCCACTCATGACGCATGTATTGGGCAGAGGTTGAGGACGCAGCGGCCGTGCGGTAGACATTGTCTCGAAAAGAGATGTTGCGCCATGGGGTTAATTAGTGTGTCCACATCATTTGGCTTAATGAAATGTAAGTGCTTTCATGATTAAATAAATTATTTGTGGTACGCAGTTCGCAAACATATCATGGAGGGGGAAAAAAAAAAGCAAACAAACACCTATATACCGATTCCTGCCATAAGCCTGCGCAAAACAAAATTGAGACAAAAGAAACTTGAAACCTACAATTGTTCAGTAAAGTATTTCTAGCACACTACACGTTTAGATAAACATTTACGTGTACTCCCATCAGAGTCCTTCAGGCATTCCTTGGATAGTTTTTGCATTTACTCTTCTGAGGGTTCTGAAGCCGCTTTCTTGCAATCTTTCCCCAACTGGTTATAGACAACTGATACTGGATAAATTACCTATCTAAGATATGCATACAAACTGAATTAAAAGATCTACTAATGGCATTCATTGTTATTTAATTGGATGTCATTGTATGGCTGTGCATTATCTTGATTCAACATAACATTACCAGAACAAAGATCATAATGAGTAGCAGCGTTATGTCCCGAAGAAACTGAATCCCTTCAATGTTCAACAATTATGACTTCTGTGAGGGAATGAGAAACCCTTTTTTTAACTCACGGAAATAATTTTAATTTTTTATGTTCCATGTATGCCTTTACATCGAAGGTCATATCGGAGGCTTCTGACATCTTGCAACAATAGCTCAACAGCAACGGTGTTCACTGGCTTAACGGTGGTTTTGATCTCTGGGGTTCTATTACTCTGGATTTATTACATTAAATTCACACACATATTCACACTCCCATTCATACTTTCAGACCCTGGGGAGGATGGGGAATAATCCTAGTTAAAGAAAAATTCCCAACACCCAGTCGGGAATCGAGCCCGGGACCCCATGCGCAGCAGGCAGGTGCTCTACCGACGAGATACAGGGCCGGCCTACTTTTTTATATACATTTAAAGAGAAAGTACTACAGAAATAGGTAAGGTATAAAAGTCATTTAATTTGTAAATTCCAAAAATATATCTACAATATTTTCTAGGGAGCACTTCTGCTTTATCCTTTGTTTTACAATTATTACTGCCTAAGCCCCGGCACAACAGCCCATGAAGAGCCAAGCCTTACCGCCCAGCCGCTGCGTCCCCCACCTCAGTCCACTACAGGCGTCATTGGTGGGGTGCAGTACTGGACGTGGTCAGCGTCCCGATCCCTCCCGGCCAGTTATGCGGTCTTCACGACCTAGGGCCGCTACTTTTCCATCAAGTAGCTCCTCAATTGGTCCCCCGGGACTAACGAGGATGAGTGCACCTCGTGCCAGACCTCCCAGAGGGGATAAAATCCCCATGCTGGTACCGGGGATCGAACCCAGGTCCTCCGTACCAGAGGCAAGCGCGCTACCAACTGCGCCACGGAGGCGGTCGGCACTATGCACTCATACGTCAAAATCTTGTCTTATATGCAGTATATGCACTTTAATGGGAGCAAAATTACTTTCGGATGAAAACCAACGTACATTAAAAATAACTGTAACTATAATCTGATTCTATGTTCCTTATTTTTATACCCACGTAGTTATTCTTAAATACATTTGGGTCATGCTACTTTCTTTTATAGATTGATTTGGTTCCTAATATAATTAACTTTGTTAGGTTCAGTAAAATACGATAGCTATCTATCCGTTAAATAATCTTTTCATAAATTTTAGGAATTAAAATCAGAAAATGAACATAGAAGCATGCGGTGCAATCACGTCATGTAGTTGAGAGTTTGTCCATACGGCAATAATATACTCTAGTTAATTCCCATCTTACCGTTTTCAGACTTATCACTGTTCAGAAGCAATGCAGCATCAAAAGGCAATAGGCGCTTACCTGCAACACAGACAAAAGAAAGCTATTAGCGGTTACATTAGCAAATGCATTATAGAAACATTTCCTCTCAAAATAGATACTTAAAGCACAGTGTGATAACAGTATAAAATAAACTTTAATATTAAATGTCACACGATTTAGTTTACTCAGCATGTTAATCATGACTTAATATATGAGACAATTTAGGTAAACATGGAAAAATGAATATTGTGGAAATGGCTAATACTACAAAGAAAAATAATTCTTGGTATCATACATACACTTCTCGCAGGACTCTTGTTTCAGTAAGAGGAAAGGAGAGAGGAAGAGCAGAGTAGGAGAGGGCAGGGGATGGTAGGGGAGGCTGGGGTGGGGTAGGTAAGAGTAGAGGAGAGCAGAGGAGGGGTGAGGAAAGCAAGCAGAGAAGAGAGCTGAGAAGAGGAGAGCAGAGGGGACAGCAGGAGAAGAGAGGAGAACAGAGAAAAAAAAGGAGAGCACAGGATAACACCGGATAGCACAGGAGAGGAGAGTAGAGGAGGGGCGAGTAGAGCAAGCAGAGAAGAGAGCTGAGAAGAGGAGAGCAGAGGGGACAGCAGGAGAAGAGAGGAGAACAGAGAAAAAAAAGGAGAGCACAGGATAACACCGGATAGCACAGGAGAGGAGAGCAGAGGAGGGGCGAGTAGAGCAAGCAGAGAAGAGAGCTGAGAAGAGGAGAGCAGAGGGGACAGCAGGAGAAGAGAGGAGAACAGAGAAAAAAAGGAGAGCACAGGATAACACCGGATAGCACAGGAGAGGAGAGCAGAGGAGGGGCGAGTAGAGCAAGCAGAGAAGAGAGCTGAGAAGAGGAGAGCAGAGGGGACAGCAGGAGAAGAGAGGAGAACAGAGAAAAAAGGAGAGCACAGGATAACACCGGATAGCACAGGAGAGGAGAGCAGAGGAGGGGCGAGTAGAGCAAGCAGAGAAGAGAGCTGAGAAGATAAGAGAGCTGACAAGGGAAGATAAGAAAGCTGACAAGGGAAGAGAAGAGAGCTGACAAGGGAAGAGAAGAGAGCTGACAAGGGAAGAAAAGAGAGCTGACAAGGGAAGAAAGGAGAGCTGACAAGGGAAGAGAAGAGAGCTGACAAGGGAAGAGAAGAGAGCTGACAAGGGAAGAAAAGAGAGCTGACAAGGGAAGAAAAGAGAGCTGACAAGGGAAGAGAAGAGAGCTGACAAGGGAAGAAAAGAGAGCTGACAAGGGAAGAGAAGAGAGCTGACAAGGGAAGAGAAGAGAGCTGACAAGGGAAGAAAAGAGAGCTGACAAGGGAAGAAAAGAGAGCTGACAAGGGAAGAGAAGAGAGCTGACAAGGGAAGAGAAGAGAGCTGACAAGGGAAGAGAAGAGAGCTGACAAGGGAAGAAAAGAGAGCTGACAAGGGAAGAGAAGAGAGCTGACAAGGGAAGAAAAGAGAGCTGACAAGGGAAGAAAAGAGAGCTGACAAGGGAAGAAAAGAGAGCTGACAAGGGAAGAGAAGAGAGCTGACAAGGGAAGAGAAGAGAGCTGACAAGGGAAGAAAAGAGAGCTGACAAGGGAAGAAAAGAGAGCTGACAAGGGAAGAGAAGAGAGCTGACAAGGGAAGAAAAGAGAGCTGACAAGGGAAGAGAAGAGAGCTGACAAGGGAAGAGAAGAGAGCTGACAAGGGAAGAAAAGAGAGCTGACAAGGGAAGAAAAGAGAGCTGACAAGGGAAGAGAAGAGAGCTGACAAGGGAAGAAAAGAGAGCTGACAAGGGAAGAAAAGAGAGCTGACAAGGGAAGAGAAGAGAGCTGAGAGAAGAAGGGAAGAGAAAAGAGCTGAGAGGAGAAGGGAAGAGAAGAGAGCTGAGAGAAGGGAAGAGAAAAGAGCTGAGAGGAGAAGGGAAGAGAAGAGAGCTGAGAGAAGGGAAGAGAAAAGAGCTGAGAGGAGAAGGGAAGAGAAGTGAGCTGACAACACAAGAGAAGAGAAAAGAAAAGAAGATAGATGAAAATAGAAAAGAAGAGAGGAGAGGAGAAGAGCAGATTAGAGTAGAGTAGAGAAGAGAAGAGTAGAGAAAAGAGAAGAGCAGAGAACAGAACAGAACAGAAGCGAAGAGACGGCAAGAGAAGAGAAGGGAAGAGAAGATAGGAGCAGAGAAAAAAGAAGATAGGGGCAGAGAAAAGAGAAGAGAAGGGAAGGTAACGGAGGGGAAGGGAGGGGAAAGGATGGGAAGAGAGGGGAATGGAGGGGAAGATAGGTGAAGAGAGAAGAGAAGAGAAGAGAAAAGAAGAGAGAAGAGGGAAAAGAAAACAAATAGAAAATCCAGACACAAACGTTCTGCTAAAATAAAATATATTTCAATCCAAATCGTTCATTTTTGAGAAATATTTTACACAACATGTACGTTGGTACAGCTAGAGAAACTTGATTGCTTCAAATAACAAACTTCAGTCTGTTGTATCGACATCGTTTATACTGAAATGTATCACAGCCAATTGTTACTGGTAACCAATAATGTGATAATTATGAAAATAAATAGGTTTATTTTCACTGGTAACCGTTATGTACATATAACCATTAAAGCAGTGTAATTGCGACAGTTATAGCCAGGGAGTGGGGTTTTAGTAAGTAAACATAGGAATAATATTAACAGCGTGGAGTATAGAGCCGGCAAGTAGCGTGAGGCTTTACTGCTTTCCACTCTACTTGTTTACAAGTGCACTAAAAGGCCGCCGGCGCTTCTACTTCCCGTTGTAGGTGCACGGTTAACTTGATAAATTTCTTACTAAAACCTCGGTCCCGGGCTATACCCGAAAAATAACTGTCACATTCCGCATTCATTAATCTCGTTTTAATTTGATGTTTTGTCTCACATTCAAATCCTATTATGTCTATAACCTTATCTTGTGAATTTTTCTTCTTCCAGTAATTTACCCCCCTTAGTCTGATTGCTAAGTCTAATGGCCAGATTCCCATCAATGCTAATAACGCCATCGTAGCCGTAGTTTTAACTGCTCCTACACATCTCAATGGAATGGAGTAACACACAGACAGGAAGGAGGGTTTTGAACTCCTCCCCGACGTTCAAGAACGAATGAGGATCCGCCATCTAAAACCGTCTAAGGGCATAATACAATATATTACAGGACATGGTCCTTATGGCATATACTATAAGAGAATAGAAAGGCAGAATCATGATAAGTGTGAGGTATATCAGGTCAGGGATACCCCGGAACATCAAGTATTTGAGTGTAGTAGACATCCAGAATTGACAGACTTAAGAGAGAGCTTACAAGGGAAACGTATATGGGATGTAATAAGAGATAAAACGGATTGTAGAATCTTGGAAGACTTAGCCAAAGCAATATCTAGGAAGGCGTGGAAGGAATTGCAGACAATAGGCGAAGAAGATCCCCAAATGAATAGATAAGGATAGAAATGCATGAAGGAATACAAGTTATACCAAGGGATATAAATAGAAGGTCAATGAGACTGAGGTTACGCCAAGAAATGGAATATGATCTAGCTATAGAAGATTTAGAAGAGCATAATAATTTAGTAAGGGATATTCAGGAATAGATAGGGAGTACAGAGAATGGTAGACGATGCGCCATGGATAGGTAGAAGAGGAGATAGGAAGATAGGAAGTGGATGAAACGGGAGGTAAATAGGAAACAAGAGTCAGGGCGGCAGTCTATGTTATAAACGTTAGAAAGAATTAGGTAGAAGAGGATGTATAAGAAGATAGAAAGATGATTTAGTTGGTGTGTATGGCCAAGAGGAGCATTATGATATATCTTGCTTGTAGAAGATCACAATCAAGAAAAGGTAAACTTAACGCTGAAGACTAAGAAGGAAATATTAGAAGAAATATTTTATTTGTAGAAGATTACAAACAAGAAATGGTAGACTTATCGTTGAAGACCTAAGAACAAACAGATAGATATTTTACTTATAGAAGATTACAATCAACAAAAGGTAGACTTGTCGCTTAAGACTTAGGAGGGAATATTAGAAGAGATACTTTACTTGAAGATTATAATCAATAAGAGGTAGACTCATCGATGAAGATGAGAGGAAATATTAGCAGAGGATTTAGGATAATAAGAAGAGGATTATCTAGCGCGTATATTCTAAAAATGTGACACAGGATCCAAACTTACTGGTAGAGGAAGCAAGTAGATGGACTTTCATTGATGTGAAATAGAAGATAAGAAGGGACAAGAATTGGAAAGAACATATGCAGATGGAGATAGGTTAGATAGAAAAGCTTATAAATAACTGAAATTGTAAAGTTGCACAAGATAGATGCAATTAGCTAGCTTAAAGTTAGGTTAGTGTATTATATTGTATGTATTTAGGTTAGGAATTTCTGCACAAATTGTGTCATAAAATGATTATTTGATTTGTAAACTGATTGTATACTGTAGTTAGGATCAGAAATAAACTTAGGAGTCTGATCAACAAAAGCAGAGTTCATTTTTTTGTCACATCCCGCAACGATGCGTGAAAAACAAATTGACACCCAGAGGTACGTACAGTTCCAAATGACTCGCGAGTCTAGTTTGCACCACCTCTGTCTTAGAGCACTGCAGGAAGGTTGTACAGTAGCGTGGCTAGGTTGCCGAGCACACTTTTCTTGAAGAGGGAAGATGTTGATAAAAAGCTTGCAACTGGCAGAGCGCAATCTAGAAGTTAAGTGTATGTGAATGCTGGCCGCTACACCGTATCTCAACCACAAGTCTCTTGTAATGCACAATATTCTCGAGCATTTATAGCCTTGCTCGCATTAGTCAAGCATGCCTTTCGACATTACAAATAAACTAGTTGCCTACAAATAAAGTCGATACATATGCTTTAAATAAATGAGATTATTGCTCTCTATTCACAGATGCACATACAAATGCTTCCCTTTACTCTTCCATCACCTCCTGTTATTCCAAAATTCGCAGATACTAATACTGTAGCCACTAATTTTGAACAGAATCGTAGGTATATCATGTCACAGACTCGTATTAACTCTAGAGGAAACAACGAATTAACATTTAACAATGCCTTAAGCTAAATATAATATTTTATGACGAAATTAAATGACAGAAAATGCCATAAATTACGTTTTTAGATTTTTGTGGGCTTATGCATCGAAAAGTCCTCTTTAATTTGATGTAAATTGTAAAGAACACGTCTAAGTATACTTTTACTTCCTTTATTACATATAGTCAGGTGGAATATTGTATTGGGACCAACATTTCGATCTCGAGATTTCACCAAAAATATATATTGAGACCGCTGAATCAAAAACATTGGAAAATCGCCCGTGTGTGTGTGTGTGTGTGTGTGTGTGTGTGCGCGTGCGTGCGTGTGTGTGTGTGTGTGTGTGTGTGTGTGTGTGTGTGTGTGTGTGTGTGTGTGTGTGTGTGTGTGTGTGTGTGTGTGTGAACAGCGCAAAGAAAAACGTAAAGTCGCTTAAAAACCAAAGTTGGCATTTAAGTTAAATATCTTTCAAGGATGCGGCACAACTGTTTTGAAGAAAATTCCTCCACCCTATACTACACTTTACACGGAAATTGTTTGATTTTCTCAAAAATGGCCCACGATTTTGATTAATATATCATATGTTTAATATATTTTTATGGCAAATAAAATGTATATTTTGAATTTTCTGGCTATATCCCCTGTAGTTCTGTTTACTCTTAATGACTTTTACATAACTGGTATACCGTAAGAGACAGCCCAAACCCTACTATACAAAATGGAGATCTCGTTAAAACAAACAAGTTACGTCCAAATGCTTTTTTTTTTTTTTTTTTTTTTTTTTTTTTTTTTTTTTTTTTTTTTTTTTTTTTGAGTGAAATCATCTCGGAGATCTTCCTAGTTATTTGTATGAGTTTTGCAATACTCAAATGAGAGGTCGTTATTCACTTTTTTATCTTTTGACCGTGCAAGGAGACTGTAATTTCAAAGCTTTCCTATAGCGACCAGCTTTAAAAGATTTGACTATCGCTTATTTGCGTTGCACCTACAATAAAATTAGCAGTAAGTTAATTTTTACAAATGTTTATCTCAACTACCATGAATAAGATAGAGGAATAAAAGCTTGTAAGAATAGTTAACACCAAAGTACAGAAAGTCACGTGAGTGCAACTCATCAGGTTTTTAAAAATGGTACTGTAGCCGTCTTTTAGAGCTGTGAATTCTGCGCCTCTCCACGGAGGAATTGCTACACACCTTGGAGTACACCGTGGATTTTTTTTTCCTCGAAAACTTTAGCCCGTGTTTTAGAGGCACTTTTGCTATACCGACTGGTACTAGTTAAAAATGGTTACTTTTATATGCTCAGACCATTTTTTGTTTTATTTTGCAAATATACACAGGTTTGTTTTATTTTGTGTTGGACAGCTTTTTCTGTGAATACATTTTCTGGTATAAATGACCATTTTCTCAGAAACCACCGAAGAGAGCTAAGTGAAATTTTAGGACGACTATTCCACTCTTACTATAACATACTACTTTTGACTAATAGGATGCCACAAAACGACATATTTCAAACTAACCATGGGTGCTTATCCCACACTTTTATCAACTTCCTAGCATCTATTAATTTTTTACCATTGTCATTTGATTTGGCAGAAATATTCAAAGTTAGCTTCACCTAAAAAGCACGAAACCAAACAATACTAAGAGAAATAGAAACAGTATATGGAAGCAGTTCGAAAAATTTATTTAGTAAATTAACACCTTATTATAACTATTTCTTGTAATTTTTATATACTGCGATGAAGGTAATCGGAAGGTCGGCGCTGGGCAGTCGGAACGGTAAACAGATAAGCCGCGCGCTCGCCCAGCGCAAACATCGGAAGCATTATCGTCAGATAACCAATTTCATAAAGATGAAGTTGTAAGGCATTAATTTACATGATGTAAAAAGTTCAGTGATATCTTAAATAGTTTATGGAATTATGGATCAAGAATTTTGCAGCTTTAAAATTGGCAGGATAGGGCTTTTAATCTCCCGTTAATTAAACTCGTATATTTAAAGGCTGGATTGAAATTTGAGAATCCTTGCAAGTTCGCTTAGTTTTGCAAGTATTTGACTTTCTTTTTCTTTTTTTAGTTGTGTTGTTCATTGGCGCCTAATTTCTTGTTTAATAGAATGCAGGATTTCCTGTAGTGACTGAGAGAAGAGAATTAATAGTAATGTGTCAAGATAGTCATATTATCGCTTTCTTTTGTTTTTTATTTATAAGCAAGCTTTTACTATGTTGTAGCGACCACCAGAGGAGTTCACTCCAACGGCAGTGAACCGTTCATGACCTGCATTGATGTTCGACTTTCATGGGTGAGGTAAAACTTTACGAACCGAAACGGTTATTGGATTAATACAGAGTATCAGACTACAGTTTCCTATCTCGAGACAGTTACGGCATTTCTTCCAATACTACGTCAATCAGAGTTTCCATTCTGCTCACTGAACGAGTAATTGAAATAGACTCCAAGCAACGTCCAGCCTAGGACTGCAACATATCATTCCTTAGGTCGCAAATATTAGTAGTATGTACTAGGTAATAATACTGTATCAACAAATAAAATCTGTATTACAATTATAATTGCAACATACAGCGACCAGTTCCTTTTTCTAATATTTAACTATGGCTTCAGCCTCCCGTATTCCTCTTGCAGCTAAATCGAAATGCGCAATGACACTATTTCTGCAAACGCTTATCTTGATAATATGAATTAGATTCGGAAATAAGTTTGTTTTAACACAATTTGTAGAAGAACTAAAGATAAACCAAAATGGGTAGACAGAGTTATATGAATGTAGCACATAAGTTCTTTTATTTTTCTATTTTCAAGGTTGGCCTAATTTTGTTCCACAAGTGCCCTTTTTAGAGTGTACTGTGTTAACTTTGGTGTACAGTTGTTAAGCTTTGAAGTCATGCTTTCTCAAATTAGGAAACCTCTCTCTCTCTCTCTTTACTACTTTCTGTACCACACACTTACAGAAGTAGAGGATGTGACGTATTCCGCCCAAAAATTTGCTGCCGGTATTTCATCGGAAATACATGTTTTCTAGATCCAGAAAGACGAATTTTAGGAAAAAGTGTTGTGTGTGTGTGTGTGTGTGTGAGAGAGAGAGAGAGAGAGAGAGAGAGAGAGAGAGAGAGAGAGAGAGAACAGTGTAACTCAAAAAGTCGATTAAATACCGAACTTGTTATTCAAGTAAAGCATCTTTCAAGAATGCGGCACGAAGACATTCAAGAAAACATCCCATCCCAAACTATCATTTACATGAACAGTTCTTCGAAAAGTTGGAGTGACTGAGTGAGTAAGTGAGTGAGTGGTGTTTAAGGGCCCCTCGAAAAGTTTGATTTTCTCAACAATGGCTCTAAACGATTTTAATTAAATTACCATATGTGTAAGATATTTTCGTAACAAAGTAAATGTACATCTTGATTTTTCTGGGAACAGCCTCTGAAGTTCTCTTCATTTTGGATGACTTTTCCATAACTGACAAACCATAAGAGAGAAGACAAAATCTTGCAGCACAAGAAAGTAAATCTCATTAAAGCACATAATCATGGGCATCGCTAAGGGGTGGCAAGGCGGGGGGGGGGGGCTGGAAATTAATGAATTTAATGCTCAGTCAATTAGTGAGTAAGACTATTGTTTTAATTTTCATGTAAACAACAATTTTTATTCAGTATAAAGTATTACGGTTATCCGCAACAAACGCTATTACTTTTGACAACAGTATAATGAGTTAATACTGTTTGACTGCAAACTTCCAGTATGGGCCCCCTGCCCACGCCCATGCCGACAATTTATGTAAAATAATTTATTTTGTGGAGTTAACCAGAGATAAGACTACATTATTCCTTGTTACTGCTTTGTATCTTCAAATACGTTTACTTCTCTCAAATAGAAAGTCGTTATTCTTTTCCGACACCCATCTCCTTTCCTGGTCACGCAAACTCATCACATAGCGATCAGGTATTAAAATATTTGACTCTCGCTTTATCCTTCTGTATTTTCCTAATCCTATTGTATGTATCTATAAGGAAACATGTAATAAAACAATTTCTGCAAATGTTTATCTCGATTTATAGTGGTAGATAGAAGAATGAGCGTTTGGAAGAATACTTTGTTGTCTTGCAGCTAGGCGTTGGCTCGTCAAAGGCTAAAGGAAGAAAACCTCGATGTAAAAATTACTTGGTCCTCCAGGTTAGGGGTTGATACAACGGGCCACCTAAAAACTATAATTTGCTAAAAAAACTCATTAAGGAAATGCCGGGTAGTTACAACAGAAGATGGCATAAGGATACTTTAAAATTAAAAGACGTAATCGATTTCATTATCGTAAGACAAAAAACATTCTTGAAAATCCATACGAGCATATAGAGGGATATTGTGTGGTAGTGATCACTATCTGCTTAATGCCAAGATCCTATACCAATTAGATGCTGGAATAAACAAAATGATGCAGGCATATGAATGAACTCCAGTGGGACGTAGGAAGAGGGCAAGACCCAAACTAGCATGGAAACAAGGAATAATACTAAGAATCACAGGAAAGGAGATTATAAGATGGATCCTGGGAAGACAGAGAAAAGCGGAGAAATATAGTTCCTAAATGAGTGCAGGAAGATGTCAAAGACATTGTAAACCTGGAATAAATAAGTAGAGAATACTTTGTAATAGACTGAGTAGATAAGGTCATGTGACTGTCCCTCATGAGATTTATCTTATATTTATTTAGTTACTTATTTATTATTTTTAACTGTGTTTTCAGATAACCATGATTCGGTGTTCAGCGTAATGAAATTTTCTGGAAGAACCCAACCACATAAACCGAATTAAAAACTCAATCACTACAAAATCTGTAGCAAAAACTTCCACACGCAGAGAAACAAAACACAGTCCGTTGTAGTCACAGGAATTATGAATGATAATGGATGTCAGATAATAACAATGTAGTGAATGCTGCGATGTTTTATGTACTACATTTGTTGTGATGACAGGAACATAGACAAATGTATTTAGTTTTCATTTATTTGACGTTGTACCACGGGGTAACGACATTTTCCCCTAAAGGCAACAACTGACAGTTTCACTTCAGCGTCGAATATTCACAGTGATGTTTTATATTTAGCTCCTCTGTTAGATGTTGACAGATATATGAATACTTTATCAATACTCCCTTTGGCAGGTGCTATTTTTGCCTGTCCTTTCCTTTATCAACGGAACATATTTGTCATTTGCTGCCGAACATTACATCAACATATGATGTCTAATTGATAACCAAAACTAAGTTATATAGCATTTTGAATTTTGTTTTCACGAGAAGTCATAACTAATTCATTAAAATCAATTTGTATCAATTACTCCAGAAATTAGCTTTTTAAACTCTGGAATGGAACATAAAAGAAAGAAAAGTCACTTCAAACTTTTAAGTCCCATAATATTATAGTTGGCAATATCTTCAATGAAGAGTAAAAAAATCGATTCTTCATTAAAGGCCGTTATATTCAAAACTCTGTCATCCTTTCGAAATCACCCACGTAAACCCAGAGAGCAAATCTTCGTCGCTTCTATTAAGAGCAAAACGTCAGATTCAAAAAAGCTTGTAGACATTGTTAAGCGATGGAGAGCATTGTCGATTCAAATAGTTTGACCGACAACAGTGTGTGGTCTTCCTTCGGGGTTCACATCGACGAGAAGTAATATTGCTTCAAACTGGTGTATCAACGCGAAGCAAGTAAATTTCGGCTTCACAACTGGAGAAAAATATTTTATCACGCAATGTATGGCAAACACTACTAAGAAGTTAACCGTCAATCTGCGAGAAGGAAAAGTACAGCGTTACCAAGTTAGCTTTAAATTATATTAATTATACGTACGACATATCATTACATGTCGATGATAATTGTACAAGCCACACTGATTTGACAGTTTCATGAACAAGTAATCTAAATGGTGCTATGCAAACAAGATTTTTTGCACGCAACTGTACCGCAAACCCAAAGATACTGCAGAGTGGTCAACGTTCTGGCTTCTAGTCCAGAGACACCGAGTTCGCTTCTCAGGTAGGGCGGAGAATATTTCTTTTTGTAGAATCATTCGCTAATCCCCAGGGAGTGTGGTAATGGTTACTCCGAAGCTAAAGACCTACAGTAAGCAGTTATAACACCATCAGTTGTTTCTCAAGTCAAAGGCCCCTAATATTATCATGGAAGTTAAGGGTGCTAAACAAAAGGTGGGGAGAGGACGAAGTAACGCTTTCTTCAAAGTTTAAGCAACGTAAGGTGACTTGCTGAAAACAAATGTTATTTTATTCTTCTCTTGGGATGATAATGAGGAAAAAGATTATTAGAGAGACAAAGAATTCTTGTCATGTATGTAACTTTTGTCTTTACGTTCAGTTTCATCCAATTTTTTGTCCTTATTAACAATGGTTCATTTGAGATTATCCTACAACTCTTTTTCACACATTAAGCAGGCATGGGCGTCGCGAAGGGGGGGGGGCAAGGAAGGGGGCCGCGGCCCCTCCCTGGAAGTTGGTCAACTTAATGTGCAATCAATTACTGACTATTAAACTACTATTTTAAAAGATCAATTTTTATTTAACACAAATTAACATGGTTATATGCAACGAATATTATAAATTTTGACAATAAAATAGTGAATTGATAATATCTTATTGCAAATTTCAAACATGTGTGCCCCCCCCCTGGAAAAATGTCTGCCGACGCTCATGTAAGCAGGAGATCCAAATACCGTAAGAGTAAAGATCAAGAACTATCGTCAGAATATAGAGCATTATTTATTCACGCCATTTGTGAATTACATATTTTACATAAAGAATTGAGGTAACCAGTTTCCTATAAGCGATACCAATGCACATCAAGACTCGGTAACAAGTCTGCGTTACTATAGTAATCGTTAACAGGATAACTAGTTCTACCTTCGTTGCTTTGGTAACCGTTATTGGGCAACTATAACAGTTGCTTGGTATTCTTACTGTTGTAATCCTTAATTTGTACCTAGTTACGATCCGTCTCCTTTCTTTACATCGGTACAATGTAAACGTCACGTTATTTTCTGTCCATTCCTAGTTGCAAGAAGGGTTTACAAGAGTGGTCACAAGAATGTGGCGGTTTGGCGCGAATCCAGCAATACATTATTTTGCTCTTAAACGTTAATGCAACAATCTTATATGTACTTCAGTACTGGACTCTCCTTCAAAGTCGAAACCCCGAAGACGTCCGATGATAACTGGAAATTATTGAATGTCACAGTAAATACATTCGCAAAATTACACTCTGAAACAGATTATCGCTGATTGGCTAAGGCCTATATTACAGCATCACAATTCTGTGTCATAGAAATGTGATCACATACATACGATAAAAGATTTTACAGTGGATATCTTTGATCACATCTAGCTGTGACATACTTCTGTGATAGAAGATATACTCAGCATCACACCTTTGGTCACATCTGCGACTCATTAGAAGAGAAAATGGCACACTGTCTCTATCCTAACCTTCAAACACAGAGGTCCCGGGTTTGATTCCTACCTGGAGGATGGTATTATTACCCATTTACCTAGGCTATTGAAGTACAAATATGAATGTCTGTGTCTTTGAATTTAATGAAATAACAAAATGAATATAAACCCAAAGATTAAGACCACAGTTAAAAGAGTGTGCAGTTGAGCAATTGTTTCAAAGGCAAAAACAAAGGCGTACATGGAACGCTAAAAATGTAAGATTATAAAAGCAGAAAGAAGGGACTGGAAATATGTAAAATCACTACAGAAGCCATTAGTGAAGTACATGAAGGATGTACAGCAAACAGTGTCAGGAACAAATTAAATGGATTGAGAAGCCAATACGTAGGAGAAAACACGCCTTTTCTTTGTTTAGTATTACCGCAATAAACATTATTGCACTTACAATTACAGCACATGCTGTTAACTGTTGGATATCCGCTTTATAATTATAACATGTGATAAAAGGTTTGATACAGTGTAATATACTCAATATCATTAAATGAGGCCACATCATATGAACAAAAGTTTAATTAGGTACATTCTGTAACACAGAAACGTGATAGTGTAATAAAGGCCAAAGAAGCACGTGGTTATGACGTCGGAGAATTTTTGTTACTGCGCAGCCGTTCGTCAGAAAATGTGTAATTTTGTAGTCTTAATGCAGTCAATACTACGTACTTAAATCTCAACAAAACAGATCAGCAAAAATGTTTCCAGGACGTGAGATGCAACACCCATTGTAACATTTCCTTTGAATACCACAAAAATTCGCTCGCAGCTATAAATAGCTACACATGCCCATAAAGGCAAACCACTGAGAGAAAAACGAGCCAGAGTTGCGGCATCAAAGAATTTCCAAGAACCAAAACGAGCAAGACATGTGTAGATATCAGAATATAAGGAGTACATCCAAAGCACAGCAGTGCTTTTTCCTCGAAATGCCTTTGAATCCGTATAGAGTGAAAGTGAGCGGCAGCAAAATGGAGAGCATTACTGG
Source organism: Tenodera sinensis (assembly GCA_030765045.1). NCBI lineage: Eukaryota > Metazoa > Arthropoda > Insecta > Mantodea > Mantidae > Tenodera > Tenodera sinensis. Next base: position 268,782,144 of record CM060964.1, read on the forward strand.
TCGGAAGGCGGTTTTGCTCTATTATTAACTTTGTTGCGCTAGAGATTCACGACGGATATCTCACAACATGTTTCCAGTTGCCGGGGGCACGATCACGCCTACTTTCGTGTTATGTGTTCGTCAGCTGTTTCATACCTTCAGCAACTGCTTTACAGCGTGTGAATGAAACTTAGCGACCTTACAATAACAAATCTTACATCACTTCTTTAATTCACTCTTGTACAATGGAGTCTAACAAACGCTCAATCTTCTATTTCATGTTAATCCAGATAAGCATTTCTAGAAATTACCTTATTAAATATTACCTTTTAAGTACAAGGGAATTAGAGGACACGGTAAGTGTAAGTGGCAGTCAAATTTTTAACGATCAGGTCGCTGGTGATGGCTTTGAAATTACGGTCTATTTGCACGAGAGAGAGAGGGGGGGGGGGCAGAATACTAATGATCCCTCACTTGAGAAAAATATAAATATAGCAGAAGTTTAATAACTAGGAATAATTCGATAATGGTTAACTCTTCAAAAAGGTAACCAATAGTGTGTTTTAACGCTATATACTTTTTTTTATTGCGTAGTAAGATTTCGTCTATCTCTTATGGCTTATCAGTTATGCAAAAGTCGTCTAGAATGAAGAGGACTTCATTTGTGTCAAGGAAGGTCGTTATTCCCTTTTAATTTGTTGGCCGTGTAAAGAGAACGGAATTTCAAAGCTTTAAAACACTTGATTGTCGGTCAAAACCTACTGTATTCCCATATTCCCCTTGCATCTACAAAAAAATCAGTTGTAAGATAATTTCTGCAAATGTTTAGTCTCGACTAACATGAAGAAAATACAAGAATAAAAGTTTGTAATAATAGTACAAGAGTAGAGAAAGTCATGTGAGTGCAACACATTTTTTAGCTGCTAAACATAGTTATGAGTGCAAGGTCGTGAACAGACTGCACTCAGTGAGCATCAGTTGCCCAGGCCTGGGCTACCTTATGTGTTTATTTACTCACACAAAAGAACAACCAATGTTTTACTCCAACTTCACTAATCTTTTATTGCAAAAACGGCAGTACTAGTCGAACTGCTCTCTACTTGACAGCTTCTACTTCACGACCAGAAATATGATGCTGGTGGGGCACGGTTGCTCTATCTCGTCTGTAGATTTAGATATGATGGGATTAACTTATATTTTTCATTTTTTATTGATAATTAAATTTCGTGAAATTGTCCTTCGAGGAGTTAATCATGAAAATCGGATAAAAAGGAAACGGTTAATGTTCTTTCTAGGTTATTAACGAGCGTGTCTGATATGGGGAATGTCCAGTTCGAATTTATTAACCAATTCATTAGGCTGAATGGCTTGGAGAGGATATTTCTAGTGCTCTCCCTTATTTTGAGCACATAAATGTCGAATAACTATGTTTGATGAACCTCGTGTTCGTTTGATTACTTTAATTCACCTTCCGATATAACCTATCCTACTGAAAGACGTTAAATCTACTAAAGTAAAGAACTACGAATAAAGACAAAAACTTTAGTTGAAGTGATATCACGTTTTCTCCACATGTTACCATACATTTTCACACTCACAGACTTCCCACAAAAATGATTTTCGGTCACTCAAAAATGTTTCTTTAGAACTGGTTCTAATATACCTACTGCTTGTTAGAGCCACATAAGAGTCTACAAGAGAATGCACTGATGTAGATTTGACAAACTATTGTACTTTAATTTCTTCTATATTCGTGTCACAGTAAGCTTTATGTGATTCCTTTACGCTTTACCAGTTAATGAAAATGTAATTAAAATGAACAGGACTTTATTTTCCTTGTACTGGAAAACTCAATTGCACACATTTTATTCATCACTTCAATATATCAAAGATACGACATTTTAATCAAAATCAGTAGAGCTATTTCTGTGAAAAAAAGTTTTATCTTTTTTTGTAGTGTTAAACGCCCGCTTTTACTACTACGGCACCCCAGGCGGTGACACTGATGATACATGGAATGAAGATGGAGCACCGGTGGAATGAGATGGTGGGGGAAACCGGAGAACCCGGAAGAAACCCGCCCCAGCACCACACCGTCCACCACAATTCCCACATGCAGTTGCCTGGGATCGAACCTGGGTCGCTTTGGTGAGAAGCAAATGGTCTAACCACTCGGCCACGTTTATCTGAAAAGGTTTGTTTTACGTGAAGTGATTTTACTGAAAATATTCGCATTCAACCTTGGAAGGAACCTTTTTTTTTTTTTCATTCTTGAGTTACCTATTAACCTACTAAGATAGATGCTTATTTTTACTGAAATGTCAATAAAGGATTGTTCTACTATAAAATAGGTAAGCGATAGGGAAAATCGAAATTAATTCCTGACAAAGCCGAAGATAAAATGTTTAGGCTCTAGAGTTTCAGGAAATTAGATTAATTTGTCCATCGCATGGAACACTGAGAATTTTGTAGGAACTGAAAATTGCATTACAAAACAATATATATTGTAATGCAATGTAATGTAGGTAGGTATATATTATAGAAGAAAATTAGGTCCATTGTCATGCACGATATTTGCACTTTTTAAAATTTCATTACGTTAAGCTTTAAAATATCAACTTTGACCAATCTAATCTCACAACACAATGTTTCCTCAAGATATTTTATGCTCTTTTTGGGTTTAGACACAACTGCCTTAAACGTGGGAACCCATAACAAAACACTGCAAAGATGCGGTATCATACTCGCACACGATCCTTGCCATAAAAGGCCGTACTTGGGGCAAGCACATGTGCTATATATCTCTGTTTATGAAAGGCACTCCTACACGACGTACGTGCTGGACAGTAAAATGAAATGCAGAGGCATACATCTGTGTCTCCCTAGCAAGCCATTTGTCAACTCGAGAATTCCTCAATGGGCTTCCCCACGGTTGATCAGTTTGATGCGAGTGGCTTTGTGCCATTGGATCTAAACGCTTTTGACGTCGGGTTTATCTATCTGAGTATTGCAAGAGCGATGATATCTTGTTGCTGTAATCTCGGCCTTACACTGGCATTCTTCCTGTCTTTGAGCTGAGCAGCTCAGGAAACTGAGGTGGTTGACATAAAGTGAGAGTTGGAAATTGTTAGAGGGTTGTAAAGCAATAACAGTGTGGCTAACTTCTATTTTCCCTACTGCTTATGTGTAATAAGCAGAAATAGTATAGCATTCCACCCAAAAATTTGATATCGAGATTTCACCTGAAATAAGGTTTTGAGACTCCTGAATTCAAATATAAGCATTTTTATTTCTCTACTACTTCCTACAGTAAGTAGAAGTTTTATATTTTACCCCAATTTTCGAAATTAACATTTCACTGGTATTTAAGTTCAATATCTCCTAAAGATGCGAAACAATATTTTCAAAAGAATCCCCACCTCAAACTACCCTTAATACGAAACATTTTTCAGAAAACGGCAGGAGCGATTTTTATTAAAATGTATGTTTAAGATACAATTAAATGTACATCTTTGAATTTTACTGGAATAGCCTGTGAATTCCTCTCTCTCTCTCTCTCTCTCTCTCTCTCTCTCTCTCTCTCTCTCTCTCTCTCTGTTCATTGTGAATAAATTTTATATAATTGGCAAACCTTTCTGAAGATGAAAATCGCCATTCGGTTCTTTTTCCCTCTCTCTCCTGGTCGTATCAAAGAGAAAACGGAATATCAAAGTCATCACAGAGGGACCAGTTCTAAAATGATTTGACTATCGCTTAAGCCTACTGTATTCCCCCTTAATCCCTTTGTGCTACAAGGATACATGCAGGTAATAAAACCAATTCTGTAAGTGATGTAGTTAGAGGAATAAGCTTTTGTAATAATAGTTTATTGAATTTTGGGCAGAGAAATACATGAATATAACACATCAAATTTGTTCCTTTGACTTGTTCAATCTCTGTCGCCATTATGGTAAATCTTGGAAAGCTAACAGTAGACATAGTGGGCTGTTTCACCATTTTCCTGGAAGGAGGGGAACTGTTGTGTTACATTTAGTGTGTGTAAACGTTAACACCCAGCCGTTTGCTCCAGTTTTCCAAGTGTACATATGAAATTATGGATGCCATTAACGAAGCACTGGGGAATTCCGATTCTGAAAGAGAGCTTTTGTAGGTTTCAGACCATGAATTTATTTAAGATATTATTGGTATTTTATGGTTATCATTAAGACAAGTAAATCTTTTCGATACCAGTAAGGGACTCATTGCATAAAAGCTACATATCTGTAAAGGTTTATGTTATTCAGTTATCGATTGTGACACTTTTAGAAGAGATGATGCAGATTTAGTTGAACCATGTGATGCCGCAACAGTCATGTGAATCCTGTATCATCTAGGAGTTCTGGAACAGTATCTCCTATGGCTCTAACAAAGATAAGGTACACTGCCAAAATGGCGTGTCAGATACTGCATTAGGCTAGTCGTTTAGCAATAATAATCAACCCCATTTACACAACTTGTTTATATATAGTAACTGTTTAACGCAATTCTTTTAGAAATCACATTGATACATTTTATAAATGCCCAATAAAATATTAATAATGAGTTTAAGAGTATCTTATTTTTTAGATGTCCTGAAAAATCATCCACCCTTTCAGAATATAGCACCATATTTTAACTGTTTTATTAATATACTGTAAAAAGAAGTAATTCCAAATAGGTCCAAAACTTTGGGTTTCTTGGCTCTTCAAGTGAAAAAGCGCCTGGTATTTTGTGTTGACAAAAACACCTTAAGGATGTCCATGGATAAAATTGTTCCAACTCTTGCAGGATTTATATACATATTTTCAATTATTTGTCATGTACCGCAATAATAATTTTTTTTCTTATTATAGTACATAGTGCAGGTGTGGCACGCGAACTATAAATCGTATTTTTGAAACATCAAAAGCACTATTATTTATTTAAATAATACACATAACTGACATAGAACACCTTTTTCTCTTCTGGTACTTTCTCAATTTTATGTCTTTAAATTCAATTTTTGTAACACTATCCTGAGTGGTCAAAGTTTGTTATACTTTGAGCAGCTTAGAAGTGTAGCAGAAGTCATCTGCCATTGTTCAAGTTCACTATCCACGAGTTTTTGCTGAAAATTTGAACAAAAATTTGTTACAAATTACATCGTATCGAAGATGTTAACGGGAAAAATGTAAGAAAAATCAAAGTGGAGTAAAGGTATCGGAAGTAAATACAGACCATTAGGTAGTGTTCTTTTTATCATTTAAACGGTCACGTGTTGAAGGTTTAAGGGTCTCTGAGAGCAAAAGCTAGTGTGTAATTGAAGCTATAGGTTCAAGGTATTTTTAGGCATAAAAAGTAATTTTAGAATTTTTCGAAAAGTTTGAACAAATTTCAGCTCAGTATACCGTTAACATAAGCCTACTTTTGTCGCAGGAAGCTGTTGTATGCAGCCTAAAGAACCTCCTATATAACATCCGAGGCAAGAGCTGTCGAGAACCCGGGGCATTTGTTGCGTGTGTCACTCTCATGTCAAGAGTTAAAAATGTAAACGTAAACAAACGCAGAACTAACATTCACAGCATTTCACATAACGTAGGGAATGCAGCTGTGCGAGTGAAGTCACTCTAGTTATTTATGCAGCTTTATTATTTATTTTGGCCCATGTTGTGCATTGTGCAACAAGCCCGCGTATTTATACGTCATTACTGTGGGCTGTGTAGGTTCCGCGATTTGGCTATTCGATTATTTCACTTGGTTTACATTGCAACTCAATTATATAACAGGGTTTTCTGCTTCGCTTTATATTACAGCCAAAATACCTTGACTAAATATGACTTGTGACAACATAATGATCAACAACAACCTCTTGTTTTCTTTAAAAAATAAAGCGTACCCACTATTCAAAAGCACAGTCAATGCATTCCTAGAATCAATACATTAGCTGGAAAATACATATATTCTACACATGCTGTCTTTCTGCCCCCGTGAGCACGCTAATCTCGTGAACTAAATGAATATTTCTTGTATATCAAGTTCTTTGAGTAAATGGAAGCATGTATAGGTATATTTCTACCACATTAATACCTGATTAGCGAAAATAAATGACAAGCAGAGACTTATGATGACTTACAGCTAGTTTTCCCCGGGTCCATTCTTTACACACGTCTTCATTTATTCTGGTATACCTCAACTTCAACTATACTTTCCATTTGTAATTTTTCTAACCACTTTGCTCCTTACATATATTTCTTACTATCACTCCTATCAGTAGACGGTCAAATCTCATCTCTCCTTTCCCAGTCTCCTGTTTTCCTGTGTTAGGGTTCACTTTAAAACCCCTTTTAAAGCTGGTTTTGCAGTAATATTAGTGTTCTTTATTTTGCTTCACGTTCTTTTATTCAAGTTTCTTTTGATTACCTATCCCATTTAACTTTACATTTTGAAAGATACTCCATACCTATATTAATTTCATTAGATATATGGTACCCTAAATTAAATGAAACCTGATTGAATATCAACCAGTCGTGGTTGGCTTCGTAACTAATTTTTCTCTATGAAACTACCGTTTCTCATCCCCTAGTTCTTCTTTATGAAGACTTCCAAAAAGTGGCTGAGATGTAATTGGTAATCGCGAACTATTGTGCGTTTTCATAGATTTAAACGTTAGATTAGAAGTTTCCATTAGCTTAAGTCAGGCATGCTATCATTTCCTTGTTGCCGAGGACAGTGATTCTACCTCTTACCTGGGCCCAAATGACCTCATTGTCGACGGGCCCTTAAACCCCACACACTCACTCTACCTCTTACCTATAGTACGCAGATGAAGTATTATACATAGTATATATAAATACAAGAGGCAAAATCCCTAATCGAAAAAGAGCAGCTTTAGCGGAACGTGCGTGTGTGTGTGTGTGTGTGTGTGTGTGTGTGTGTGTGTGTGCGTGCGTGCGTGTGTGTGTGTGTGTGTGTGTGTGTGTGTGTGTGTGTGTGTGTGTGTGTGTGTGTGTGTGTGTGCAACCAAAATTCCGATAAATACCAGTGTTGTTTCAATTCAGCAATTTTCAAGGATGCAGCACCAAGATGTTCGACAAAAGTTATCTATCAAAATTACCCTGCACATAGAAAATGCTCTCTTATTCTTTATTTTCTTAACAATGGCTCAAAACGTTTTAATTAGTCATATGTTTGATATACATTCAGTAAATGTACATACTAAATTTTCTTTGTATTACTGTGAAGAGCCCTTCATTCCATCTGGATTTTATATAACTATGGAACCAAGATGACAGAAACACATTTCAAAGGAAGAAAAGTAGAAGATTTTAAAAGATTTTAAAACATCCAATTTGTGTTAGATAATTTTTGCAGATTCATACACTTCGAGATATTTAATGAGTGCCGTAATTTTCAGTGTTATCACTTCTGAGATATTATGTCCACTCCTTTGTTTCTCAGCAAGTAAAGAGTGAGTGAGTGAGTGTGTGGGGTTTAACGGCCCGCCGACAACGAGGTCATTTGGGCCCACAGTTAGCAAGTAAAGATTATTCAAAATATCAAGTTCCGTAAACACTATCGCACTGAAGTCCTAATGTGCGTTAGGACTACATCGAACGGAACAAGCTTATCTTGGTTAACATAAAGCAGAAAAAATTCCTCTTTAATGAATAATTTATAGAACAGGTATGAAAATAAGTTATATGGATAGAGGTTGTGATTACAATTCATTAATTTTTTAACTGCATGACTTGTATTTGGAATGGAACATAACTACTTTATCACTTTAAGGATATATTAGATACTTATTTAACAGGTAGTTTATTGTATTTCGTCAACAGGATTCTCTCTAGACTTTTTTATTTATCTAGAGAAAATTAAAGCTCGTGTGGGATTTAATTCTCTATCTCACGATTAAAATAAAGTATATGCAGATTAAAACAAATAATACAGTAAAATATTCATCAATCACTAAACCGATTGATCGAACTGCCTCCACAGACTGTTTCCGTCTCTCTCTCTCTGTCTGTCTGTCTGTCTGTCTGTCTGCCTGTCTCTCTGTCTCTGTGTGTGTGCGTTATTTGGTGTTATTTTGGTGAAGTTAATTTGAATATCTACATGGAATAATTATGAAGATAGAAAACAAATTGATGCTAGGGAGGTGATTAAAACAGAGGGATAAAAACATGGGATAAGGAGCCATGATGGGTTAACACAGGTCGTTTAGTAGCGTCTTACTGGTCAAAAGTAGTATAATACAGTAACAATGGGATAGTCCGTGAAAATGCATGAATACCACTGCAGTTTTGATTTTGAGTTGACTATTTCATACATAGATGCGCTAAATTATCATTTGTACGAATTACCACCTGGTCATTGTTTTGTTCAGTCAGTGTCGCCAACTATATCCCACAAATCTCTGAAGATCAATTTATTACACATTACAGTCGATTAACCATTAAAATAGTACTCCATTTCAATTTGACGTGTTTTTAACACTCTTTTAATAGTTAATGCATTTTTAGAAGAAAGGCTATTTGTTAATGTTAAAAATAAAGTGAGATTTATTTGAGATTTTAAACTGGTTTTCTGTTATAACAGCAAAATGAGATCGAAATTCATGCAATTTTTGGGATTCGTTTTCCTCAGTTGCCAGTGCTGGGTAAGTCCAACTGTGCTATCGAAATGAATATATTCTACGTTATTTTTTAAAGAATTTGACATTTTATAGTAAATCTTTGCGATATACTATTTAAATTCTTATTTTATTTATGAAATAGTCCAGATAAATACCATTCAACGATCTGACCTTCGTAGATAATTTATCGGTTAGGTAAACGTCTTACGACCGAGTGGGATAACTCAGGCGATAACGCCTTTATGACCGAGTGGAATAGCTCAGGCGGTAACGTCTGTGGTCCGCTTTAGGGAGGTCGCGGGTTCGAATTCCGCTGCCAACGTTCCTGACCTTGGGTTTTTTTCCGGGTCACTAAGCCGAATGCTAGGACAGATATTTACCTTACATCCCCGAATCACTTCCTTCCATTTCATTCTCTCTATCCGATCTTCCCAGGTTGTAAGAGTCAGCGGGGTCTTCGGTGGACTGCGGTGTAGTGGTGCTTGCGCTCTGGGAATACGGAACTCGGATGAGGGGAGGCGCTGTGATCGGCCGGTCACTCTTCTAGGGCGGACTGATTGATCAGCCGGACGCGGTTGGCTAGTGGCGGGTTCTCTATGGCGACCTGGAACTCCATCGGGTTCAAGAACTTGCCTGAACCTGTTAGGGACCCACCTATTATGCGTTCTGACCACCTGTAGGGTTCTTTCAGGTCACCCTTCCTCCCGGGGTCTGACTTACAATAGGTAATATATCAGCTGGCGTACCAGAATCCTACCGTGACAGACAGACAGACAGACACACGTCTTATGACTTGTGATCAATTTAGCATTTACACTTTTATCCATAATGTCAAAACATCCGCAAGGATACTACAGACTCATTTTATGCAATACGTCATTGGTAAAGAAAATTAATATGTTGTGACCTGAGATAACAAGTGAAACATGTGTAAAGAGAATTTCTGGGCTTTTACTGATTTACTAGTAAGTGATTTTGGCTTTAGGCACAAATTACCGTAATTCTTCAGCCGGTAGCTCAAAAAGGATTTTCTTTGTCCTCGACTGTACAGCGGAATTCATAAGCCATGCCGGTTTAGTCTGTGAGAGGCATTTTATTACCTGTTTTCTCTAGCCAAGATAAAACACGACGATACATGGAACAAGCGCCGGAAACGCTCCGTCTTTGATAAAATCATCACGGACAAAAAAGGGAAGTTATTAAGTAAGGAAAGTGTCACTTACGGGCACGCGAATCAATTTCGTAGCCCACCGACAAAGAGGAGCCGATATCCAAAACAAACAATCGGAAGAAAGGATGAAGAACGATGCCTGGCAACACAGGATCGGGTTAGATCGGACTTAGCCTTCGAGAGTTGCGTGCGTGAGGAATTTGTTGATGTGTGGCGACCGGAACATATCAGAACGCGATCAGAAATGGACGTGACGTGACGGTTAAAGTGCAGATAAATGCAACAACTGCCAGCGAAAGTGAGAAGCAATGCAAACTGTTCCTCTCGGCTGTCATACCGGGAGCAACTGAGTGGAGCACTTCAAAGACGTTCTCATGGGCCACAAAAGCAAACAAAGTTGGTGATGCACCTGTGTCATTTGACCAACTATAATTAGCAAACACTCACTTATGAGCAACTTCAACTTCTTTCGACTACGTGTTTACTGCCCTTTCTCATTCGAACACACAATCATTTATATAGAATAACATAACAACCTAAAAATATATGAAGTAGCATTTTATTCTTAAAGTTTTTCGCACTATACCGGGTGGAAGGGAACTTATTACATTCCTTCTAATATATGCTTCATAGAAGCATTACAAACGAATGACATTTTATCTTTGATCAGCCGATTTCGAAAAAATAAATGGCTTTTGTTCTAAACTGGATGCGTAATTCCACAAGAATGTATGAAGATAACAGTTTGTTACTTGTAAGATGCGTAGAGTAACTTATTTCTGACGTAGCTCCGGTAGTAATTACGGGACATCACACAGGCTTTCGAAATAATTAATCACTTTAAAGAATTAAAGGAATATTTGCAGCAAGTTTTTCAGACGAGAAGTAACTCGACAACGCTGCGTTGAGGTTGGTCAGGCATCTGAACTGGTTTCTGGATATAAATACGTCGGTCGCTTGCAAACACGACGTAAGGTGGTGTAATGTTTTGGAAGATAATTTTGATTGTCCTACACTAGCACAGTAAAAACGGAAGGGCATGGCATGTTATTTGTTTAGGTTCACAAGACGCACCGCTCCGGTGTTTAGGTACTGACCTCATGAAAGTAACACCTACACAATCTGCAGTGTTGTCAGCTTGCCTGTCTCTTGTTTTCGACAAAATCTCCCTAAGAAATGGTCAGAGACAAAAATGTAAGATACAAAATGAGTTCCAAATACCGAGATCTACCACTGGTTTAATGTAATGAGTCCCCTTCCACCCGGTATGTCTAATGCCACCACAATTTTGCACTTTTAAACAAAAATATTTTAACTCTATCACAAACAATAACATTTGAGTGTAACATGGTAAATTAAGTGCATAGGTAAATTTCTCGCTGCAGTAAGTCTGTATATCAAGTTTCCTTAACACATATTCCCTTTTAAGAATGGTTGATACAATGATGATGCGAAATGTCAACCATTATATACATTAATTAAATATTTAATGAAAACTAAAATTTTTAAACGTATTAATTTGCATATCATTTTCGTTCTTTTTACCGAAGTAGGATCTTTTTGGGATAAGTTTTTATATAGGTTGTTTTAGGTCATTTATAATCTGAACCCTGATTATCACATGTGTTAAATGTGCAGTTTTATTTTGAAGGTAGTTTGTTTAGCGTCTAAATACCTTCGTTAATCTGCAATGCTATTAAATAGTTAATAAATCCTTTCAGATGAAAAAAAAAAAAGAGTTTAATGGTAACATCCGTCTAATGTTTGTGGTAATACAAGCAATGTGTCTTACATGGAATGAGAATGAATAATCTTTCAGGTTTGCTTTAACAGCTATTCAAAGTAGTTACTATTTTACCTAAACCCGGCAAGAAAATATTTTTATAACAAAGTGCCTCCACTTCTTATACACATTTCCATGGCAAGAAACAATGGTGGCAACTATGGAATGTTACAAGTCGTGTGAGTCGAGTTAAAAGCTCTATTTTTACTGTAAGCTGGGCTCTCTGAAAAATTCATTGTATTCATTTTAATAAAATATTAAAAACAATTAATTTGTTCTTTTACACATGCCGTGTGTAGTTGAAGTTGGAAAAGTAGAATCACACTGAACAATTCAGTGCCATAGCCGAGTTTGAACCACGGATCTTTGGTAACCCGTACAGCTGAACTGACCTACCATGACAACATGACATGACGTGGCCGCGCCGTAGCCGAGTGGTTAGACCATCGACTTCTCACCAAAGCGGCCCGGGTTCGATCCCAGGCAACTGCATGAGGGATTTGTGGTGGACGAAGCGGCGCTGGGGCGGGTTTCCTCCGGGTTCTCCTGTTTCCCCTGCATCTCATTCCATCGGTGGTCCATCTTCATTCTATGTATCAGCAGTGTCACCATCTGCGGTGCCGTATGTAGTAAAAGCGGGCCTTAAACGCTACAAAAAATGGCAACATGACGTATGCCATTAGTACTTAACTGACCCACAAATCTTATTCTACCTTTCAAAGTTTAAAATTTTCAAGTGTTCAATTAATACCTATGTTTTATTCAAAACTGGTTTACAATAGAAATGAAGTATATTTGTTTATTCGTCCGCTAAGTGCTGCGGTGTAAGTTCCCTAAGGTGCAACCCCTCCACGGGGCAAAACCAAAGATTAGATGATACAAAACCTTTATTACTACAAAAGAAAAGTCAACCAGTTGAATGTTGACTCCCCAACTGTAAGTAACAAAGCCCAGGGCTATGGGCAAAATTGGAATTGTTTACAGGCAAATATTGATTGTAATTAACACAGAAAAAACCAGAATGTTTAAGTTAATATTAACATAAATAGTTATATTTCTATCACTCACAAGAACTTTTATGGACATTTATACGATTTTTCTGTTTCACTTGGGGGATGTTTCCAGAGTTACTTCGTGAAAGACAATAAAATCACAAGTCACAAACCATGCACTCACTGAGTTATTAAAACCGAATATACCTATAACTAAGACCGTAGGTGCATGAAAAGCCACACGAACGCTACCAAACATCCCTGTTTGAAATATTAATGATAGGCTGGTAGCCCCTCGCTGCAGGTTTCCGTTAGGGTTATAATACTTCCACTTAGTCAGCAGCTCCTTTATCCCGTCGTTAGCGGATATCAAAATAGCAAAATCTGACAGGTCGGGTTTTCATCCTAAGTAATGAACAGGGCCAATTACCACTAAAAGGCTTTAATGATTTTTCACTTTCCACTTTATCGGAAACTTGGCAAGTAACGACACAAAGTAAAGTGCTTTCGTGATAAAGACTTTGAATATACAGAGCATTAGAGGTCATCAATATCACATAAAGATTTAAACATATGCTCTTAAAGGGAGTGAAAATTAACGCACATGTTACGGTATACCGTTTTATTATACGCGAATAATAAAAATGGCACCCTACTTTATGAAGAAATGTAATGAACTGCAAAATTTAATTCTAGAAGGGCACTGAGATGTATGTACGAGTATAATTACAGAAAACAGACTGATAAACAGTCGCTAGTTGAACTATCACTTGGCGCTGAGGTCGAGGTTTGGATTTGCCAACTTTCTACTGTGGAGAAGCCCATTGGTAGAAATGCGAACGAACAACAACCAACGTCTGTATCGCCACTATAACAAAACCTGAATGATAATTAATTGAGCTAAACTATTCTCTGCTGTCGCTGGATCAAACCGAGAGCCGATCTTATTTTTTTCTTCATTTTTTCATGCAGTATTTAACACCCGCTTTTACTACATGCGGCACCGCAGGCGGTGACACTTATGATACATGGAATAAAGATGGAGCACCGGTGGAATGGGGGAAACCGGAGGAGACCCGCCCCTGCGCCACTTTGTTCACCACAAATGCCACATGCGATAGTCCAGGATCGAACCCGGGCCGCTTTGGCGATAGGCGAATGGTCTAACCACTGGGCCACGGCGCGGCCCAAAGCCGCTCTTTAAGCTATGATGATGGTGATGGATGATAATGACGACACAATAGACAATATGTTCAGTAATGTACGACACCAGAAGTACCACTATATATTATCCATAATGCAACATAAGTAGGACTGGAATTGGCATAGTTACAGAGCAACTGATATAAGGAGCTTTTAAGAATACAATATAAGCACATGAAGTTTACCACCACCAGTGATAGTGATGATGATAATTATAATAACAACAACAATAATGATGATGATGAACAACCGAATAGGGATAATAATAACAATAACAACAACAATAATAATGATAATGATAATGATGATGATGATGATGGTGATGGTGATGGTGATGGTGATGGTGATGGTGATGGTGATGGTGATGATGGTGATGGTGATGGTGATGGTGATGATGTACAAACGAATAGGGATAAACATAAACAAATCGTACTTATGTTTCTATTGACCATAAAAATGCTAATCGCTTTGAAGCTAAAACTTTGTGTTGTGTAATGTTAATAAATTATAGTTTTGAAAAACTAAAAAGAAACACGTTTTTATAACAAGCGAACTAAAAAGTAGAAAATAGCTTTTAAGTATGAAGAGTTTGTTCTATAACGATAGAAAGACTACTAGTTCATTATATTTCAAAATTTTGCAATAGGTTTAAAATAAAGGCTCGTTTATATGAACAAAGTAGTAAATGTTATTGTAAAAAAGCGTGGTGTGCTTTTTGTCATATCTTTACTTTTATAAATAGCTACCAATGAACCTTTAATAACATTTGATGACAGACACTCCACGCTCTTGTACCATAAAATTTATTATTTTGTTAATATAAATGAGTCTTTAATTTAAAACTATTACAAAATTTTGAAATATAATGAACTAGTATTTATATCGCTATAAAACAAACTGTTCATACTTTAAAATTATTTTCTACTTTTTAGTTCGCTTTGTTATAAAAGCGTGACTTTTTTAGTTTTTTAAAACTATAATTTATTTTTAATTTTTTAGTCTCAAATTTTTCTATCCAAATATTTTTCAACATTTCTAATTTTAAGTTTTTTTTTTTTTTTTTTTTAATTTCTCAATTCGAAATTTCTTTCATTCTTTTTTTTTTTTTTTTTTTAAATTTTCCAATCACATTTTTGGAACAGTATTACATTACAATTACTGGTTTAACTATACTATCAGCTGTTTTGACTGTCCTGACCCTGGGTAAACTTCGATCCGCAGTCCTTCCCCCGAAATCTCGTGTCCCTCTCAGGTCTTCTCTCCGGGCATCTCTCGTATCTCCCACCTTTCAATAGTTTCAAGCGGATTAATTCCTTTCTCTAGCGTAACGTGTGACGATTTCTAAAGTACCACTTGTTGTGGGTGTCTTGGCCCTGTGTGAACTTCAGTAGGCGATATTTCCCCTGGGTCTCGTGTTCCTTTCAGATCCTTTCTCTGGGCACCTACATCAGCTATGTATATTTATGTATTTAATTAAGGCAATTTTCAGGGTACAGGTACAAATGTGCCTTAACGACATCTAATATGTCATAATTGTACTATTTTCTATAAATTTATCTTAGTCATTCTTTACCCTGCCGATCCTGGTCACGACATCAGGACAAAGTCGTGATATTATTGTATTCTCATAGGTCCTTAACATGTGTGCAAATTTTCAAGTCAACCAGACAACTCTAAGTTGGTGAAAATTACGCCGAAAGATTATTACATTGATAAATTTATGTAAGTAATTTTTTTATCCTGATGATCCTTGTCAAAAAATTAGGACAAAGTCATGATATTATTATATTGCCATTGCTACTCGACACGTGTGCAAATTTTGAAGTCAATCAGACGACTCTAAGTTGGTGAAAATTACGTCGAAAGGTTCGTTTGCATTGATAAATTTAGCTTAGTCGTTTTTTGTCCTGAAGATCCTAGTCAGTACACTAGGAGAACTTCAAGGTATTATGGTATTGCCATCAATCCTTGACATGTGTGCAAATTTTCAAGTCACACAACTCTAAGTTGGTGAAAATTACGTCGAAATATTCCATTATACATACACACACATACGCACGCGCACACATACACACAGGTGAGGCTAATATAAAGCGTGTAAAAACTGCTGAAATTATTAACAAAATACTGTGCTTTTTCTCTTATATTTCGGTTTCCCTAGGCAAACCCATAGCTTAAGGAGTGGCGAAAACAATTCATCTTTCCTGCGACACTCACTGCGTGATATTTAGGGCGGGAGTTTAACGAGTGCCTTTTTACTTCTATTTTCTAGTTGAAATGTTAATTTTACTAGATCCAGCGTGTATCACATGTAATATTTCTCAAAACTCTTGTGACCATTTGTGGCTGGCACATCTTCTTCTTCATAAAACCTGATGTTAGAAGTGATGATAATACTGAACTGAAGCAACTACCCAAAACCGATATGGAATAAGAAATGAAATTTAAGAAAACTTTAGAAAGAACGGTGAAATTTAGGTGTTTTGCAGGAAGCCAAGGATTGTTCCAACAGAGTAGGTCGGAGAATGGACATATTTGATAACCCTGTGTGTAATTTATACTCTTAACGTCTAAAGTGCAAACGAACAATATTGCAACCTGCTGTTTTAGTATTTGGCGCCAGTAAGACTTCCTTTAATAGCTACTCTTCATGTTGTGACGTTCTTTAGCTCGGCCACTTATGAGCTTGTATCTCAAGTGTCTTACACAAACTCTGAGAGCTCTAGCGATAAGATTGTTTCCCAGTGCACCCAGGTCTCTGCTGGGCGTCGTCGGCGTTCAAGATGGTCTGAGTTTTCAGGGGTCCAACTGTTGGGCAAAACACACAAATATTTAGAATGAATGAGACTCATTTATTTTCACATTTCTAAGCATCATTACGAGCTTCCTATTATGCGAAAAGAGTTGAAAATTAACATCTGGGTTCTCTTTTAGTGATATATGTACCAATAACTAGAAAAATGACAAAAGGCAGCACCCAAAAATATTTTTACGATTTAAGCTGACTGAAGATCTAGCTGAAGACAGAACTACAGCAGACAGACTAAAGTATTTAAAAAAAAAAAAGCATTGTTTGATATGCCATCTTAATATACTCTCTCACAAATAAATGTTCAAGGCATGCTTCTAGCCAATCTTCTTTTCGTATGTAGAATGCCCGGGACAAAAATTGACATGCAAGAAAGTCTGAATACCTAGTGCGTATGTTGTTTGCAGCAAATGAAAGGGGATCTTGATGGCTAGTATACATCTGTAGTAGCATTACAGATATTGAGCATTTTCTTAACATCTCCATCCAGAGTAAAGACTGTAGAAGCATCTATGTTTGTCAGACGCAAATCAGCCACGTTCTCTTCAGAACGGTTGAAATATATCCATTATTTTCATCAAACTTCGACACATGAAGAGTGCTGTTTGTTGCAAACCTGTATAATTCAGAAATTCCTTGTTAGTTTTATGCAGAGATGTTCGAAATGACCCCCCAGAAATGTGCTGATACGCAGATACTTCCAAAAAAATCTGTTACAGTCCTTGCTCTCCTCCCCCATTAAGACTTGAAAAAAAACTCTAAAAGAACCCGATTAGCAAAATTACTTTCACATACAAACTTTATATAAATTAAGTATTGTCTTAACAATGGTAACAGTCGAGATGAGGATGCCCGAATTTGAAATTTGCATTTCAACATTGCAAACAATATGCAGCTTCAATATAATTGCACTTATTACAATAAAGAACGTGAAAATCTACCTGCATATTCCAAAAGAATGAAGCGAAACAAGCATAATAATACATATAGGCTATAAGCGCTGAGGATTGTCCATGACAAACCACAACACTACGTTAATTCCGATAACAGCTGAATACATTTTCGGAAAACGTCATAGTTTCATGACACATAGAAATTAACTGTAACGTGATTAAGAATGTTGCACATTAAACCTTTTGGTAATTTTTACCGCTGGTGTTTGTGTCTGCAGAAAACAATCCAAACTGCCGAGGTGTTTTTGGCCCTGAAGCCCTATTTCCAACATCTCTATGTGGAATTTCTGACTAGAATATAGTGCTTCGATCGAGTCCACTCGTTGCTGATATAAGTTATTTCATGTATTCTAAACAACCTAACATTCACTGTCTCTTGTTCCATCTCTCTGCTCCGAAACCTACCTCAATTTCCTGCACGGTACCTCCGTCGCTTCACGCGTCTTTGACACCGTCAACGCCTCGATTGGAAGGCAGCTGCAAGCGACCTCTGGAACTATAAATCACTCGGTGCAAGGTCATGAGAGTGGGGAGGAATCAGCTAGGTATTGTACAATCACTCAGAAAAGAAACTGGGGTCACGTTTCGAAAGAAAGAGTCGTGTATGGTTGTTTGGTCATCCCTAGCTGGTAGAGGTAACTAGGGTTGTGTGAGGTCAAGGGTCGTATCTACAAAGCAGCAGGTGAGCGGCCGCTTTTTGAATAACTGAGGGAGGTCAAGGAAGAAAGAAGTCTGAACCGTTAGCACAGGGCACTTATGCAGTTGAAATACTAATGTCAGACGATATGTTTGCTAATTTCATTAAGGATAGTAATTTCTGCTAGAATGCTTCTTTTTTCTAGCAATTATTACAAATAAATTGTGTTTCAATAGCTATAAAATTAATTACATAGTGGTCATATTCGCTTTTCGCTCTTGACAAATGAATGTTATAAACAAAACTTACAGATGGCAGTAGTAATGGAAGTAGTTTAACATCATACTACTCTAGCATTAAACAGCACTCTAACGGGTTAACACCAACAATTTTAATTTTCTAAGTTTGAAATAGTGGAAATAATATGAATCATATGATACACGTGAAAGCAATGTTTTGCCTACATTTGGTTATTATCACCTATTCAATTGCAAATTAATATTATTTGGTTTGTGCATGTAAGAGCTTCAGTTAACTAAACAATTGTATCGTATACTTTCGAATGTTATAAAAAATTGAAGATCTGAAAAACAAGCTTTCCCGTTTTACGCAGAATCCGGAAAGAGAAAAAAAAACCACAAACATCCGTCAGTATTTGAACCTCCCTACCTCAGTTTTAGAAGGCGGCACTCTACCAAAGCGCTACTGCGGTATCGAACTAGGAATGCATTTCATGGTCGGAAGAGCTGCTTTTAGGCTATCTCAGGTGTTCGAAATTCATGTGCTAGAAACATCCCAGTGTCTCCTTTCGAGAACTAAATCCATCTACTAGAAACGCCGGGATCTATAAGTGTCATATTTGGGATGTTCCCAAATTCCCACCCCCTCCATTTTACTTCTTGTGCAGAAGGTATGTATTTAGAAGTCACATAAATTAGTCCTATATTACTTATTCAGTCTAACTAAGAAAACAACATGCTTAGTCTTTCGTTCAAACATAATCCATTTATGCTTGCCTTTAATTCTTCCTTACACCGGAAAATACGAAGAAAATAATATAATAGTAACAGTAACAACAACATTAATAATAGTAATAATAATAATAGTAATAATAATAATAATAATAATAATAATAATAATAATAATAATAATAATAATAATAATAATAATAATAATAATAACGATGATGATAACGATAACGACAACAACAATAATAATAACGATGATGATAACGATAACGACAACAACAACAACAACAACAACAACAACAATAATAATAATAATAATAATAATAATAATAATAATAATAATAATAATAATAATAATAATAATAATAATAATAATAATAATAATAATAATAATAATAATAATAATAATAATAATAATAATAATAATAATAATAATAATAATAATAATAATAATAATAATAAATAGTAAAAATGGATATCAATGTCGGGATTCGAACACATATTGGCACTGGGCTGTGGTTGTCGCCTGTCGGTAGTTCAACCGAATCTGTACATATGACTACTATCGCTTCTCTACGCGCCAATATGTTCTTTCCACTTTTTCCGAGGAGAGAGTATCCATTACGACAAAGCATAATAAACCAACTGTTCAAGTCGAACACACGATGTAAACGAGAAAGTTACAGCCGTGATAAAACGGTAATGTGAAACTGGCAAAATTAAAACATTAAGATTGAAACATTGAAGTAAAATAAATACAAACATTACAACTATATTATTACATAGATGTGTACAAATAGTTGGTAACAATCGAACCTCCGACAGCAGTAACTGCTATGCTATAAATGGAAACAGCATTCGCTTGAAACGTTTGCAAAATTCTACTAAAAGGCTTGGCATTATCTCTTACCCACGCCATCAGCCAAATAACGTCAATACAAGCCATCTAAAAAGATTTATCAATATTATCATCATCATAATATTATTATTATTATTATTATTATTATTATTATTATTATTATTATTATTATTATTATTATTATTATTATTATTATTATTATTATTATTATTATTATTATTATTATTATTATTATTATTATTATTATTATTATTATTATTATTATTATTATTATTATTATTATTATTATTATTATTATAACAGAAAAATACATTCAATAAAAATGCATTTGGCTTTTGTGTAATGGAACAATATTACATTGAAATGTCAAATTATTTATAGTTAAACGAATAAATATGTACTTCTAAACGGCACGTAGGTAGCTTATTACTCTAAAATCGGAAAAAAGAGAAACTTTATCCCCGGGTTTGAACACTCCCCGTTACACCAGAACGAACTATAGAAGGGGGTGTGATTATTTTGTGCATTTGGTCTCTCTGGCGCCCCTACACTTCCATCGAAAGGAGGAACAAAATTCGCTGAACAGCTGTGCGTATCGCGGCCCCTAGATACGTTTGAGAGACAGTGTACGTCTAGAGTGTGTCTCACCAAAGTAGCCCGATCGTTGAAGTATTTCCAAAAAATTGCCTGCCGCATCGTTATGCTTTTCACATCCATTAGGTCCGTTGCAATTTTTTTCCAGCGGGTGTCGCTGATCTGTAATGTGCACGAACAGACTTCACTTAGTAGAGGGCTGGGCAAATGGTACTCACTGAGCGTAGCCTTCTCATGGCCTTGCATTGATAACTGTATATTTAGCAGGCTAAAAAATAAAGCTCGCTCAAGGTATCCCGGTAGTCGACCGAGCCTGTCTTAATAGAAAGATATGCGTAAAAGTTCACATTCAATAATATGGTTACATGCTACAAACCATCAATGATAAATGTGTGCTACAGAAGTCTATACATCAAGGATGAAAAACTGTGCAGAAATGTTTGCCAAATACGCTTGTCAACAATCGTTGTAACGTTTCTATAGAGACATAAGAGCACTAAAATGTCACCGGCTTCTGGAGAAGACAACTTTGCTGTGGCATTGTCCATATCAAACTAGGCAGGTCTCGGATGTTAAAATTCCGCACAAAAACCACTTAATCTACCGTTTCATATGTGCAACTTCCGGCAAAATATTTAAAATGCTCAACTTCTGGAATTGTTCAAGATATTTTGCTGTTATTTTTTATTTTAAAGATCTCGTATATCACCTCCGTTTGAAAATCTGTGTCCAAGATGTCCTGTTGCTTTTCGATTTTTTAAACGGCAATTCCAAAAATGTGGCTTTTTTATTGTTAATCAGTATCTAACATACATTAGTGTATTTCCTCATAAGGAGAGCTTGCACTAATGTGTTCTGTGACTTGTTTTCTGAATATTCATGTCAAGTTGATTAAGTTTTTCTCTGTTCAAGGGGAATGTTGGATAATGAAGTACTCCACGTTTAAACTGTAGCGTATAGCAGCACTTCAGGTCACTTATAAACCATGGATATACGCCTATTTTTATTCCCACCAAGTGACAATCTCAACTTTTGGATCCATCCTTATATGTACTAGCTATGAGCTCAAGAGCTGGCCAGTTTTAGGAATGTCCTAATACAAAAGTTTTGCGCCTCCCACTAACTCTGCATACCGCTCGAGCCTCCACCTAGCTCCCAGCTATAAACAAGACGTTCTCGGTGCCATTTTCCTCCCCCCCCCCCACCCCCCCTCTCTTCAACTGTATGTGTTGTGGGCTTCTAGACTTTAAAGAGAGCACTCGCTTGACTACAGACAAACCGAAGAACCAGCAGGACAATTCTCAAGTTATATGTGAAGCAAGGGTTGCTGTTTTGGATATAATCCGGGCGCGTGAAAAGCTTTTATTTATTTATTTTATTTTTATGTTAGGTCGTACAATACCCGTAGGATAGGATGAGGTAGTCAAACGGAGGAGCACACCCAATCACTGGAGCTAGAGTGACACCAATCCTGACCCCATGCAAGCGTGCTTGTGCCATCGTCAACCTGGGGGTCTCGGGTTCGAGCGACTCCAAGGAAATACATTTCTTAGGCCAACGCTATGAGAAAACTAACAGAATGAGAGAGAAAACAGGAGAGATGTTGCAACGTTGTGTTTCACTCCACGTGGAGTTAAGAAATGTCTGTCATTCTTGATTTCTTTGATATATTGGCTGAAAAGAAACGCTCATTGGTGCAATGTGAAATATCATCGACTTCCGAGAACGAACAATGGATGAGGTGAGTGTTACCTGAGAGGCTTCTGATGATCAAAAGTAAAGCGCATGTTAACCATTAGTGCAGCACAATAATACAAGATGTGTAATTTCTCTTCTCTTCCCTTCATTCCCCTAAGGCCATGAGGTGGTGAACACACAGCATTTACTCACTTTAAAGTAAAGAGTAAAGCAATTGTTATAACTGATACATACATTTTTACCTCAATAAGAAAAGAAAAACATCAAAACGAGACTTTTGGTGAAACAAAACTCTTGTCTTGAATAGATTTCCCTTTTCGTCTCTGTTCTATACATATTTAGAGCATCTTGCAGCAATGTAATGTTAACTATACGACAGCAGGAAGCAGGCCTGTCAATAGGATAAATCATTTCTCTTCTTTTTGAACTCTTCTAATGGCACATGAGAGAATCTCTACGTCATCTTCTGATCACGGACTATCTTTAGAAAGCAGCACATTGTTTCCTTAACTAGCTTCTCTGTGCGCTGTTCTGCCTCAAGGCAGTCGATAATAATTTATTCGGTAGGTATATTCTCTCAGAAGCTGGCGTAGCGATTTTCACTTGTCACGATTTTCCATCCCCATTGGACACAGGCACAGGATGTTAAATGAGCTTCATTTTCAAATTCTGACGACTGACAGCCTTCCAAGCTCCAGGTCAAAGGTTATAACGAGGAACAAAATTTCCATCTACCGCGCTATGATTAATTTAAAACAGTACCACGATTTCAGATATGATAAAATGACCCAGACAAACGTCGAGGCTTTCAAGGTTTCTCCAAACCAACTGTACCAAGGTGTCACGTGCAAGTGATAGGTGCCTATACTGCTGCAATTTAACGAGGATATTATCGCTGCATTCCTTAGAATATTCCTATCTGCACATTCTTGGCTTTCATAAACCAATATACGTTGGTATTCTTCTTCCATGAAAGGAAATATTGATTTCCACCACTAAAAATTGTGTACCGATATTACTGGAAAATTCAGGCCCACTGAATTAAAAAAGAAAAAGAACTATTCCCTACTTTTGCATTACGGGAGCAAGGTGAAGAGTTTAGCGATCTCCCATTAACCTAGCCAAAATTTCTTAGGAAAACCTTTCTTTTATTATTATTGTTAATATTGTTATTACTACGATGACGATGATTATGATTATTATGATGATTATGATGACTATTACTATTACTACTATTACTATTACTATTACTATTACTATTACTATTACTATTACTATTACTATTACAATTACTATTACTATTACTATTACTATTACTATTACTATTATTATTATTATTATTATTATTATTATTTTATAACAGCAGATTCAATGCTAGAATTTCAGTACATCGATATAACGGCATATCAAATAAGGTACATATTGTATGTATCGTTTATTTTTGTTTTGTTTTGTATTGGGGGGGGGGGGGGGGTATAACGCCCGTCAACTCTATTTTCTGTGAAATTTCATGTAAATACGAAATCCTGGATAAACATATAATACCTTCATTAAAATTGTAGTCGATCCTTGTTTTTAATTAAATACGGGATTTCAACACAAAATCAGAGTTTATTTTACTTTTATCTATCCTCTCCCTTGCTTTAGAGGTCGATTTAAAGGTAGCTAACTCCAACAAAGAGGTCCTGACAAGTAATTTGAATGATGGGAAGATATTGTGAAGTTAAGCAAGGCACACGCAGCAGCGATACCATGTGAATTTTGAAGAAATTGTTTGGTCTGAGATTAAAAGAATTGGCATTTTAGGTAGCGTTAAACGCATGTACTGATGATGGTGAACTAAAGCTCTAGAGATACCCGCTAACTATTGTAAACATAAAGGGAGAATCTCGAGGAGCAGAAATCTTCACCAGAAAACTTACTCTAACCGGTACTGAAAACCTGGCACGCAGTACCAGTACCAGTACCAGTACCCTTACATTACTCCGCATATGCTACAGAATTCTCATTAACGTGAGCTTAACTTGGGAGGAGAAAAACTGCCACATATACGAATGAGAGGTTTAAGTTGGTACACACAGCACCGAAAGAAATCAACGCTTCCTTCTTGTGGACGCCTCATTCCTTGCCGTTTGAAGCGTACCTTATTACGTCATGCTTTCATGTTCTTTTTGGCTGGTACTATCACCTAGTGTTCTGTATCGAACAAATAGAGCATACCTATGCTGGTGTTGTCAACCCATTGGCTAATTACGAAGCCGCCTCCCTCAACTGGAAGGGAAGGGAGGTAACGTATCCCCTTTCAAACTGGTGGAGACCAATTTCAGAAGACACGGCCTATAAATTCGATCTATCACTACTCGCGTTCTAGTTTTGGTACTCCGTCCTCTCCTAGCGCGCTTGTGCCTTCCCTCTTAATTCTAGCGACTTGATTCATAGGCTGCAGAGGTAGGCAAACACTACGCTTGTCTTTGATCATATTAAGTGATTGCCACTATAAACACGTCTGATAACAATAACGCAATTATTTAAAGAGGCTTTTGACTACTAGGGTCGCCATCTGTGACATTAAGCCTTAATAACAATAACAATAATAATAACAACAATAATAATAACAGTAATAATAATGTGTACTTTAGAGCTGCATAAAATTTATTACGACAGTTACCAGTAGCATCATCTTGATGTCATCTAAAGGGTCGTTATATTATATGGGAACCCCCTTGCGGCCTCCGCTCTCCGCTCTCCGCTCTCCGCTTTCCACTCGCCATCTAGCAGAACCTAAGGCCAGCAATTCCTGCTCAAAGGTACATTGGCTTCATGACCCACTGTTATTGCGATGTCAGGTCCAGTAAATCAGATGCACGTGTCAGTGTGTCACTTATCTGTCAAAGAATGTGTTTTTATCTACAAAGCTCCCTTTGAACACGAATATGCTCGTTAAACAAGTTAGCGTGAACATCCACATTCGATAGTGAGCTTCAGAAAACCCTGTGTTATTGTATGAAACTCCTAAGTACCTACTGAAAATTTAGTGTGATAAGTGCTGAAAGAGTAATAGGGTCCATTTTCTTTAATGAAACACTTAATGTAGAACATAGATGGGGAGAACTGACCCATGTGTCATTTCCCCTACGTCGTAGTTTTAACCATCCACTGCCTCACAGCGATTAGCTACCAGGCTACGCCTCCCGCTATTGTCTCTATCTGGGAGAACCGGTTAGCCCTGCAAATTGTCAGTAAGTGGAGAGGGTAAATACTCGATTGCCTTCTTGTCACCCCTTTTCCCCATGCCCAATGTAGAGTGATATCGGAGACTAATTCGAGGGCCATTTTTCTATCGCTGGACACAAAAAGAATACGTCTAATGGCACAAGATTCTGCAATAGCATATAAGGCTGCCGAATTATTAAATGAAACAAACACAAGAGATGTTTCATGGCAGGAATGTAAGTTCTCATTCATGGTGGTCCCCTCGTTCAGTCGACCTAGTAAGTTCCGATATTTATTTATAGGGTTCTTTGACAGAGAGAACGTATTGTTCTGCCCTCCTACACTACAGGGACTTGTGACAACATCATGCAAGAAATCACAAGGATTCTTGCTGCTGAGCTTAGGCGAATGAGCGAGAATATTTTTACGAGGTGTGGTGCTTGTTTGAGAACACAAGGTCAACATTACCACCATCTACAATAAAGTAAGACTTTTAGTGCGCCTCTGAAGGCACAATTTTCTCGGCGACTCTCGGTTCTTTCGCGCAATGGAGAGAGCCTGCATATGGGTTCCTATATTATATTTACGGTAATTCTTCTACCCAGACTTCTCATGCCTTTTAGTTTTCCTGGATTTAGCAGAAGCCGTTTTCTTCTCAGTTCGATTTTCTCTTCTGTACAACGTGCAAAATATATCTCTTTTTGCCCTAAAACTTCTTTGCTCGTTATCCTTTCAGTCCACCAAATCTTGTCAGTTTTCCTTCAGCCCAAGTTCTCCAGGACCTTTTCATTTTCGTCAGTGCCCATGATCAGCTCCATATAAAGCTCACCTCCAGATGTAGCATTTCATAGAACCTTAAGGGAGGAAGTATTGGAATCTAGGGGGAATAGGCCACTTTTTCTACTCACGAGTGTACGAGTAAATACACCATTGGTATTCAACCTTTTTTCTCCGCGCACCGCCTAGGAATATTTACCATTCCAGCCTGTACTCCAAGATCTAGGTTTATGCTTAATTCAAATTACACAACCGTATCTAAAATAGATTTAACATTTTATAGCTTATTAAACAAGGAGGATTATATTATAAATGTATAAAATAATTTATATGGGAACTATGTTACACATAGCACTGACACAAAGAGTATATGAGCTTGTATGTGTTTATGGCCTGTTAATGATACGGCTGAGCTTGTTTTCTGGACACCAACTCCTCTATTCGTGGCTGAGTTCTCGATTCAAGCGATTTCTTGCTTTGTTTTGATTGCTCGAAATGCAGAGAAACCCTTATCACACAAATAGAAGGGGATGGAAGATGTTTAGTGCCAGTGTCGCTAAGTTAAGTGTACGTTTTGAGTGAATAACACCAAAACCACAAATTGATATGTTTTTGATTTTTACTTTCAGTGAAGTCAACAGACATTTCCAAGATACCTTCTTTTAATTTTATGGGAAGACCAGAGGAACTGATGACGATGGTGCAAAACACATTTGTAATCCATTCTTGTGTATTATTTATTGTCTTTTTGAATTTCTGGAGAGTATTTTAAAAACTGTAACCTGAGATATTGTCGGTGGTATTTGATTATTTCTGTAATAGATAGTAAATAATCGGTGGAATAAGCGGAAGAGTCTTCATAAAAGGGAAACTCAAATTTCCCTGGCTGAAATATTTTTCGTTATTTGTGATTATTCAGGAAACAGTATACTCACTGTATGTGCATTTTAAATTGTATGTATTCCCTAAGAGGTGTTCACGTACCCCTGGGGGTACGCGTATCCCAGGTTGAATATGTCTGAAATAGACAATTAATTTGCATGAGTTGCTACTTCGTAGTATCGCCATGCAATTTTGATGGATAGAGAGTGTCATGTGATTGTGATAAATGTTGAGTGCTAACGCCCACCAGATTTTCTGAAGTGTCATTTAATAAATTGTGTGCTTGTGTCATTTAAGATGTTTTTGGTTCTCGAATTAAGATTCATTTGCCCAGCATGGACAGCTGCGAGTCCTTGAAAGGGCTCTCAGTGCGGACAGACTTTATTGACACATGTCCGAGGAGAGTAAGGTCACAACCTGTCACGACGATGTTAAGCGCCAGCACAAACCACACACCCATGTTTACACTTCTCCCTCCCTCTCAGGGCTTACGTAGGTACCGAGAACTAATGAGGCAAGACCCCTTACCCATTATCATCCACTCTTTGCTTTTCACACACGAGACTGTAAGGTGAGCATTTCCCACGCCGTAACACGTGCATGCATGGATGCATGCGTCCGCCGCGCCGCACCGGCCGGAAGCCTAATAGCTTACACATGGTTATTTTATCGCACCTCAGATAACAGCCAGTCTATCAAGGGAAATCTTTGCACTCATTTTTTGTCTGGTCATGTTCGGCTTACATTTCCAGTATCTCTACTTAAACCCAGAGAAAAGCCTAGAAATGATGAAGTGTCTCTAGAAAATGCTTTTAATAACTGTCTTCCTAAGCGGTGGATTTCAATCAGCATTTCCTTGTAGAAATGTATTTCTTGCCCGATATACGTGGCTCCGGAAATTCCACATCACCACCTAAAAGGTACCCCTAGCACAAATTTGGCCAATATTTAAAAGAAATGTTTATGTCCAAAAATACTTCGCACCTTTAGCTGCAATTACATAAGTACTATGGGAGACCTTTAAACTTCAACACCTGCCCAAGGTTTAAATGCCCAAGAATTCATGGCCTAATGGAATGCATTTACTCGTAACTTCAATGCTTTTTACTCGAGTATGAGGTTTCTTACACTTTTGCACACTAAAGATGTTCCACGCGATGTAGCTTGGAAGAGATCTTTTTCAAGTTTTCGAAAAGAATAAAGTTACAAAACCTGAATGAGTTGCACTCACATGAGTTTATCTACTCTTGTACTATTCTTACAAACGGTTATTCATCTATCTACTTCACGTTAATCGAGATAAGCGTTTGAAAAATTATCTTATTGCTGTAGGTTCAAGGGGAATATGGGAATGTCGTAGGCTTCAGATAAGCGATATTGAAATGTGTTGAGACCTGGTCGCCATGTGAAATCTCGGTATCGAATTTTTGGGTGGAATACAATAACTCTCCTACCTACTATACGTAATACAGAAAGCAAAAATTGGCTTAAGTGTTTGCTATACTCTTAGTTTGCTAAAGATATGATATAATTAGCTTAATCACTGAGAATAGTGAAAAGATTTTGTATTTAAACACTTAAACATTTTATGAAACAACCATAAGAGTGAAAATAATTCTATATGCCAGTTTTGTGTATTACTATTTATATACAACTAAACCTACTTAAACGTCTTTAAACTTAAACTTAATATATATACCAGAAATCTGAACAAAGGAAAGTAAATCTCGGAACTAAGTAATGTCCTATGTTAAACGATACTCTAAACCTGAAAACTGCCTAACGCGGAAACGGAATAATTTTCTGACACAAATTGCTTAAATAACCTAACACAGGTTATTATGTATGCTTAATATATCTATAGCTACGTGTTAAATTTGTTAAGTGATGGCCATTAATTTCGAACACCACTTGACTTGCACCGAAGTTCCAAGAACTGTTTGTGAGACTTAACTTGGGATACATCATGTGGGGACAGAGAAACTATCCTAAGTAATGCCACGAGCAATTGTCTATTTATCTAGAGAGTTTGACAATCACGAGTCACATTTATTAAGACTATTTCACGAATTAAAGCATGTTATAGCCTATGAAATGTTATTTAGATGCTGTGTTGTATTTATTGGCACGGCCTACAAGATTCTCACATTGATGCGCCTATCTTTTAAGACGTTTGCAATGTCAGTAATTGGTGTATTTGCTGTTAATTTATAATTTCGTTCAATACAAAATTTGTCAAACTGATTCCAAACATATTTCACGTTGTATTCTGTGTTCTGAGTTTTCCCTTTTGGAATTATTTAATCTACTTCAGCATTATATGTTTCACCCAAGCGAGAGTCACCCGTTTTTGACATTTGAATAGTCGGTCCGTAGAGTCAAATTACCTAAGCTGCTGCGCATCTGTAGGCTAGTGCAGCAAGATTCTCTAACCTGATCATAACATAAAAGCAGAGGAGCTGATAATGAAATGTGATACATTTTTCGCAAATGAAGGCTGTCATGCGTTGACATTTGAAATTGTTATGCACACCTTTGGTTGATTTCAACCAAGTCACATACGAGTGGAATAGTCAGAAAAATTGCTAGTTATATGCAATTTGTAAATACAGCAAAATGTAGATTTTTACCCAGTTTATATGTACGGACTTTAATTTTAAATTATTTGTTTATTGTAATTCTATGCAATCATATTTTTACTTTACTTACTACCTACTTACAGAAAGTAGAGGCAATATTGTCTTCCACCCTAAAATTCCACACCGATATTTCACCCGAAACACATGTTTTGAGACTCCCTTAATCCGCTATGTAACCGAACTTAGACCTATCAATGAATGAACGAATTAACATAAAGATACTCATTCTGAAAGATTATGAGAAAACCCCAAAAGGAAAATATCAACCAGTACAACGATTCTTCAGGAACTGAGGGAAGTTCAAAAGCATTATTTTCCTAAATTTACCAGTAATTGAAAGGGAATGTCTTATGAGACAAATATATATATATATATTCTAAAGTATATAAACTCCATGCAAATGGGTTAATACCAACTTAAAAAACTATATAGAAAATCTACATAAGTATTAAAAGAAACTTAGTAATAATCATAATATAATACAGAATGAAAGGTTCATTTGCAGTTTCAAATTTATGAAATCGAAAACAAGATTAAAACGAGCAGAGTTAGCACAAACAATTAAGGAACTATAATAAACCCCAGCGCAACAGCCCATGAAGGGCCAGGGCTTGCCGCCTGGCCGCTGCATACCCCACCTCTGACCACTACAGACATGAGTGGGGTGCAGAACTGGAAGGTGGTACGTGGTTAGCGCCCCGAGCCCTCCCGGCCAGTTATGCGATCTTCACGACCTGGGGTCACTACTTCTCCTTGAAGTAGCTCCTCAAGTGGCCCCTCCGAGACCTTACGAGGCTGAGTGCATCCCGTGCCAGACCTCTCAGTGGGGGTAAATTAAGGAATATAGTTATCCATTATTGAATATCTAGTTGTCTGAGGTAACATACATCTAGTGATATACTCCTAAGGCAAAATTCAACATTAACGACAACAAACTTTACTGTACTTGCTGAGCGAAATGTGAATGGCTTCTGTGGGACTTGGAATGACTTTAGCAATCAACAGTAAATATTTCCACAGGAAAGGCTTCTGAAAAAAGTCGCAGTATTTCTCAAAGCAAAGTATTGCTACACAATTAACCTTTTATTTTTTCTTGAAATATACACTTAATTTTACTACAGCTAAACAGATGTTAACAAAGAAAAAACAATATTGCAGCTATGAATAATGTAATTTTCCGAATTACTATTTAATTTTATAACTGGTTTTCTTAAATACCCTGCAGAACCTTACATCATTTCAACCTTTCTAAAACTCGATTTGCTTTCAGAAATTTTTTTCTTATTTCTTTCATTTCCTTTCCTTACTCTTCATCATTCTCTACCTCTCTTCAGCTTCTAGTAAACGCCTTCTGCAGATGTTACAGTATTTTTATGCCCTCCTCATTCACTTTCTTCTCTTGTTAATCTGTCCCAATCCTCTTATTCGTCCCTTCTTCCTAATCTTATTTACTGTCTCTTTATAAGCACACAAGCTATAAAAACTCGTCCTGGCATTCAGAAAAAAAAAAAAAAAAACAAGCAGCGACTCTTCTACATTCAGTTGTTAAACGGATATACAAGACGTGTAAGGGACACATTAAAACATTTTCACATTCAGAGCACGTCCTCTCTATTTTTGTAGGTTTTATGGCGCCATTTACTGCAATGGAGACGTTCGAACTTCGGATATTCACAGAATCACTTCATGGGCCATTTGACTATGCAAGGATGCACAGCAAGACCTTTCATACGGTTTATTTTTTGTGGTTGTTATTCTGGCAGGTTGCCAGCGTACCTGTTTCTCTACCCTGCATGCTCGATCTCGATATCCAACCACGTCAATTGACTTGACTTCGTGTTATCGTTGCATAATATAAAACACCTAGCTGCTGAGGTACAACACTTCATTTTCCATCAAAGGAATGACATAAAGTGGAATAATACATTCCTATGCCGCCAGTCACACCACTATAACTCAACACCGACCATTACTGAATTTTGAATTAGATACAAATAGTTGAAGTATTTGACAGCATCAACTGTCAACCCCCCCCCCCCCCCCCCCATCCGCGGCGTAATAGTCCTTGCGGGCTAAGGCCTACCACCCGGCCGCTGCACCCTGACCTCTGTCCATCATAGGCGTCATGGAGAAGATGCAGTACTGGAGGTGGGACGTGGCCTGCTTTCCAGCTTTCTTATGTACTCGGGCACATTTAACTCACGCCTAAGGAGGCGCGGGCGCCATCACAACCACCTTCTTTTGAGAGGAAAAAGGGATAGCACTGTTTACAGAAGTATTGAATACAGCTTTAGGTGTACAAAAACATACCTCATGAACTGGAAAGATATCCGGAAGAAAATATTTTTCTCTTGAAATTTGAATTAATATTAGAAATCGTCAGAGTAAAACTTTGCCTACGAACTTCGTAGTACGAAGGGTGCCAGAAAAACACAGCACGGGCGCCATGGCACGCTGATCTATGGGAACAGGAAAAAATGTATGCTTTACATTTGCACGAGTTTCTCTGCCAATTCTTCAGCAAACTATACTTACAAAACGAATTCTTCTATCTACTTTATGTTAATTAGATAAACATTTACCTGATAGACGCAAAATTTAATGGCGGTTGATAGCTGACGATTACTATTCTCTTTCCTGCTGTGCAAATAAATTTTGTGGGTGCAAATGTTATTTATGTCACCGGCTATACGAGGTGATTTCACAGTGTGTTTAACTATACAACATCGCAAGGTGTGGCAAGCCTATGATTGGATGTTGTAGCCACCCGCCATTAAATTTTGAGTCACCCATAGAAACGGTTTTGTTGTATATTTACTTGTAGGTGCAATCCGAACAAAATAATAAAGCAGGCTTAAGCGATAGTAAAATCCCTTAAGAGCTCGTCGCTATCCGATGGCTTTATAATTCCGTTCTCTTTGCAGGGCCAGGAGAAGAAAAAAAATTAATAACGACTTCCCATTTGATAAAAGTGTATTGGAATATTCAAAGCAATAACAAGGAATATTAGGAAATGGCTAATCTAGAAACAAATAACAGTAATATATTTGACATAAATTATGTGCTTTAACTAGATCTAGCATTTTAAAGCAAGACTTTGTCCGCCTCTTACGCTTTACCGGATATACAAATGCCATCCAGAATGAAGAGGACATCAGAGACCAATCCCAGAAAAAATCAGATATATTTCTTTCGTTTAGAAAATAACTTAAACATGTTCATTTAACCAAAATCTTTAGAGCCATTTTTAAGCAAATCACAATGTTTGAGAATATTTCCATGCAAACAGAAGCCTGGGGCTGAGGTATTTTCTTGAAAATTTTAGTGTGGCATCCCGGGGAATGCTGAACTAAAATAACAAGTTTGGCATTTATCCGAACATTCCTTTTGGAGTTGCGCAGTTCGCGCACGCGCACGCTGATTTTGTTTCCTTCGTTTGGATTCAGGGAGACTTAACACATTTGGTATGCAATATCTTCTGTACCTACTATGTACGGGATAGAGAAAGTAAAAATATGCCCGTAGCACTCCACGAACAAAATAAACCTGCTGAAACTAGGTGAAAAACATTCCACCGTTATTGGAATTTAATTCTTCAGGAAGTCTCAATTTGGAGAACAAAGGGGAAAAAATCGATCTCCAACCTCTGTTTCGTGGTATAAAACCAGCTGATTCCTATAGAATTATTTGAAAAGTTGTAAACATTGGAATTTGGATCAGAAACTGGACCTCTACGAAGACCTGCTCTCAGTTCCGAATTCATCAGTGACTTTACAACTCTGCAACTGCTCTTCGTACGAAGTTCTATGTATTATTAATTCTTTAGGAACTGCGTATATATTAGCGCGCTCGCCTACCACCTAGGCGGCCCGGGTTCGATCCCAGGGACCCACATGTGGTATTCGTGGTGGACGAAGCGGCGTCAGGGCGGGTTTTCTCCGGGTGCTCCGGTTTCCCCCGCCATCTCATTCCACCGGTGCTCCATCTTCATTCCATGTATCATCAGTGTCACCGCCTGCGGTGCCGTAGTTGTAAAAGCGGGCGTTAAACACTACAACAACTGCGTATATTTCAGAGATTGGCTAGAGAGGGACAATGATTAATAGTGGCGGCCTTAAATACAGTGTGGACCATTTCAAGCCTAACAGGCCGTGCGTGCGCGTCTACTGGGAAGATGCGAGCGCGTTTATGCGAACATGTGAGTGCGCTCCGCACGATGCGAAAACCGATGTGCGGTGAATTGAGGTTAGCTCTACCGTCCCATACAAATAAATACGCTAGTAGGAGGAAATAAGTAGAGAAAGGAAATTTATGCTCTGATAAAATCTCTTTTATATGCGTACTGCGTACTATTCTTTCGACGGTAGTAATAGAAATAATACTTACTGGAAAATAAGATGAATTATAAACACCTGTTGAACATGAGCAAGGCCATGAGCAGGCTGCCCTCAGTGAGTATCAGTTACCAGCCCTGCTGTAGACCATAAAAAAGCAGTAACTTACAGTTTATACTTAGCTGCTGCATTAATTAAACCGTTAAGTACGTGCAAGAACTAATATTCATAGGGTCCGAACCTTTATACAGCTATCATGAAATGAGCCGGTCACAAGTTACCTCCACAAGGGCAGAGCGCGACGTCATGGCCGTAGGACAGTGACAGCAGAAAGCACACTCCTACAGCGCATAGTGTCTCTCGAATGTGTTCATTAGTTCCATACAGTAACATGTATGCAGCACGAAAATCGGGATATTCACGTATTGCTGAACTTGTACAAGAATTTGAGAGTGCATATTTTCCTGCAAATGGTAACAGCATTGAATGTAAATTATGCAAAAATTTTATATACAACGTTTCTACGTCTGTACCTGTTCCTTGCCTCCTCTGTATTGTGATCATGTGACAGACTTGCCCCTACCACTTGCTATAGTCCAAACTCCGCAACTTCTTGTTTCCTGTATGAAGGTTCGGGCTCTATTCATAATTATAATTCTCTTCTGACGTGGAATAGCTCACATCCTG
This sequence comes from Tenodera sinensis, assembly GCA_030765045.1. Lineage (NCBI taxonomy): Eukaryota > Metazoa > Arthropoda > Insecta > Mantodea > Mantidae > Tenodera > Tenodera sinensis. Next base: position 268,816,954 of record CM060964.1, read on the forward strand.
AGTCTTAGAAACGGGCCCCGTCTCTTGAAGAAAGATTTTTCCCCAAGCCCACTTATCAGTATGATGCTGCACCTCCTCTGACCTGGATACATTCACGAATTCGGTTGGGAACGGTGTCATATAGCCGGCGTATACTCTCCACAGCTGTCGTAGCTGGTCCTCAATATCCTGGATATGGGCACTGACGTCCAAGTTGATCCCACACGTGTGCTATTGGGAACAAATCTGAGGATCTTACTGGCCACGGGAGTGCCTTAACTCCATGTAGGCAGCTAATAGACACGTGCTGTGTGAGGACGAGCATTATCCTGCTGATAGATGGTTCCAGAATACTGTCGCATGAGAGGCAACACGCGAGGACACAGGATTTCTGTGACGTACCGTTGTGCCGTCAGTTCCCCGAATGACAACCAGCTGTGATCTAAAATCATATCCAATGGCTCCCCACACCATGAGGCCAGGAGGCACACCACTGAGCCTGTACAAAACAGGCAAAATGGTGCCTCTCTCCAGGTTGCCGCCATACTCGCACAAAACGGTCATCCGAAGTAATGCAGAACCGGGATTCATCAGTAAACACAATGCGACGTCACTCATCAGCAGTTCATCCTTCACAGGCACGGCACTACTTCAAACGTAGCCGTTTCTGCCGTGGTGTTAACGGCAACCTAGGCATGGGGAAATAATTCCGGCTGCTGCTAGTCTCCAACCAATGGTACGGGAAGATACGGGTGTTGCAGTTAGTCGAGTACTTCTTCTTGGATGGCAGGAGCCGATCTGAAGGGGTTGCGATCGGCCTGTAACAGAATAGCCATCCTCTCTTGTGGTGGTTAGACATGGTCGACCGGAACCTTCATTCCCTCACGTTCCCATTCAGCCCAACATCGGGCTACTGCCACATCCAAATGACCTATGTACGTACATATTGCCCGATTTGACCAGCCGGCCACATAGAGACCCACAATAAGGCCCCGTCAGATGTCGGTAACATTGTCTAACAGAGTACGCGGCACTTTCCGTGTCATTCACAGTAATCAGTAACCTCTGCACGGCCCTTAGGCCTGTTAATAGGATCACATGTCGACAACAGTAATGCACTCTGTTGGGCATTGCAACCCTAATCATCTACATAACCACCGATAGCCAGCAGGTGTACAACGTTGCGTCGACATTGGACTATTTCTTCCATGTACTTAACTTTTTTACCAGGCAGTGTATATTAACAAACAAAAAGGAGTTACGAGCCAGTAAGGTTTAAATGGTAAAATTCAACCATCAAATATAATTATATAATAATTATTCATAATAGGGATGGGACTTTGATACCGTGGATACCTCGATACTTGATGGTATCGAAATACGTATAATACTTTGAGATAAACATTCGATAACTTTAAGTTGTTAAGTTTTGCATTGTTGAAAAGTTGTGTTTAATTTCGTGTCAAGTAAGGAATGAAAGGAGTCGAGACTTTACACTATTGCATCGCAAGAGACACCGAATAGTTAATGGACTTGACTGCGTTTCCTGTGAGTGAATGAATGTAACATTCCAGAGACTTTTGTGTGTAAATGAAAACCTGCAAAACGAGATGCTGGCCTAACGATCCCAAGGTCGCGGGCTCAAATCCGGCCCAGACCGATGGTTTTTAAGTGTGCTTAAAAACGACAGCTCCATATCAGTAGATTTACTGGCATGTAAAAGAACTCCTGCGGGACAAAATTCCGGCACACCGGCGACACTAATGTAATCCTAGCAATTGACAGCGTCATTAAACAACATTTTTTTTTTTGCAAAATAATGGCAGAAGTAGAGGTGCTCATGTTACATGCAGCGTTAACTGAATTGTGAATGAGTTGATTCAGCTGACGCACCAAATCACTTTTCTGCAATAGCCTGGGTTGGTGACTCACTCTCGTCCATTATCTACATTTGCCAATTCAGGTGACCAAAATATGTGAATTCGGCAGAAACAAATCAGAAATGAAGACGCGAGATACACTGCGCATGGAAGTATTTGTTATTTCGTTCCATGTGTTCATTTGTTTATCACAAGTCAAAATCAGTCACGAGTGTACTTTACAGGTACACCGTACAACTAATTTCCATAAATATTTTGTTTTACCAATGGCAACAACTATATTGAATAAACCATTAGTGAAGTGTGAAACTATTTTGAAGTAGACAGTACGTATTAATATAAACACAGCAGTGTGTAAAATATGCAGAACACATTTTACCAACGTGATTAGTCACACAATGCAACAAACTTAAACAAGCATTTTACATTCATACACCGAGTGAAGTTTATAGAATCTCTTGAACAAGTCATGTCGTTGTTAGAATATGATGCAGTGACATCTGAAAATGAGTAATAAGAGGATTGATCACACGAGTTTATACACAGAAAACTATCAATAACAAAATACAGTGAAAAGCTATGTATTTACAGCTTTATTATCAAGAATTCGTACTTAAAAATCAGCACCGGTGTCTAGTATCGAAAAAGTGGTATCGTTCCATCACTAAAAATAATTAAAAATGACCCCTAGCGCAACAGCCCTTCGCGGGCCAGAGCTTGTCGCCCGGCCGCTGCGTCCCCCACCTCTACCTACCACAGGCGTCATAAGTGGGATGCAAAACTGGAGGGACGTGGTCAGCGCTCCGAGCCCTCCCGACCGGTTATGCGGCCTTCGTGTCCTGGGGTTGTTACTTCTTTATCAATTGTTCCCTCAGGGGCTTGACGAGACTGAGTGCACCCCGAGGCAGATCTTCGAGCGGGGGAAAAATCCCCACGCCGGTACCGGGGATCGAACCCGGGTCCTCCGTGCCAGAGGCAGGAGACGGTCTATAATACTTATACTAGTAAATATTGACAAATTTGGGAATTTGATGTAGTTAAATCACACAATTGCAGTAAAACACACAAAACAGTAACTAGATTAGGCTATCAGTATTGAATGCAAGAAATTCAACATTCCACCATGACAACATGAACAAGAGAGGGATCAACATATACTATCGTAGAAAAATATTATTGTAATTTGGCTCAGTGCAATAGCGGACTCCAAAGACTTGATATCAATCAAATTTTAATTGCTTCTCCAGCTAGCATTCTCTTCGGCGAGTAAGAGCAGGTGTTCGGAAGGCGGTTTTGGATTCGTTGCAGCCAGGAGATTATTAATTAGATTAAACGATAAGATAAAAATCTACCGTATGACAGCTAACGGTACCTTTAGAAACGTTATACGAACACATAGCGAGCACACGGAACATTTCACGTGACATGGATTAAAGGTTTCAGATGGTTATACGAGATTACAGGTCATGAATATTCAGCGGTTATATTTGGAATCTGTAGCGACAATTTCTTTTGTAGGATAAGAGTGACTAAGTTAACAGATTCGTGCGCATGATTAATTTTTATAAAGGAATTCCAATCTTGATAAAATGGTTAAATGGAGAACACGTTGCATATGTTTAACTCTTGTTTAAATACAGCTATTAAGAAAATGGGTGTTGGTTTAATTTCTAACACATGGGAATATTAATTTAGAAGGATTGAATATGCTTTTGTCAATTAGAGTTTATAGCTTTATATGCAATTCTAAATATCTTTTGTGCGTTAAACTAATTTAGGAACAAAAATTAACACTCATTACCCACATTATTTTTACATTTGATGTCTCATCGTTAGGCTATATGTAGTGCCGTAGGATTATTTTTATTAACAATAAACACGAAACATGTTTTATAACATCGACTAAAAGTATGCGTTTCACAATAAATGTACACAATTTAAACTGACGTTTTTCACAAACTTCCTACAGTTAAATCCACCTTCAAATTATATTTCAATAACAATACATAATAAATAATATTTATTGTAATTCATTATTCAACTTACATATATCATGGCGAACGTCTTTATTTCAATAAAATTAGAGATAAACATGTGTTGAGGAACATAGTACTAACAATTACATGTAAACTAATTTAAATTCTTCGTGAAGTCCATTATTAACTGAGCTTCATAAAATTGCTCTTCGAAGAGGATTAATACAGGAAAGTTGGCATGTTCAAAAAATGTGCTACATAGCTTACCTGTGAACCATGGGAAGTAATCAAAACACTGGATTTTCTTTTTGAGTCAACAAAATTAATTGGAAAATCTGATGTCAATATGTCTTGGAATTGCAGTACATATTTGCACCCAAATTATAAGCAAATTTATGGCCAATGGGCCATAGTTTGTAAAAGTAATATGTTATCATTGTTACTTATTGTTCAACTATTGAACAGATTGTAATTTTGCAAATGTTTAAATAAAAAAGATATATCGATGTAGTAAAGATTACATTATTTAAGCAAGTACCTGAATTTCAGAGTGAAAAAGGTATAAATTTGTTATACTAAATTCTGCAACATTTGTATCAAGTTAGTCTTAAAACTGATGCACTGCATGTTCTGTTGATATTTTAAGATAGAGGTAACCAGTTTCACAGATGTTGCGAGATATCTGTTCAAACCTTACGACTACCATCACATCCGGACAGTAGAAGATTATTTTCGCACTGTTACTTAGTAGTTACTGACGAGATTTTCAGTGGCATGCAAACACTAACTTATTGTAAGTCGTAATCTGGTTTTATGGAATCAAACAAGCAAATAATGTTTAATTTAATATATCGTACCAAACAATATCCTTTAAAATTAACTTGCATCTTTGTTAAACCCCATATTAACTAATGGTGGCATGAATAATTCAAGTTTACGGATAATTGTGTGTTGTAAGATAAGTTAATGTTAATTCCTCTTGATTTTAAAAACTTCTAGCAGCAAGTTTTTAACAAAGGCAAATATAGTTTTAATAACCAGAAGTGACACATACTATACGGCGCTATTCCAAAATATTAATTTTATTTCTATACTTTCTCAGTTTTTCATTTATGATATTTATAAAAACATTTTGTACGAGTTCAGCAGGTCAAGGTTTCTTCACATAATACCTGACAACATGGGAACAAGTGGGAGATATAAATCTGTGAAACCATTGAGTAAGTTCAGTAAAATTCTTGCTAGTTTCTGACTTCAACTTTATTTCATCTGCAAAATGAAAACTCATTTGCACCGCTATTTGAGTTATCATACCGAAATAATTTGTTCCTCCAAATGCAGGTAAAATGATGTTTTAAACCTACGTGGCAGAAGTTGAAAAATGTGTAATTTTCGCAACAAAGTTATAAGATTAATAAAATGAAAAGCGTTGAAAAACGCCAAAAAGACGTAAAGTTTAATTTTGCGCGTTGCATAGTAGAAAGCATTTATCCCTTAATATAGCTTCTAGAACAGGGATGTCCAACCATCTCTCTTTGAAGAACCTTATGTAATGGGCCTCCACTCTCCCAGTCGGAGGAACAGACAGTCAGTATCCAGTGACGGACACAAACACGAGATTCCACGGCGGTTTCTAAGTCATGCCTTGAATTTTCTGGGAATGTCCTCAGAAGACCTCTTCATTTTAAATGATTTTTGCATAAATGATAAACAGTAAGAGGCAGACAAAAGTTTATTGAATAAAAAATGTGGATCTGGTTAAAACACAATTTGACAATACTTTTTTCTTCTGAGTGAACTATTTCCGAGATATTCTTTCTTATTTGTTTGAATTTGCCAATGCTTATACTTTTTCAAGTAGGAATATGTCATTCCTTTTTTTATCTCTTGTCCTTGCAAAGAGAACGGAATTTCAAAGTCATCGCTTAACAACCAGCTCTTAAAACATTTCACTATCGCTTAAACCCTACTGAATATTGATAGACTTCTTAAACGTAAGCAGTACCAAAGAAGTCACTCATGAACAGGTGTTTATCACATAATATTTAAAAGTGCTTTCATAAATTAAACGCAACATACGTGTCACCAACCTGCCACTGTAACACAACGCACTGCTGGGGGTTAAAGAGACGCAAAGTCCAGGTACAGTGGAAGGAGGTAAACGTGAACTCCCCTTTCTCGCAAACGTTGGACATTTGCTATTCTAGAATAAAGGTTTTTAAAGTGTACAACAATACTTTCTGGACTGATTGTAGTTTTAGATAGTCATTAAATATTAAACAAAATGATCCAAAAAGTAACATTATGTGGGTATTTCGACAACGCAATCGGCAAAAAGAATAACATTAAAATAACCCAAAAATCAAAACGTTTGAAACTTAGCAACAACTGATTAACATTTTCTTCATTTGTGGTGTGCGCTTTTAAAGTTTTTCAACTGCGGAAATACATTTACTTAACCTGAACTCATGATTTGCCAGAATACTGATTTCTCGCTTCAGCAATGTTCCTTTCAAACATTTGAACAGAACTCTAATGATAGGTAGCTTCAACAAATTAAATAACCACAACTCCACAGGATTGTTTACTAAACAAGAAAATTATATTGCTCCACCGGTTTAAAGCGCTCGTGCAAAAACTGCAAGGGCATACTTCATTTGCTTCAAAATAAAATGTAAATATCGATAAATTCTGACTTTGTTTGGACATATCTAGCATACCTAAAGGAGGCAGCACGGGATAGAAGGCAGGGGGGTTCAGATATTTCTATTACGTCAGCTGTCCCCAAAAAAGAAACAGAACCTGTTTCTAAATCTGAGGTTTAGTGGAGCACTGCAACTTTAAAACTTCCACACATGGGCATAATGTGTGAAGGTCGCACTGGAAACCAGTTCGAATCACATTTTACTCTTGACAGCTCATTTTAATATCATTTCTAGTTGTACGGCAGCAAAGATAAAATTGTTCCCGCAGCTGGACAGGTTCTCCTGCTTCAGTTGTGTATTCGTGACTAAATTAATTAATTAATTGTCAGTTATCTCATTCTATGCCAACGGCTGCTTACTTTTTCACGTGTAATCAACAAATACCAAACAGGCACAAGCAACACTTGTTCTTAAATTAATATTGGAGTCACAATAAAGCCTTATGAAATACAAATAAAAACATATTAATACCATATGACTTAAAATTGTTTAGGTGTTTTTTTAATTCTAATAGTTTTGCATAGTTGCATATAAAACTTGAGGATCACATTAAAATATGAAGCTACAAGCGACGTTTACAGCCCATTAGCTAAATTGTTCTTACTTCTCTATTTATTGCTCTTTAAGGCAACATGTACATTCGTGGGCATACAATGAAATCCTTGTAATCCATAATGGTAAAAATCCAGTAAGCAGAATTGGTGGCTTTCTCATGAGCATAAACAGCGATGTCCAAACATATGCGAAATAGGGGAGGACAGATTTGCCTCCACCTACTATTCACCGAAGTATGACGAATTTAAAAATAAACACCCCTTTAATGCATAGTTACCTGAGTGAATGAACGGGAAGTGCTCTATGTTCAAAACGAAGGAGGTGGAGTAAAGCGCGTCGGTCTGGGTGGCTCAGTTGGTTAGACGCTGGCCTACTGTTCGCAAGGTCGCGGGTTCAAAACCGGCCCAGGCCGATGGTTTTTAAGTGTGCTTAAAAACGACAGCTCCATGTCAGTAGATTTACTGGCATGTAAAAGAACTCCTGCGGGACGAAATTCCGGCACACCGGCGACACTGATGTGATCTTGGCAATTGACAGCGTCGTTAAACAACAAAATATTTATTTATTTATTTATTTATTTATTTATTTATTTATTTATTTATTTATTTATCTATCTATTTGGAGTAAAGCGACAAGGTGATGTCATTAGATCATAATGGCTCATAACGGGCACCAATGAGCATAAAACATCCCAGTTTGGACTTAGAGAAAAAATAGCTGTCAATCACACTAAAACTGATATCTAATGCACTTTAATGACTTCTCACGATCAAATATCAAGCAATGGGAACTGAAATATGGACAAATCTCAAAATGTAGAAAATTCATTAGTGTAATTTCTACAACGTTCGATTATGCATATTTGTTCATGTTATTGTGTGCTATTCATGTGTTAATTTGTCTCTAGTGACGGTCGAAGTTTTAATATCTATTTGATGTAGGATCGTGTGATCAACTTTGCCTTTGCGACGATATTCACACAGCAGGAAATTTAGAATTTAAACATATAAGTTCGTTTCCAGAGAATCCCATGACTATCAATATAAATTTCGTAGCTGAAATACATAACAATACACACTAGGGCGGTCAGTAAACTAGAGCCCAATTTTGAATACACTTGTCCAACTTCAAATTCGTCTTCTCTATTATCGTCTATTTTTAAATATTCCGTTTTGAGTCAGGGCATCAAGCATCAAATAACACACTCAAAGTCTCCTAACTTAGAGTATCGCGGCGCGAAGCTACTTGCGGGCCGCCGCCGCTGTTAGCACATACCCGCCCAGCTACCTGCGCCTTGGAGCAGTTAACGGCTGTCTCCCTCAGAACAAAAGCTCGTATAGCTTCTCCACTCCAGAGGATATGTTTTAGCAGTTTGGAGCAGATTCGCTTTCCAGAATGTTTCCTTATATTCGGGTCCTAGATAAGAAGCTGCCTAGTACCCGGTAGACAGCGGGCAGTGGCACTTGAGTGACATTCAGTTGAATGGTGTGCACAGTGCGAAGTTCAGTTCCCTTGTGAGTTGTGACTCATCAGTGCAGTAGAGATTCGATTCGACGGATCAGGTGTTTTAATCTGGGTACTTGCAGTAGTGTCTCAGGTGTAATGTTTGTGCCGTGCTAAGCGCGTAGGTCATGAAAATATCTTAAACATATGATATTTTTATCAGAATCGTTAGGGCCATTTTTGATAAAATAAACATTTTCGAAAAAAAATGTTCTATGTAAAGGATAGTGCGGGGTGGAGGATTTCTTGAAAAGCTTCGTGTCGAATCCTTGTAAGATACTGTACTAAGTTTGCTATATACCCGAATTTTCGTTTTGGAGCATGCCGTTCACCCTGTTCACCCTTACATACTCTGTCACACATAGACATTTCTCTAAAAACATTTTTAGATGGAATGCAATATATCTTACTATATCTATTAGAGAAAGTAAAAATGTAGCAGTATAATATTTCATTTAGTGTAGTGGAAGTTAATCTAGATATTGCGGAGAAACTTCCTCTTCCTGATTAGGAGCAAGGAGTATTCCGAGGGTGTGATCTACATCAACTGCAGCATAGCACCGCGCAGAAGTGTATCCTTTGTGCTTCCAATGTAATCCCTGGGAGGAAGAGGAGACCCACAGGGCCACCAGATCAGGACCAAAAGGACGGCGTCCCTAACAATTGCAACATGACACGAATACTGACGCGAGTACCCCTGCCGCAATACACCAAACATTTTATCGCTAGTTGTGGGCGGGGAACCGAGATTGCTTGGACGTTTAGTGCGTAGTGTGTTGTTGCACTACATTATTAAAACTTTTATATTAAAATACCTAGTTATGGAAGTAAGAATTAGTGGACACTGCGACGAACGAAGAGGTAGAGGTAGAGCGAGGATTAATAGCCAAAGGGAAAGATCAGTCGGGGTGTTACATTTGCATAGCCGGGCTAGAGAATTTGTCTGTTCTATCGGGGAATTCAAAGACGAAGAGGAGAACATGCTTTTTTTTTTTTTTTTTTTTTTTTTTTTTTTTTTTTTTTTTTTTTTTTGTAGTGTTTAACGCCCGCTTTTACTACATTTGGCACTGCAGGCGGTGACACTGGTGATACATGGAATGAAGATGGAGCATCGGTGGAATGAGATGACGGGAAAAACCGGAGAACCCGGTGGAAACCCGCCCTAACATACTCGTTCACAATGAACCTCTTATTTCTTCCAACCGAGTGAGCAAAAGAACTCTACGTGCTCATAAGTGAGGTAACTTGTTTCCAGAATCTGTAAAGAGAAGCAGGTCCATCGAAAATTGTGACTCCAGGGAAAGAGAGACCAAGAGCCCAGTTACACAATTGGACAGTTCTCAGGCAGATACCACATCTATGGATATTACACCCGAAAGGAGCATCCTACCACACGTAGGCTTCTCTCTTCTCTTAAAGAAGCAGAGCTATTTGAGGGAACCCTCTCTTTGAACGAAGTCCTTCATGATCTGCATTTGAATTCAAAAAATAAACAACAAAATATTGGTATAAGAAAGGTCAGATATTATAGCGCTAGAAGCTTTGAGTTTAAGAGAAAAGAAAAGCAAGAACTTGAAGGAAATAGTGTGGTTAGAAGAAATTTGGGTAAATGCCGGCCATAGCGTGTCAAAGGACTGGACTGACTACGTTTGAAAGTACCGCAAGAGGCTTTATAGGAAAAGGCGGCCGCTTTGCCTATTATTGGTCTCATTTACAAGTATATTTATTATATATTTTAGCTTCAATGTATCATAATAAAGAGGGAGAGAGGGGGAGAGAGAGAGAGGGGGAGAGAGAGAGAGGGAGAGAGAGGGAGGGCGAGAGGGAGGATTCAACTGCAAAACAGATCCTGAGAATCATACCTGTGAAGATGCAAACACATCTAAGCTTCTTCATTTAAGCTTCTTTATTCGTATTGAGAACACGCTACCCTTGTATTGATACTAGGCTAATATAGATTACATCTGGACTGGATGTTTTCGCTGCCTGACAAAGCGTTGAGGCGTATCGACCTTGACTGTCGAGCGCTACGATCGCTTCTTATCTTGTTTATTAGAAGAGCGAAATAATAGTAAGTTGGAGTATAGTCAGTGATAAAACACAAATAGATGATCTCTCGCGCCTGCCGATATATGAGACGTTGCTGTCTTGAAGATATGATTGGACAGAGCAGAGTGTACGGACACCGTCTAGCCATGTTTGTGCGATACGCTCGCTTAAACATCTGGGCAGTTCCACATTCTTTCCGATAGGCTTCATGGCTTTGCCAGGTAGTAAACCCGAACGTTTGTTTATGACTCGAGTATTGAAGGTGATCGCTATCTACTTTTTGGCAACACTGCAGCTCTTCACGTGGAGGAGCTAACATCTATCATATATCTTCTTTTAAAATCACACCGTAATCGTCTCTGTAATACCTGCACCAGGCATTATATTATGACTGACACAAAATTTAACGGCGGATGGGTCAACCGACATCCAGTCATAGGCTCGCTACCCTTTGCGCTGTTGTATAGTTTAACACGCCGTGAAATCACGCTGCAAAGTCTGTAATATAAATATCATTTGCACCCGCAAAATGTATTAGCACAACAGGAAATAGAATAGTAATACCCAACTATCAGTTGCCATTAAATTTTGCGTCTGCCATAGCAGTGCCTTCGTTCCTTATGACACAGGAATATGCAATGAGCCTAACACCAACTTTCTTGTAAAATACAAACGGAATATTTTGAGAAGAGGAAGAAGAAATTCAAATGTAATCGTGAGTCACCGTTTGTTGTGCCCCTGTTCAAAACAGTAAATCGCTGAGCTTTCGAGGGTGAACGCCTTGAGGAATCTTTATGATTGTGAGGAAATCCTTGTGTTCGTTTCAAGGCTCATAATATAATACTTAAAAACTAGCTTGAAACTTTGAGAAATTTGTAATTTAACAATATCAAAAGAAACGGGGAAAATCTGATGTGTTGCACTCACATGACTTTCTCTACTCTTGTACATACCAACTATTCTTATAAACTTTTATTCCTCTAATTCCTCCGCGTTAGTCGAGATAAACATTTGCAGACATTACCTTATTGCTAATTTTCTTGTAGGTGCAAGGGAATATGAGAATAAAGTAGGCTTTGAGCGATGGTCAAATGTTTTAAAGCTGGTCGCTCTTTGCACGGCCAAGAAATAAGTGAACTACGATCTTCCACTTGAGAGAAGTGTACTTCTAACAGATAACAAGGAATATCTCCGAAAAAGTTCACTACAGAAAAATGCATTTGGACATAAATTGTGTTTTAACGAGATCCACATGTTTTGTTCATTTTTGGTCTATCTCTTACGATTTACTAATCATGCAAAAGTCATCAAGAGTAAACAGGACTACATCTATAGCTAGAAAATTCAAAATATACATTTCATTTGCCATAAAATATCTTAAACATCACTATCACTGATACAGTCACATACACACTGTCACAGTCACAGACACAATCACTGTCACAGTCACAGTCACAGTCACTGCCACAGACACAGTCACACAGACACTGACACACAGACGCTGTCAGTCACAGACACTGTCAATCACGGACACAGACACACCCACTCTCTCTCTCTCTCTCTCTCTCTCTCTCTCTCTCTCTCTCTCTCTCTCTCACGGGCCTTTTTCTAAAAATGCTTTTTTTGGATTCGGGGGGGGGGGTCCTTAAAATAGATTTCCAGTGAAATCTCGACATCGAATTTTAAAATCGAATCGAATATTTTCCCTGTGTTGGATATAAATATCATGGGTATTATTTTGGTGATTACACTGCAAGCCCTTGTTTTATTACAATTAGATACATCTGTTCTAGCGTTTGTTATGAACTCAATAGGATTGCCCGATAGCGTTTATCAACGTCTGCTCTTTAAATTTTCCCGTTATGTATGAAGCAACCACATAACTTGGTGTAATATAATGAAAATGCACTGTCGTAAGAGGCAAAGGGAAACGTACGTCGTTTTTGCTCCCAAACCCCCACAATATAATGTATTCAAGGCAGGTGACGCGATATATTAATAAAAAAAATAAAAAAAAAGAAAGAAAAAAAAAAAAAAGAACACCGACAAAGTGGGTTAACGCTCCTCGCTGGCGGTTGATTTATGAGCCCTTGCATGCCCCACCAGGTTAGGTACTACTACTATCTTGTCCGCCATTGGCGAAATTCACCCATGACCTATCTCCCTAGCCATATAAGGGACAAAAAGAAAGAGTTCCATCAAAATAGGACCCGTAGGTGTGTCCTTCATACGTCCTTTAAAACATATTTTAATGCTAACAGGAGTGTAATGACCGTCCTTGTGTATCAGTGGTTAGCCATGTCCATCTTCGGATTCTACTTTCATATTATGTCTTCCTACAGCATTAGGAAAATTATCCGATGTAAACTACGGTCCTATTGTGTTCCTATAAAACAGCAGTAATACGCTACACGTGAATCTAAATATATTCAACAAATTAACCAAAAGTCAAGCACGGGGCCACGTAGCTTTTACTGAACATATAGTTTCATAATTTACCTACTCTATTACGCATAAAATAGATTAAACAGATACAATCCGTACCTTTGTTCCAACCAACTGAGCCGGAGATCCTTCGTCAAAATTCCGGCTATGGCACTTGCATTTTCAGTCTTGATACTGCCTTTATAACTTTAGCCTACACACGGCATGTGTATTATAATAATAATAATAATAATAATAATAATAATAATAATAATAATAATAATAATAATAATAATAATAATAATAATAATACTAATACTACTACTACTACTACTACTACTACTACTACTACTACTACTACTACTACTACTACTACTACTACTACTACTACTAATAATAATAATAATAATAATAATAATAATGATGATGATGATGATGATGATGATGATGACGGTGATGACGACGATGATAAAACAATGTGACCTCGGTGCGGCGCAAAATAAAGGAATGTGGAGGCTAAGCTACTTCACACCACACACCAGGCCGGCGAGCAAACAAAGGCGTTCAAGGTCAGGCTGTCTCGAACGAATGGTTGTGTATATGACTAACAACAATCAGAGCGGCAGAACCAAAAGGATTTTTCTTCAGAGCTTTCGAGAGTGATCTGGCTACGTCGTCTCCGCTATATAAGGAGGCAAGGAAACAGCAGAGAGAGAGAGAGAGAGTTAGTTACAGACATGAGTCGGTCAGTGTGTCAGTGAGTGCGAGACAGCTCTGTGTGTATGCATGTGCGTGCGTGTGGTGTTACAGTCGACGTGAGAGGTACGCTGCGTCGAAGTGAGGATTTAACGAGCGTCGAGTGATTGTATCTCGGAGTTAGTGCATCAGAGATAGAGAAAGTGAAGAAAGACAGTGAAAGGACTGAATCAAGGTTACGAGAAATAGACGGTTGTGAGTTGTAATATCCCAAAAGATTAAAGACTGTGTTAACGTCAACAGAAGAGAACTGTGTATTTGTGTAAAAGTTTTAGAAAAAAATAAAGTAATAGAAAAGTAACTGGACTGATTTTATTATCTTGTCACACTAGTGTCAGGAGTGGAATTTTTCGAATTGCCGTTTTGTCACAATATTAATCTTCCACCGGGCCCAAATGACCTCACTGACGACGGGCCCTTAAACTCTACTCACTCACTCACTCACTCACTCACTCACTCTCTCTCTCTCTCACTCACTCACTCACTCACTCACTATCGTTTGCTAACACATTTTAAAAAATGCTCAGAGCAACAGATATTTCAGACTAATGTAAATTGCATATTTCATGGAGAATTACATTCTGCTAAAATTAGTTTTGTATGTTGAACATGGTTTCATTAAAAATGAGTTGGATTTCACAGGATTATTATTTATTTATTTATTTATTTATTTATTTATTTATTTATTTATTTATTTATTTATTTATTTATTTATTTATTTATTTATTTATTTATTTATTTATTTATTTATTTATTTATTTATTTATTTATTTATTTATTTATTTATTTATTTATTTATTTATTTATTTATTTATTTATTCCAACAAACTTACTGTTGGTGATTTTAAGCACACAAACCGTGTGTGGGCAATGTTTGAGAGGTAGAACTGGAACTTAAAAATGCAATTCTACAGCTGGGATCTGAACCACAGACACTCCGCTTACTAGGCGGGTGCTCTAACCTTGAATTTTTAAGTTCCGGTTCTACCTCTCTGGTTTTCGATGATTATTCCACTCATACGTGACTTGGTTAAAATCAACCAATCATGTACATAACAATTTCCAATTTCAACCATTGACAGCCTTCATTCACGAAGAATTTATCAAATTATATTATCACTTCCTCTGAATTTTAGTTATCACCTCCTCTGCTTTTCTTATGTTATGATCAGGTTAGAGTATCTATAGTATCTATAGAGTATCTATAGTTGCATTGTCCTACAGATGTGCAACAGCTAACGTAATTTGACGCAACCGAGCCACTAGAGTTAAACGTCAGAAATGAATTACTCTCGCTTCGGTGAAGCATCAGATGCTGAAATAGATGAACTAATTCGATGAGGGAAACGTCAGAACACACAGTACCACAGAAAATATGTTTGGAATCAGTTTAGTGCATTTTGTATTGAACGAAATTATAAATTAACAGCAGATGCTCCAACTATTGGCCGACTGGTAAATCAACGTCTTGCAAGCCGTGCCAATGTACGCTAATGTATGCCTACTTCATTTTTCCTTTAAGAGGTTAGGAATAACATTTAAATAACATTTTCTACGCTATCCTTTAATTCGTGATAGTCAAATTCTCTAGATAGATTGAGAATCAATCACTTGTGGCATTACTTACGATAAGCTCCATGCAGGTGAGCTTTTCAGTCCCTCGTTTCCTCGGATAATACTTGCACGGATCTTAACATCGAGCTGCAACTGTTTCAAGTAACAATGTTTTCAAAACTTTCCGTAGGTACTTAATAGAACTTATGCTTGCAGTGAGTTGCTGTCGATTGTACATTCCAGTAAAGTAAGGGACAAAATACAGCCTTTCTTAGCCTTCTGGACATAAGGAGTTCAGCCCTGAAATGTTTTCACTTTAAATATACATTTAAAGACTACTTATATCACTTGTAAGAACATCGTGATACCCGCCTCTCCTACACGTGCAAAATAAGAAAAGCTGCCATTCTTAATATATCATATCGGCTTCTTGTGATCCTATTTTAACACTTTGTGCTTGCTGTTTAAACCAGCGCTGTTCAACTCTCTACATTAACTCATGCCTAAGGAGGCGCGGGCGCCATCACAACCACCGTTAGGCCAAGTAGTCTTCCTTTGAGAGGACAAAGTGATAGTACTGGTTAGATAAGTAATGAATACAGCTTTAGGTGTACAAAAACACACTTAATGGGTGAAGGTATTTGCACGGAAATAGCTTTGTCTTGAAATTTGAATTAATATTAGAAATGGTCGGAGTAAAAATTTGCTTATGAAGGGCGTTAGAAAAATACGACATGACGGGAGCCGCGTTGGACAGCGCTGGTTTAAACCGTTGCGTTGTAACCACATAACTGTATAGGAACAATGCTTTGCAACGAACAAAAGCAAGGTGATTTATAAACTGCTGGCCTTACTAGTATCATGGTCAAGTAGAGCACCGAAGATGGCAGAGTTGCTCTCCTCGTAACATTCTTTCTACAAGCAGCAAGGTCAGCTTAGTTACCAGTTCGTGAGATCTTTACAAAATAGTTCGTATCTCAAACCTATTACCTTGATCACAGCGCATTTGTTGCAAAACGTGAGTTGGCAGCAAGCACATTATTGTTCACCTGTTTGTTTATATTGCAAAATGCACTTTTGATGGCCCCAGTTTCAGAGCACTGAATTAAGTCATTTTATTAGTTTCTATACCTCAATTATGCGATCCCAAAACGAAACAGCTAGACTAATGGATAAATGAGAAATCGTAAAAATGCATTTTCTTATAGAGCCATTCTTATATTATAGCCCAAACAAATTTTATATTATTTACATTATTCAATATAAGAAAGCAATACATAAAACTAAAACAACTACTAACCATAACATACCATTTAAATTGCTTACATGCATTCCAGCAGCACTGGATTCATTACTACAAGAAAGAAAATCTGATGTGTTACACTCACGTGACTTTCTCTAATCTCGTACTAACCATTCTTACAAACTCTTATTCCTTTTATCTTATTCATGTTAGTTCAGATAAACAGTTGTAGAAGTTATCGTATTGCTTATTTCTTTATAGGTGCAGGGGGAATTTGGGAATGCAGTAGGCTTTGAGCGATATCAAATCTTTTAAAGCTGGTCGCTTTATGAAGGCTTTGAAATTCCGTTCTCTTTGCAAGGTTAAGGTATCAAAACGTGAATAACGACCTTCCATTTGAGAAAACTATAAGTATTGCAAAACTCACTCAAACCAAAAGGAATATCCCTGAAATGGTTCACTGCACAAAAAATTAATTCAGACATAAATAGTGTTTTAACGAGATCTACATGTTTTTATAATACGATTTGGTCTATCTCTTACAGTTTACCAGTTATGCGGAAGTCATCAAGAGTAAACATGACTACATGAGCTATAGCCAGAAAATTCAAAATATACATTTCATTCGCCATAAAATATCTTAAAAACATACGGCATTTTAATCAAAATCGTTATAACCATTTTCTAGAACATAAAGGGTGGCGCCGTGGCCCAGCGGTTAGCGCGCTCGCCTACCACCTAGGCGGCCCGGGTTCGATCCCAGGGACCCGCATGTGGTATTCGTGTGGACGAAGCGGCGTCTGGGCGGGTTTTCTCCGGGTTCTCCGGTTTCCGCCGCCATCTCATTCCACCGGTGCTCCATTTTCAATCCATGTATCATCAGTGTCACCGCCTGTGGTGCCGTAGTAGTAAAAGCGGGCGTTAAACACTACACACACACACACACCTAGAACATAAACATTTTCGAAAAATTGACCACGTAAAGGTTAGTTCCCCCCCCCCCCCCATAGCGCAACAGCCCATAAAGGGCCAAGGCTTTCCACCCAGCCGCTGCGTCCCCCATCTCTGCCCACTGCAGGCGTCATTGGTGGGGTGCAGTACTGGAGGGTGGGACCTGGTCATCAGCGCCCCGAGTTATACGGCCTTCTCACCTGAAAGGATAGTTTAGGGTGGAGGAATTTTCTTCAACATCTTCGTGTCGCATCCTTGAAAGATATTAAACTTAAACACCAACTTTGGTTCTTCACACACGCACGCACGCACGCACGCACGCACACACACACACACACACACACGTTTTTCTAAAAATGCTTTTTCTTATTCAGGGGGCCTCAAAACATATTTCCGGTGAAATTTCGACATAAAATTTTTGGGTCGAATATAATACTTCCCCTACTTACTATACGTAATAGAGAAAGTAAAAATCACTTATGCTTTACACTAGTTTAAAAATAGATCACAATTTTTTCTTTGCTTGTGTGATTTTTCCAGTCTTACACTAGTTTATTATATTGCTCTCATTACTTCGGATTTGCTATGATAGAAATTATTGTGTAGTGTCTCGAACTAGAATTAAGCCGAAAACACTGGGAATATTCATTATTTAGGCCTAGTTCATCACCGCCGTTGATTAGTATCATCAGACTTAACATGGGAAAGAATGGCGCTATCCGACCGTACTGTTAACATGTGGGTCTCAATAATGCGTTAGGGCCCAAATGACCTAGATGTCGACGGGCCCTTAAACTTCACTCACTCACTCACTCACTCCTCACTCACTCACTCACTCACTCACTCAATGTGTTTCGAAAATAACTATTATGCCTTCCTCAGCATGCGCTGTTTTGTGCTACGATAATAAGAATGCAATATACCGAAACTATACATGGTGTAGCATAAACATAACGTATAAGTAAAACTGCCGTGTTACTGAGAACACCTATAACCGAAAAAAATGTTGCACTCACATGGCTTTCTATACTTTTATATAAACTATTCTCAAAAACGCTTATTCTTCTATCTACTTCATGTTATTGGAGATAGACGATTGTAGGAATGTCTTATTACCTATTTGCTTATAGTTGCAAGGATAATATCGGAATACAGTAGGCTTTAAGTGATAGTCAAAACTTTTAAGAGCTGGTCGCTTTGAAATTCAGTTCTCTTTGCATGGCCAGGCGTCAAAAATCGATTCCTTTTATTTATATGACTTTCTCTATTCTTGTACACACTATACTTACAAATCCTCAGAAACGCCATGTGGGTTAATTAGGAGTAAAATAGGTATGTGCATGTCTTTGATTTACTGCACGTAAGAATGACGCCGCAGTGAAGCCACTGGAACTCAGTAACCACGGATAAATGCGCCATTCTGTCCCAGAGGGTAGAAGGAGGTGATTTCAACCTCCCCTTTCCTGCCTGCACTTGAGCACCGCTGCGCTAAACGTAAATACCAATGGTGTTTCACCGATATTGTACAGTTGTACTGTTTACAGACAGACACACGAAGGCACCGATCCTTTCCTATTTTTTTTTTTTTTTTTTTTCAATGAGTCTCAAAACATGTGTTTCTCCTGAAATCTCGAATTTTTGGCTGGAATACAATATTTCCACTGCTACTGTAAGTGTGTAGTAGAGAAAGTAAAAATCAGAGATAAGGGATGTGTTTTGATATACTCTCACTGGTTATTTTTTTAACGGTTTTCATTTCTGTTGTGTGCTTCACAAGAGTACTAGCAATTTACATGTTACTGCTGATGATAATTATTAATAAATTATATTATTAATATATATTAATATCATCATGAACAAATGTAGGATTAGGTCTTTAAGACCTGTTCCTCTAGAGCTCTGTAAATATTCCTGATCGAGCCATCTCTATCTGGGTCTTCCAAGGTTCCTTCTGCCATGCGGTCGATAGTTGTAGGCTGGACGTGAGAGTCGGTGAAGTCATACCTTGTACATGATGATTATGATGATATTATTATTATTATTATTATTATTATTATTATTATTATTATTATTATTATTATTATTATTATTATTATTATTATTATTATTATTATTATTATTACTATTATTACTATTATTACTATTATTACTATTATTATTATTATTATTATTATTATTATTATTATTATTATTATTATTATTATTATTATTATTATTATTATTATTATTATTATTATTATTACTATTATTACTATTATTACTATTATTACTATTATTATTATTATTATTATTATTATTATTATTATTATTATTATTATTATTATTATTATTATTATTATTATTATTATTATTATTATTATTATTATTATTATTATTATTATGTATTCCATACGTGCGTTGAAGAAACAAATCGAAAAAGACAAGTAATGTAAATTCGCATGTTTTTGTATTCTCCATGGAACGTGTCGCACATTCAGAGATCAGAAGACACTACCAAGCTTAAAGTTTTAAAGGATGCTGCTCGATAAATGCATATAAATGTATAGTTTTACAAGCTTCAGCCAATCTTTCGCTCAGCGTACGTACCTCATACTTTCCTTTTTGCTTTTTCTGCTTGGAATGTAAATATACTTTTTCGTCTCTTCCAGTCTTGCACGAACAACAGCGCAGAATGCAGTCTAAAATGTTTAGTCTGAATGCACATCAGGCCTGAATTATCTCTAGTACACACAGCACTGGGGCAAAAAAGAGAAGATTTGCATTGACATTTGCGTTAAATAAAGCGAAAATGAACTATGTGTAAGTGTTGTTTTTAACCTGTTCAGTACCTCATATCTGAGGATTTAACTTGCGGAAGAACTTATGTTAGAAAGTATCTGAACTCTAGGTTTCAACGTTGTGATTTAATCGAGTTTACTACAGAACACATTAGCGTTACTTTTTCAGAGTTGGAATGATTCTTATTGCAGAAAAAATCCCCCGTTCCCAGCTAGAACGCTGGCCAAAGAGGCAGTCGTAGAAATTTAGCATCTATTCCCCCGAAAGCCCATATGTAGGTATGTTATCGTTATTGCTACACACTGTTGGACTTTTAATTTGTATTCATTGAGGTGCTGAAGATTGAAAATCAATTCGTGACCATCCATTTCATTGTAATGATTTTTATGATCCTTGAATTTTATTACTTCCAAGTTCGCCAGCAGAGGCCATGTAACATTCGAACAAAAAGGTGTTTAAGGTCTCCGATCATCTTTATTTCCAAACAAACTTTAATGGTCTCCAGTTCTAGCAATTCTAGTTACATTTTATTTCGTAAAAAAAAAAGAAAAGCAGTAAAAATAAAACTGAAAAAGAATAAAGACTATGCAACCTGGTACTGTTAAACTCTTGCTTTTCACTTCTTGTTTCTTTCTAAACCAGCTTTGCCATTAACATCTGTTTTGTATGTTTCTTTTTTCTTAATAAAAAGAGAGAGGGATGGATGGATGGAGAGAAGAAAATGAACAACAGTGATGATGGCGGTGATGGTAGTAAATACGGGCTTAAAAAGATGATCGGTATTCGTTTATATAGTTCATCCGGATAAGACATTGGACTGTCTGGTTTTCTAGAGTTCTTTTAATACATATTAATATACATGATTTGCCAAATTACTGTACAAACTTATTTGGAGTTTACGTATATATTATTAACAGTCCATAGGGCGTCTCCCCTATACAGAGGGTACCCTTATGGCCCAGCCGTTGCGCTCTCCAACCACAGCCAAGGAGTGCAGGATGAGAGTGGCGGGGGTTAGCACGCCAACTCCCCAGATCCTAAGGCGACTGTTTGACCTTTCAGGGACGCTACCTTTCTATCTGGATAGCTATTCACTTAGCATCACACATCCAGGACCAGAACTCCCAGTGGAGAAAAAGCCCCACCGGCGGTACCGGGAATCGAGTCCGGGTCCCCCGCGCCAGAGGCAAGTGCGGTACCATTGCGCTGCGGGGGTGGTCCGTATACATTTTTAAGAGTTGCTGTTCTGCACATTATCCACCATTCATTCTAACACTGTGGTAACATTTTCTTTGCGTACTTTAACCGGGTAAGCCATAACAGACGATGAATGAAACGGGTGAAATGATACTCAAGTGAGTCCGGGATCAACAGACCCGGATAAGGGAATACCACAGGTAACTAACTGTACATGGCTTTTCTGCAATGAAATTCCTCCCTTGGCCAATCCCTCCTTCACTAATGTTTGTATATCAACTTGATGCGTATCCAGCGAAGCCAGTGACCACGTTACAAACCCCAACCCCTTCTTTCCTTGTAGGTACCTCTTAAACCCTGGTACGTCTCCTCGAGGCAAAGAGCCTATAGACCATTCGATCACGCTCTTACAGTTTTAGATACGAAGAGCTTAATAGTATTTGAGGTACAATACCTTTAACAGGTAGAAACGTGCAGACGACCAAAATATTCCTAAAGAATAGACTTTTTAGCGCATAGCGCTGTAGATGTGTTGCATTCTATGAACAATGTTTTTGTGAAGTAGGCTGCCTTTGTGCAGTCAATGTACCACCAAAAAGTATACAATGATTCAGAATAGCAGTGTATAATTGGTTGTTCGGAATATCCTTTTCCACACAATATGGATGCTCTGTTCATTCACATCATGGGCCTGTATTTATTTGTACACGTCATACATGTATTAAGGTACAATTGTATACAGCGATTGGTATGCAGCTCGTATAATACATTCCAAAGACAGATTCTCCGTTTTTATCTTTATTAGTTTACTTTATGCTTTACTTTAACGAGCTCCAATTCTTATCTCCCTGGTTCATTTCCTCGACTTCAGTAAGTGCAATACGCCATACATTTCAAATCGATTCAGCATGGGCTTGCTGTATTTACTGTTTAGTAGATGTATTTCAGGGACAGAAAGCTTTCCGAATCAACAAATCTACTCATTGCTTCATTTATTAATTTCATTTTGCTTTTACTGCAGTTAGAATTTCGTTATATACGAAACCTAGTTAAAAATTGTTGCACTCACAGGAGTTTCTCTGCTCTTGTTCCTACTATTCTTACAGGCTCTTATTCCTCATGCTAGTCAAGATAAACATATGCAGAAATTAATTTATTGCTGATTTTCTTATAGATGCAAGGGGAATATGGAAATACAGTAGGCTTTGAGCGATGGCCAAACCTTTTAAAGCTTTGAAATTCCGTTATGTTTGCACAGCCAAGAGATAAAAAGGTGAAGAGCGACCTTCCATTTGAGAAAAATTTAAGTATTGCAAAACTCACACAAATAACAAGTAACATCTCCGAAATGGTTCACTCCACAAAAATTGCATTCGGACATAAGTTGTTTGTTTCAACGAGATCTACTTGTTTTGTATAGTAAGATTTGGTCTGTCTCTTACGGTTTACTAGCTATGCAAGAGACATCAAGAGTAAACAGGATCACATAGGCTATTGCCAGAAAATTCAAAATATACATTTCATTTGCATAAAAAGATCTTAAACAAATTGCGTAAGCTTTCACGGCCGTTGTCATAAAACAGAAAATGATTATCCGGACTTGTGTGCCGTGGTCTAGTGGAAAATCTCCTTCCAGACGTTTCGTTTGAAGCTGCGTCGAACATCCTCAGTGGTATGACCGTAGTACTCTGCTAGTATCTCTCTCGCCGACACGATCTAGAAGATTTTCCGCTAGACCACGGCCCACAAGCCCGGATAATGATTTTCTGTTTTAGATCTTCAACATTTTAACCAAAATAACCATTTTTGAGAAAATAAACATTTTCGAAAAATTTTCCAAGTAAAGGGTAATTTTGGGTGGAGGAATTTTCTTCAAAATCTTCGTGTCCCATGCTTGAAACATTATAAAGTTAAATGCCAATTTTGGTTTTTAAGCAACTTTTTGTTTTTGAGTTATGTTGTTCATGGACATACACAGAGAGACAGACAGACAGACAGACAGACAGATAGACAGACAGACAGACAGACACACACACACACACACACACACACACACACACACTGCTTTTTGGGATTCAGGTGGTGTCTAAACATATTATATTTTCGGCGAAATCTCGACATTGAAATTTTGAGTGGAATGCAATACTTCACCTACTTAGTATACGTAGTACAGAAAGTAAAAAGGATTAAACATTATTACAATATATCTTGGAATATGTCCCTGAAGTAAATCATACTAGGAACCGATGAAGTTCCATAAACAATGTGAGGAATTACACTAAGTATCAGGTGTCAAAATAACTATTAAGATTACCTAAAATCGGAGAAAATGTAGTCTCGTCTACGAAGACATTATCACAAATAAAATCTTACATAGTTTTGCAGTATTGGCTGAAACTGTCGTGTTGCTTGCCAGAAACTTGTGCCAAATATAGAAATGTTATGCCAAAAAGCCTTAAGTGCCGATAGCATTGAAATACATTCAATAATTAAAAAAAAAAAACAACGAAAAATTAAATGTACACTATTCTGTAATTTTGCGATGTTAAATATATTTATTCTAAACGAATTTTATAATTTGTTCACGAGGAAATAAAGAGCGATATGGACACCTGAGTTAAGTACAATCTATGATATAACAATGGTCATATTTGTTGGAACTACTCGCGTTCTACCTGTAAAATGGTTTGACCAATTCAGAAACCTTCGCGGAAATGTGCACAACTACTTACCGAAGTTGCATCGTATTTGCATGAATGGTATAGTGACCTACAAGGAACAAACACATTCATTTATATATACATAGACACATGCAAATCTTGCCAGAGGATTACATGTCAATAAAAAAAAAAAAAAAAAAAAAAAAAAAAAAAAAAAAAAATCCTTGTCTAAATCAACAAACAGTTCACATACCTGACACTATGTATGTGAACAGTCTTAATATAATCATTTCGTTTCAAGAATTATGGTCTTGAATTTGCTACTAGTTGTAAACACAGAAAGAAGTACAGTAAAACCTGAATAAACCGGACCCCCTATATACCGGAAAATAAATCTGGGAACGGAGCTATTTCCTATGTTAAATAACAATCTAAACCGGAAAATTGCCTAACGCGGAAACGGAATAGTTTTGCATAAATAACCCAACTAAGACGGATTTTCATTGCGCTTAATACATAGTTACAATATGCTTTGATAACGAACTTGCCACGACCGAAGATATTCAAAGTGCAGCAGATGCATATTGCTACTGGAAACAACAGTTGTGAAGTCATGGAAGAAATGGACGACGACGAAGACGACGACAAATCCAACGAAAGGGGGCCATATCTGTAGTGAGTGACCTTCAGGAATTTGCAGCTTCCAAGAATGTTCCAGAACTCCTGGAGCTGATGCAGGATGCAAAGGAGATAACAAAGCGTTCTCTTGTGAAGAAGTCGCGACAGTGCACTTTGATGGATATGTGGGGGAAAAGAAACTAATAGAGAAACTGAAATTATGTATGTGAAGTAAGTTGAAAATGCAGCAAAACATGCAACTGAACCGATTTTTTATTTTACTGAAATTTATTTTAAATTATTCCTTCAGTTTATTTCTATGCGATTGTATTTTTGTACTTTGTTTTACTAAACTATGCACAACCCTTCGTAAGACGAAACCCGTGAAAATGGAAAAATATTACTGGAAAGATCGCGTTCCGTTTTAGGCAGGTTTTACTGTATTACGCAGCACGATAGGTTTCCATAAACTGACCCACAATCTAATTTCTAAAATGGTGACATTTATAGGACGCAAAGACATAGTGCATATTTTCCCGACATATTCAAATACGAACGGTTTAGTAGAATAAGATTATACCCATCATTAATATGTTGTAAATTCTGCATAAAGTAGTTATAGATCAACTCTGTCCATTTTATTTTATCTTACTTTAAAGAACATTCCTTTTTCAGATTTACCTTTATAGTAAACAACACGTGAGCTGTTACAAGAAACGTTTTATCAAAGATAACATCTTTCTAATCATCGGCTATCTGAGAGCACACACAAAAATAGAAAAACTTCGCAATCCTGCTGTTCGCCCGCCACGAAACATGCAACATGCAAAGCTGCGAAACCACACGGACGTGCAAAATCACCATAATGTTGACAAAGTGCCAAGGAGTCTCGTAAGTGTGTCAACGTTTGCTGTTACTTAGTCCGCAAGAGCTTGCGATGATGGTTGTACGATAAGGTTACGTTACAACAACCACAACATATTAATGGGGTTATTCACATTCAAAAGAAAAAGAGGAGGAAGCAGCGGGAGTGCAGATAAGTGGCACCGTTGACACGGTCAACACGGAAGCACAAATGGAGCGGCAAGAAAGGGAAGGTGTACCTAAAAATAACGTCGAGGAGAGACGTATGATTCAAGTACCAAACTTGGTAACCAGACAAGTATGTGAGCATGTCACGTATTTGGCAAAACTATTCGACCTTACCCCAGTGAGTCAGACGTGCGAGCCATCTTTCCCAGAAAGGCGAATTCCGAAACAGAACACTTGAGACATCAGCGTCTGCGATCTCCTACGTACTGCTGCAGGCTTCTGTCGAGAAAACGTCCAGGGGTGTTCTGCACATGCCACTTCACCATGTCATTAATATGAGAGTATCTACTGTATTCCTCTCAAGAGGATTGTGTTTCATATCAACAACTCTAGTGCTTTCTGAGAAACATTACGACTAGAGTTTCAACAAGGCTTAGGTCCCTTAGAAAACATGCTCATTTGTTAGCAATGCCTGGACACTAACATTACGCCCAACATCCCTTACAGGCACAGTACATCTTGTATAGTACAACTCTTGTATCACGCACGTTTATAATCCTTTTTTGTTTACGATTACGGTAATTATTATTATTATTATTATTATTATTATTATTATTATTATTATTATTATTATTATTATTATTATTATTATTATTATTATTATTATTATTATTATTATTATTATTACGCAGTACACATAGAATTCAAAATAAGGGAATGGGTACATCCCTACGTCAAAAATCTGATGTGCTGCACTCACATGACTTTCTCTACTCTTGTACTAACCATTCTTACAAACTCTTATTCCTATATCTTCTTCGTGTTGGTTAAGATTAACATTTGTACAAATTATCTTATTGCTTATTTCCTTGTATGTGCAAGGGGAATATTAGAATACACTAGGCTTTGTGCGATAGTCAAATCTTTCAAAGCTTTGAGATTCCGTTCCCTTTGAACACTTAGCATAAAAAAAATGAACAACGATGTTCCATTTCACGTAAGTTTTAAGTTTCCGAAACTCACACACATAACAAGGAATATCTCCGAAATGGTTCACCCTACAAAAAAAATTATTTGGACATAAATTGTGTATTTTAGCAAGATCTACATTTTTTGTATAGTATGATTTGTTCTATCTCTAACGGGTTGCCAGTTATGCAAAAGTCGTCCAGAGTAAATACGACTACAGGGGCTATAGCCAGAAAATTCAAGATATATATTTCATTTGTCATAAAAATATCTCAAACATATGACATTTTAATCAAAACCGTTAGAGCCATTTTCAAGAAAATCAAAATTTTCCATGTAAAGGGTAGTTTAGGGCTGGGCTATTTTCTTCAAAATCTTCGTGTCGCATCCTTGAAAGACATTAAACGTAAGTGCCAACTTTGGTTTTTAATCGATTCTTCGTTTTTAAGTTATGCTGTCCACAGACACACACACAGACACACACGGACCTATTTCTAAAAATGCTTTTTTTTTGGGGGGGGGGGGGGTTCGGGGGTCTCAAAACATATATTTCCGGTGAAATCTCGACATCGAATTTTTGGGTGGAATACAATTCTTCCCCTACTTAGCGGTAGAGAAAGTAAAAAGGCACTAAATCCAAAATTGTTTGTGAAAAATTAATAAATCAGATGTGTTGCATTCACGTATCTTTTTCTACTCTGCCTATTATTCTTACGTAGGAATTTTTCTTAACCAAAATCTTTCCCTAACCCCCGTAGTATGAAAGCGAATGTGTTTATTAGTAAAAAGTATCTATTTTAAAAAAAGAAAACCTGCAGTTTAAAGATAACTAAGTCAAGTTAAAGAGGAGCATAGCCTGAAATTAAAAGAAATAATGCCTCAAAGCTTAATATAACAGAAGCAGTTTGGTTTTCATAAATTAGCATTCTTTCTTAAACATAAACATTTAAGCCAAGCGATGTTTGGGCGGAAGTGTCGTGATCGTGGGTTCACATCCCGTATGCCTGCCGAGGTGATGTTTTTCCTCCCAAGATAACTCTCCGCCGTCATGTAAATACCAAAATGGATATTCAATACGAAGGTCCCACCAACAGAACAAAGGAAATTGAAATAAAATATACCCTACAGGTAGCTAGCTGGATGGCAAGCAAGGTCATCTATAAGGCATTACAATGATGTAACTACAGAAGAGCAATCTCACACAAGTTCATCTAGAGGTCACAGAAAGGCAACTAGGTGACTGAGGCTGACTGTCCAGCCTGAATCGTATGAAACAAAGGGCATGTGTATAATGTGCTGAATATTAGACGCGGTCTTCGTGCTGTTTCCGGTTTGACTTGCTGAAAAAATATTTTGTGTCAGTTGGCTTACTTCCTTTACAGGAAGTGCTATTCACATTAAAGCGTAGAAATGAGGTTGCTACTGTAAAATGCTAGACAGGATGTTGACAATGGGTTTACGCTAATTGTAATTGTGTGCAGTCAAGTTGCTACACGACCTGCAGTGTTTTCCAGGAACGCTATGCGCTACAGATTAACTAGAAATAAATCTGCTGAACGTGACGTACTGAGATTGTGGCAGGTACCAAATGTGTAGAACACGTCAAGTAGTAATCACCCTTGTATGTATGTATATGTCACAGCAAACTGTCGTCTCAACCTCCTGTGTAACACTAACTGTATGTAACTAAACCTAAAAGTGCTCTCCTGAAAACGCTAAACAGAACCGAGCGGGATGGTCCGCATTCGATCCCAGTGGTCGCGAAATCTGACATGGGTTTTTCGATAGTTTCCTCATGAGGCGAATGCTGGGATGCAGCAATCTCTTCTCCACGAATCCCTTTCCCTTCATTTCACTCCCTTCTCATCTTTCAGGTTTGGTTGGTAGCGCGGTACGTTCCGGCGACTGCGGACAGATGGCACACATGTTTGCGCCCTGGAACCTCTTCCCTCATTATCCGTGGAAGTTGGGTCCGGGCTGCAAGGGTCGCCTCGTCGCCCTCGCCCTGTGTAGAGAAAACACTTCGGTTGTGCGCCAGGTGTCAATTTCTGTAACTATTAGGGACTTCTGTGCGTCTCTGAGCTTCGCTGGCTCTGCTCTCTGACAAGCCTATGGTCTCACTTCGCCTCATCCCTTCCCCCTGGGGGGTGGTAGCCCGCAATAGATCCATGTCGGGGTCGCAGTGGGTCGAGGTGTCCCCCCTCGGTTATCTCTCTCTCTCTCTCTCTCACACACACACACACACACACACACACACACACACACACACACACACACACACACACAGGCGCACGCGCGCGCTCGGCAGGTTTTCTAAAAGCAGCAATCTAACCCGAAGAGGTGAAAGGACTGAGTCAAGGTTACTCACAGTTGTCAGTTGTAATATCACGAATGACTGTAGAGTGTCTTAACGTGAGTAGAAAACTGATTTTATTTCTAATTCAATTATTGGACTCATTTTGTCACAATATGTAGCACGTTCTTATCTCGGAAATAACGCATCTTTGTTCAATGGTATATGGAATAATTATTATTCCCTCTGCAATTTTATTCATCTAGCTTAAACTGAGGCTATGGTAGAGTTTTACATTAAATGCGTGAAGTATTTTCTATCTCTCCTTCTTCCATTTCCGCATTCTCACGAAATGTTCTGTATGTGACAGAGTATGTTCTCTGTAAACATAATATATACGATAAATCCGTTATCATTTCGACTGGGTGTATTTTGTCTTCTGATTTGATTATTCATTTTCAATTCCGGTTAATAAAGAGGAAATAGTCATTTTACTGTATAGTTTTATGCGGTGTGTATTTCCTTGTTTTCAGACCGAAGCTTCTAACGATGCCATACACACTGAAATTTTGATAGCAAATCCAACATACATATGTAAATATAAGCATACATACCAACAACAGATTTAAAATGTAACATATGTTTTATACTAATTACTCAAGCAAAATCTAAAATAACCACAACAAATTTACATAAAGTATGGCTGGATAGGCCCAGTAAACCTGGGCTACGACAATTTCATAAGAAAGGTTCAATGTCATAGCCGGGATTTTAACTATGAATCTTTGACTTTCCGAGCTACTGAGCTTTAACTGAGCTACCTTGATAATATGTCGGCTCATTAAATTCTCCGGGAAGCCTCAGGGTGTTCTCAAATTCACTTTGAGATACTATATCCCAATGGCAACTTACTATATAATTAAGCCCAGGGTTTCATAGTTGCCACTATTAGGCCAATCTATGTTAATTGCTCTTCATCAAAAGTCGTGTGTAGGCTAAAGTTGGAATAATTCAATGCCATAGTCAGGATTTGAACCACACGGCGTGTGTGGAAGTGCATTTAATTAACAATTTGATAGTCACCCCACATTAACCTTCAAAAGGACAAAAGAAAATAGCAAGATTCAAACTCCCACCCTAAGAATTAAGAGAGAGACACGCTACACCCACACCATGGAGGTGGGCTTATGTCATCTAGTGATGACCGAGATTAAACTATTTCATGAGTAACCTTCTACCAGACGAGCAGAGATTGTCTCCATGGACGTTGCGCATTCCATCATTGTGGACTTTGCGTGCTGCTGGAGGTTGGCGCCTACGACTTTGCATGTTCGTGGGAATTCATGAACAAGGCATTATGTGACATTTCCTTTGGCCAGGAACACTGACCTTCCGTTCAATAACTCGCAATTCCGATTACGTGTTCATTTGTTTCCTCTTCCTCTGGAGACGGGCGTCCAAAGTCCACTGCATGGCATGTCCTCCCACCAGTTTTTGTCTCGTCGAAGGCTCAGGGTCGGATGCAGACAAGTGGGCGCCATTACCAGTTTATTTACTCACACTTGCACAACTATTTGCCGAGAAATATTATAGCACTACTGCACTGCATGAAAAATGCTTGTTGCTTGCTCGGAACTTGCGGCAAAGAGCCAGAAATTCAGACCACCCCAATATGCTCTGGTCGCTTCGCTTTCACACAGCATGCTTTAATATAATACTCAAACATATGTGCGTATCTTTCACTACGTTTCCATGGCGAATTCAAGTCGATATGGGTTCTTTTTCCGCATTGAACACCGCATGGAAACGCTGATTCAAACGAAGCTTAACCACTGGATCCAATCTATAGTGGGATCGGATCGGAATCTCGTTGCAGGAATGTCGTTCGATCTCATTTCCGGATTGGAAACTCCGAAATACGAATGGACTCAAATCGAGTTCAATTCTGCATGGAAACGCAGTATTTTATGGCTCACCAAAACCTAAAGTTTGATGGTGAACTAGCCTCTCTGAATTGGTATGCATGCAACCTGTAACTGATAGTGTTACATTAAACTGCGGTCCTTAAGGCGTCATTGTTTTGTTCTTCACTAAAGCTCCTTTAAACACGCTTAACTCTCTCGTCGTAAAGCATTCTGATAAAACCTTAAAACAGCTTGCACTTGTCAAATGCATCACATAACGACAATGGTACAAAATCTACACTAAAGGGGGGAGATATGCAAAAGCTAACAAATGCGTAATAACTTAGTCTACTGAAAGTTTAGTTGATTAGTTTGATTTAAACCAAACGTATAGCCGCAGAGACCCTTTTCTAACCTGGTTAAGTTAAACCGCGGTGCAATAATGTTGGTATACCTGAAGGCCGGGAAAAGAAGACCAGCGCTAATCATCGTTTTCTTCTTCCCCCGCAACTAAATGTTGGTAAAACTGTCAGCTTGGAAAAAAAAGTTGATGTTCTGAAATAATGAACAATAAGCACAACAGTTGAAGGTCAAATTAACGCGGCAGACTACGATTCACAACAGAAAATGGTAACGCAGTAACACAATTTGTTGCAATTTAAGTAAATTTACCACTTTACTTGTCTTTGTTCGTATTAAAAATATCGGATGTACCTACTCTATAATTCGATTCTACTTATTACGATTTATTTTCACATTTATTTTACACATTGTTCAACTCGTTTTTTAAGTCCATCGTGGCCGAAGTGGAACATCTCGTACGTATAGAAAAGACTAGGTGACAGGCAATTTATGTTTATAAAAGTTGGTATCGTATATTTACGTAACGCATGGATTAATCGCATTACGTGGCCGCTAGCTTTTATGTTTACACTTACTTTTCAAGCCTGAGTTGTTTTAATAGAAACCCAATAATATATAAAATAGTTTATGATTTTACATTTATACATTGTCGTTGTATTCTGTATCAGGTTTCGCATTTGACCTCCGTGGCGCAGTGGTAGTTCGCCTGCCTTTGGCACGGAGGACCCGGGTTCGATCCCCGGTACCGGCGCGGGAATTGTCCCCCGCTGGGAGGTTAGGCACGGGGTGTACTCAGCCTCGTTAGATCCCTGAAGGGCCAATTCAGGAGCTGCTTGATAAAGAAGTAACCCCAGGTCGCGAAGGCCGCATAACCGGCCGGGAGGGCTCGGGCGCTGACCACGTTCTACCCTCCAGTACTGCACCCCACTCATGAGGTGGAAACATATACCTACATTTATAATACGAAGTAGGTAAAAGCACAGTTTAACCCTGGCTGATCGCTTAAACGTAGTTTATAATACTGGGTCTAATATTTCTTTATGATTTACAATGCTTTGTCTTCGTAACGTAAATATTTATGAAATACTTTATTAAGATTAGAATGTATCATTTACTTGATCCTTTAATGGACTAGCAAAGTGAAACAAGCTGAGGTATAGGTTTAGCTTCGAGGACAAAGTGCTATGATCAGCACTTAAGCTGAACGAAGGAATGACCGAGAAAAGCCAAGAAACATTTTACCTTCTGGTCGAGAGATAACTGCTATTAAAACTATTACAGGAAATATTAATGAAATGACAGTTAATAGATAGCTGTAAATGACTGGAATGTTTCTAAATGAGGAATACCAGAGTGAAACGAAAGATTGGTCCTTTGAAAAATTTTGGAGATTAAGCTAAATTTTAACCAGTTTCAATAGACGTATGAGTGTATTTTTATTCAAATGAGGGTGGGAAGATCATCATGCTGGGATCACCATGATCATTCCACCTTTTAATGCCTGCAGTGATCGTTCAAACGATCTAGGAACGTATAGAGGACAAACAAGCAAACATTCATATTTATACAGGGTGGAAATGAAATATAACAATAAACATTTCAGCCTTTTGGTATCAGACTTTCTTGTTATTCACAATAAGAGAAATTCGCTGTTGAAGTCTGACGGATTACTTCACTTTCATCCTGTGTACAATTTTATTGTGCAACAGATATGCTGAAATTTTGTTTTTTATAGTCATAGTCCAGAAACTGAAATGTCTAAGTTCCTACAACTACCTTTCATCTGCCATCTTTCTGTTAATATTTAAGAATTTTACAGTTAGGATAAATTACTAGCTAATGCAGTAATGTTTAAGAATTTAACACCGAGTGAGATGCTCCGTGGTAACACTACTGTGAATAACATCAGTCTGCCTTCAAATCTGCCACGATCGTCCTCCTTGACGTGAGCTTTTTTCTTTTTCCAGGTCCTTCTAGTCCTTCTAGTCGGCAAATGCCGCAGAGGTCTGAAACCTGGGACGTTTCTTTATCATTATAAATCGTCGAAGGCCTTCCTCTTCCTGATAGAAATAATCTTAAAACTTGAATGAATGAGTTTGTTGATAATGAAACGAGCAGTTCCAAATGTACAGGTCGATAGACTGCGTACAAGCAAACGCATATCTCCTGATTATTTTGCACGAACAATGAACCAACCAAATCATTATCAACTTCAAACACCTTGTCATCTCTCACACGATCACCAGGAAATGGTGTAGAAACTTTTGGTTCCATGCTATCATCAGTGTCCACCTCATGTAGCGTCTTATGTTGTAAGAACGGGCGTTAATCACAACTAAAACCCAAATATAAATTCTGAAAATCCCATACATCATTATTCTTCACAGTATTGGAGTGATGATAACGGACTTACCAATTTTCTTCAATATTTCAATCCATTTTCATCTTCTTAACACTCTCAACATTATTGCCAATACTTGGGTAGTGAGACAGGATTGAACATATTAAATGCATCTATGAGAAACTCATGAGTATTTTTATCAATCGTATGTTATTCTCAGGCGAATTTTCAATTTAATCTGAAATACTCGGGTTTAAATTCGTGGGTTATCAGCCCGTATGAGGTAAACGTGAACACTTCAACCAAACAGAAGAAAGAATGCTGTATTATACCTTCCCCTAACCACCGTGCAATCTAGTACAAACAAAGGCTGTTTAAAATGCAAAGACATTCAGATAGATTTCTTGAGATTACTGACAGTGACTTGAATATAAAATTAAGTTTCCTGAAGAAACACTAGCTTCCTTAATGGACACTCAGATACAGTATAGGTAGTTTGAAAGACTGCATAGCAATGAGACGAGCAGTTAGAACTAAAAGTTGTGCCAAGAATTTTCTCTTTATTTAAAGCGAATAATATAACCGATAAATATTAAATAATTGTATATCAATTTTTGTTTTCACACATCGTTTATTCAAGGATGCATTACACACATTCGTATATAAATTGGAATGATTCTGTTATTGAAATCCAGAACAAAACTGCAGTAAGTTTCTGTTTTAATAACAGTTATTGATTAATTAGATAAGTCTAGCTCCACAAAAGACAAATACATCCCTAAGACTGAAAAACAATTTTTGCTTCAAATTAGGTCGACAAAATACTTCGTATTGCATTTCAGCCAACAATTCTATACGGAGATTTCACCGTCAATCCATGTTTTGAGATACCCCGATTTATTTATTGTTACTACAATACTTTTCTCAAATGAGAATTCGTCGCTCATTTTTCCCTTTCTTCTTCTCTGGTCAAGCAACGAGAACGTAATTTCAAAGTCATCACATAGCGACCAGTTCTTAGAAGATTTGTCTACCATTAAATCTACTATATTCCCTATCCGATTGTACCTAAAACGAAATATGTAATAAAATCATTTCTACAAACGTTTATCTCGATTAACATGAGGTAGATAGAAGAATAAGCGTTAGTGTGAATAGGTTCTTGAAGAATGAGTGCAGAAAGTCATGTGAATACCTGTAGCACAAGAGATTTGTTTCCATGAACAATTCCAACCGCATAAATACCATGAAATATAATAAAAATACTAGGTTCCAAATAACTGTTCGAAAAATCGTTTAATAACAGTTAAATACGCCCATGGGTAGGTATTTACTATTTAGGCATGGCGTAACAGAAATATGCTCTTGGTGTACGGTTACTTGATTGACCCAGGTTCTCTGAAGCTGCGGCTCCTCCCGTTCCAAGAGTAATGGAAAACGAAGTTCCCCTCCATGTTCTTTCTCTCTAGCATCTAAATATAATTACAGCTCGTATAGCTCTATTAAAAGTAATTCACGTCCATCATCAATGCATTTACCGTCTCATATCGCTTTCCCTGATCCTGTTTGTTCCAAAATGGCATCTCAGACAACTATCTTTGGCGTATGTATCGCAACAACTCCATAGTGTAAATATGATTGGGCGGCGTTGTCCTCTATTGAAACATAAAAGTACTAAAGTAGGGCCAAATCTAAGACAAACTTATCATAATACGCAAGATGCTGTGTACGATCACAACGTTACTGTTGGGGCCGTTATAGAACTACAAGTATGTCATCGATGCAAAGTTTAAGGGCCTTCATCTACACTTATTTTGAGCGGAAATCGATCCTAGCAAACGCTAGGGTTATTAGAGGAAATCGAGCAGATAGTTCGTATTCGGGGGTCTTGGGCTCAATTCCTGAGGCCGGCCACATTGATCATGTGTTTATCGTGGTTTGCCATGGTTCACAAAACGAATCTGTGTGATCTCTCTTCTACCACAATGTTCCTTCCCTCATTTCCTATCATTTCCCTTCCCCTTCCAAGTTTCAGTCTGTGCAATGTCGGTCGTCAGACTGATGGCGCGGAAGCTTGCTCGTTGGAAAGTTCTTCTCGGCCCTACCAATGAGTCTTCTCTGATCGATTCCTTCCCGGTCCCGACTAGGTCAAGGCTTCTCTGAGCAGTCCGGCGGTTTGATTGGGTCATCAAGCTTGTAATCGTTTGGGACCTCTGCGCGTCTGTCAGCCTATATGGTCCAACGGTTCCTTTACGTCACACGTTCCTCCTGGAGTGCCAAGCGCAAAAGATAAGCGTTGGGTCGCGGAACCAGATGTCCCTCGGTTCCCTTAGAAGAACTTGCGAATTTGAGATGAAGTTGTGGAACATCCGGGTAGCATTAGATATTTGAGATATACCACAAGTAATAAAATGAGGTACCGTCAAAAAGTCACGGAACAGGAAGGACAAAGGAGGCTTTCAATAGAAATATCACAATTTTCTGAGCATCCTAGTGTGGCACGGAGGAGATCGGTAACCTAGACGTTGCAACAAGAAAATATGACCGGAAGAGTCTCAAATGAGTGTATGGAGAAGAAAAGTGCTGATTCAGACATAATAGAAGCAACTCTTTGTTAATATATGTATGCAATAGCAGAATTGGAGAGGAAAGTCTGGAATTGGGATAGACGATATTAATAGGCAATATTGAGATAAATGTCTGTAACAAAGAGAAGTGGGTAAAAGGAATTTAGGCAGATAAGAAGGACTAATTAATTACCTATCCATACCGATTACCTTGCACATAGATTTTGTGTTTAGATTTCAACATCTTTTATTAAAAGGCTTATAAAATTATTGATTACATCCCCTGGTAAACTCATCGTTTGTCAACATATTCTAACTTGTCCTATGTTAGCGTAATACCAGAATCTAGCTTAAAACAATTGTCAAGCCCTCTGTTTAACAAATCACGTTTCCAGACAAGAGACAACGCTGGTAAAGGACACCCTCAAACTCTCCATAAGGAGGTGATCAACATGCACTTCTCGTATGTTCACGTAAGATGCCAGCAGAGATTATGTGGACATGTTGATGGTATATGGCATACCTTGAAACCAGTCGTGTTTACCGACAAAGATTCTCGCAGGAAAGGGTTTTCTACTGGGCATATATTTTCACCAGTCGTGCATCACTTCCTACCAGACCGTGTGATTTCAACATGACGGGGAGTCGCTGCATTAGACAGCATCTCGAAAGAAGCACTTAACCCTCGGAACACCAGGCTATTTTTTGTAACACCCTGGAGAAAAGGGAGGACTAAATGTCCACCACTAAAATCAGCATGTATTTATTTGAATGCACAATTTGTTTGTATAAAAAATAAACCTTTGTGTTGAGAAAATTAAACAGTAGGTAATATTACGTATGACATGAAATGCAATAAATGTGGTAATATTCAAAGTATCATTTAATTCATTTTCCCCCTGGTTCAAACACTGGTGTCTAAACTTACACACACATCTCACATTTGGCACACACAGCACTCGTCTTCATTTGCTTTGTATTTAAATTCTTCACATTAGAAGTTGTAAGTTGGACCAAGAGAATTATATATTGTGTTCACCTCGAGATTATGCTTAAATAACTATTTTGAACCTATAAAACAGACAAACATTACTCTCTGAGAAACTTTATTTTTGTAACACCATTAGGATAACGAAGTCTGAGTATGCCTTTTACAATCTTGATATTTTTTAAAAAACTATGTATACAAAATAACTCTAACTGGACTTCCTAAGCTTAACACGATGGAGCTGGGGATTAAAATATGCAATATAGCCAAACTTTTGGCACATTGGCTCTTATTTTTCAATACTGTTGACACCTATGGTGCTTCAGTTTAAGCGATGAATTTATTTTTTGTCTAACTCCATTTTTTGCCTTGCATTCATAAAATGACTATCTACGCTTACGGCATACTATGACAGTACACTGAAACGAAAACGATGTGTTCTGCAAAGTTGATACGTATTACACAGCCTGTTGGCTCGTTGAACACAGAATCACCTAATGGCCTCGTAGCTCAGCTGTTTCCAGGGTCCCAGGACTCGAGATGATCTTTTCTTTTTCTTTTTTCTGTTTCCTCCTGTCTTTAAGAGAAGAAAGTCACTTGGAATATTGAGAATGCGAACGCCACCAGTGTGCTTGCGTAAATCTTTCGGTGGTTGCTTAGGTAGTATGCCTATCTCAGGACTGCCGCTGAGTGATGAGTGAATATGCGTTCCAAGTCACTATTTATCATGCATTTATCTGTAGAAATATTGCGACATCTCCAGAATTTATCGATAAAATCGCAAAGTTGCAAGTGAAGTTTTTTTCGGAGACTCTGGAGTGCAAGTTGACTATATAGTGAATAACTTAAAAACTTAATGGCAGGAAAAGTAAATAAATGCAAAATAAACGATATCGGTATTTCATTGGGATACTCCATTGCTTCAGTGCAACTGTAGCTATAATATTAGAAAGTGTATGAAAACGCGGGCACTATGTAACAAAGAAGTCTATTCACGTCTAAGCATACTGCAGATCAACAAATGGCATGAATGTGAGTAGCTAATATATTCTTTAGTAAGGTTTAATGTCCGTTCTTTGTACATAAAGCACCACAGGTGGTAAGAAGAAACAAGAGAGCAACATGTCAGTCATACCAGATGAAGTTTACAGTAGGATTACCTAAGTAGTACCGTGGCAGTCCTGGTCCCCGGCCACGGAATGTATCGGGTTCGATCCCTTTTAAGCCCAGTTACTCTTCGAGTGTTCACTTCACTGGACTCCTAGTGGGAGATAGGGGTAGCATGAAAGACCTTTAAGTCGAGGTGGAATGCTGCCGCTACCTCCACCACCAGATTAGTAAATTCTGAAGCTTGTTGGGTCATACCAAGTCTGAAACATAATTTATGTCCCAAAGCATTGTATGTATATATTGCTTCTAGTACACTCACGTTATTTTCTTTCCAGAATGTAACCAAGAGTTATAAAAGCCGAGAAGCGATGAATCTTTCGGCTCATATACCTACACAGAAGAGACTCTATATAATATAATAGATATGCACGGCCATAAAGGTTTCCAAGCGGTAAATTCTGAATGGTTATAGCACGACTGTGGTGTTAAGATCTGTTATCCTATATGGTTTGTATCATCAACTAACTATCGGTTAAGGGCTATACTTCAGGAAACGATTCCAGATTTACTTCTAATGGTGGAAGAACGGACACTTTCAGCGAATAAAGAGCAATTAAGATTGGTTTGGAAAGATAATGCTACAATTCTTAGAGTATTATTTAAAATAATTCAGCCCAATGTAAAGCGAATAGAAATCGAGAGAAAAGAGCAAACAAGAGCGAGGAGTAGCATTATTTATTCAGACACCAAAACGCCTCGTCATGGGAAATATCTACTGGCCAGCGCAGCAAATTACGACAAATTAAGATTAATTGTTGGATACCTTATCATTAGCTACTATTATACTGCTCCACGAAGCGAAAGGCCTCCACAAAACTTGCACTGAATTAATTAGCCATTTTAACATCTGAAAAATGGAGGGCGGCGTATAAATTAAAAAATAAAAAGGCTGTGTCCGTCAAATTCTCGGTGAACCGTATCGTGTTCGCTAATGTGCCCTAAATGAGTCATTTCAAAGGAGCTAAAATATAATGGAGCTGCGGAATTTCCTGTACGCCAACATTACCATAATTTTAAACGGTACTTCCAAACAAGGGATTCACATTGATGGCGTGTTATGGCGCCATTTTGACAAGGCCTTTGGATCTACGCACTATGATAACTATATTGCGGCAAGGCTTATAATGAGGAACACATTGTGGTGTCTGCAATTTAGCCCAGTTCTCTTGTTTTGAAAATTTTCACTTAAGCAAATGATTTCAAGACATCTGAGATAAAAATATGTGTTACATTAACATGATTTTCTACACCCGCTATTGTTTACTTTATGCATCACTTTTGCACACTTTTCTTACAAAACCTGGTTTTTCTACCAACTTAACCATATTAACCATAAATAATTATGGATAAAAATAAAAAGCAACATAAGGGAATTCCCCGATAAATGGAAAAAAGAATTTTCAAAACACCAAGGACGACATAGCAGGGAATAAAGAGTTATTGAGGATAAACTGGCAGCAATTAGTACTGGTGTTGTCGAATTTGGGAATATCATATCTTTTCTGTCATTTCTTTGTCACCACAAAGGGACCTTGCATTATGTAACAAATTAGTTTTTAAATGTTGTGTATTGATTGCTGAAAAATCTTTGACGACGGAAAAGGCAGTTTATTGCTTATACCTTGAATTTCAACAGAAGATACTGGCAACTGGTTAAGAAGAAAATTATTTGTTGTAATGAAGTTTTCGTTTTGCATTACTAGTAGTGTTACTGTTAACAATGTTCGGCCATCTACATTTTTTGGGTTCTCTATTCATCTAAAAACGTGCAATAAAGATAATTTATCAATTTATAACAAATAGTGATTCATCAAATCTAAACATAATCCGATTCTGGCAATAATGATGTTATGATCATGATTCCAGTTACTACGACATTTCTCATATCACAAAGTTATTCCTGGCAGGCTATTGCAGGCTGTCGAAATATTTCTGGTGGTCTTCCAAGAGTTCTGGTCTGTGATTTAACAGAGTTGACACATCCATTTTTAAAATACGATGCAACATGGCGTTTTTATAATTTTATAAATACATTGTATCTATTTCCTGTCCCAGTTTTATCTCCATGTCAACACACAACCAGCTGTTGTAACTACTTGTCAAGTTGGGTGCTGTTACCACCAGCTCATCTGATTTAACTGTCTGCACCTCGTTCACCTCACAATATGATATACTAGCAGAACGTTACCGTTGTTGACGGGCGGATTTTTTATATTGCCACATCTCTACAGTTTCTATACTTGGCTAGAATACAGCAATCGACAGTATTATTTTACCATTTCAAACATTTATTGTGTCGGTAAACGTGCATACTAAATACATACAATTCTTGTAAAGCGATTTATCTTAGGCTAGAGTGGATTTCAACGTGTTCACCTCAGTAGACTGATAGTACGAGGGGTCCCAGATGCCCGGGGGTACGGAGTTGAAAGAGGAGAAACACTAGATAAAAATGTGCTAATATACGTGTTATGCCTATCGGATAGCTTTAAATACTTTTATTAAATGTTACCATTATAAACGGATGTTTAGTGTACTGAGTATCATACATTACAGCTGCGTGTCTACAATATCAGTGACTTAATACCGATATCCTGGCTTATAAAGAGAAGATGAAACCATTTTATTATGTTATTTTCTCTGAGCAACGAAGATGCTAAAACGTCATATATTATTAAATATAGAATGATTAAGATCATGAATTTACTTACCATGTTGTGCTGATAATAGTTGGTTTGACTTCTCTACCAGGAAGGGAATGCATGCAAGCGGCTGTCTTGTTTATGGCTTCAACATGCCAAAAAAATGCAGGAGACTAACGTTTCGTAACATAAAGAACGTTGTCAAAAGTGTCAATTATGGATGCCAAATTATTTCATGATTTAGTACAACTAATATCGCTAAGATTTCATAAAATGTATAAAAAGTATCCAGCTTGTGAATAACCTTAATGTAACGCTCGTGATGCATTCACTCGTGCCATAATCATCAATATTCATCTGTTGCATAAATTACTATTTTTAATGAATACCACGAGCTCATTAAATAAGCTGTAAATGTTAATTTATGTATGTAAATTATCCAGAATAACACACGATTTTTATAATTTTATATAAATTTAT
The DNA here is from genome assembly GCA_030765045.1 of Tenodera sinensis. Taxonomy (NCBI): domain Eukaryota; kingdom Metazoa; phylum Arthropoda; class Insecta; order Mantodea; family Mantidae; genus Tenodera; species Tenodera sinensis. The sequence continues at coordinate 268,858,531 of CM060964.1, forward strand.
GCATATACTTCAGTTCGAACTTTCTACTGTATGAAGGAAGAAAATCCAGTAGTGCTTAACACGAAGATTTTATTATAGGTAAGCCTACGAGAGGTCACAAGTTTATCTGATGAAAATCGTAGCCTCAAGCGAGACGTATTAAAACTATTCCATGTACCTATAAAATGTAAAATATTATATAAATAATAATGTCCTTACTTGTGTAGTTTGAAATAAAATCACCATTGTATCAGTTGTAACATCACGGCATACTACTTGGCAAAGGCAGGAAGCGTATTGGAAAGAATGTGAAACTGCCCAGCTATTTACGCGAGTGCATCGCACAAACAAAGCGAGATAGTGTTTGTACACTCTGTTCAGATGCAATCATATCTTCAGGACAGCAATGTCTCATATATCGGCAGGCGCGAGAGATCATCTATTTGTGTTTTATCACTGACTATACGCCAAGTTACTATTATTTCGCTGTTCTAATAAACAAGATAAGAAGCGATCGTAGCGCTCGACAGCCAACGTCAATACGCCTCGTCACTTTGCCAAGTAGTACCCACTAAATGTACACTAGAATGTGGTTAGATGGTTATACCAACAAACTTACTACTGGTTTTTAAGTACACAAGTCGTGTGTGGGCAATGTTTAAGAGGTGGAATCAGGACTGAAAAATCTAAAGGTTACATAACCCCTGACATAAAGTACTTACGTTTAGTCGCCCTGGGGGTATTTATCTCTGATTTGAGGTTTCCTTGTGGTCTACCGGGAAAGTACGAATCAGTTGAAAAATTCAATGTCATACTGGCAAGTTGGCCACGGTAGCTTAATGGCTAGGGCAGTCATTCGATAAGCAGAAGATCCGTGGTTCAAATCCCGGCTATAGCATTGAATTTTTCAGTCCTGATTCCACCTCTTAAAATTGCCCACACACGACTTGTGTGTTTAAAAACACCAGCATAAAGTTTGTTGGCATAAATAATGTCTTTAGAAATGAAACTTGTCAAACAAACATTTCATTAGAAACATCTGCCACACCACGTAATAGTGAATTGCTATTATTATTTATACAGAAAACGTAAATTTACTTCTTACCTAACCTCTAACAGTAATACTTTGGAAGGTAATATCACAGGGAGGTAATAAGTAAGAAATGCCTTACTTACGCAAAACGAGATTATATTTACACTGTAATTAAATATTGACCATCAGTAAACACCCCATGCCATCTGTTGAGGCTCCAGAAAGCTACTTGCGAAAGTGTCTCCTGTGCCTCAGTTCCCGCGCGTTGTTTGAAAATTGCATCGCTCATTTTTCCACAAGAGTAGCTTTAATGGAAATATAGAAATGAATGAATTACTAACAATTTAAGCGGAAGCAGCGCTTCTCTTGCTTCTGTGAAATATACCCCTCTGGGTCAACATCAAATATGCGGAGTATGAACGGGATGCGCAATGGTCAATAAAATGCCATCAATGCCGCGAATAAGTACGTCTTAAAATCTGTGTCCCTGACAGTTCTTCTTTCAGTTATCTCATACTTATGTACTCCGTTGTGCTGGGAAGTCATACATGGCCAATGACGAAATTTTGCGTCTACTTACACATACTAAATGGTGATCTGTTATTCAGGGGTACGCTATTATCTGAATGCACTTCACTTTTTTTTGAAGAAAAGAATCAATCGCATAAAATATAATACTCAGTTGCTTTAAGATGACCACATGCACATGAACATTAAATTCGCCTATTGTAACCTATATGTCATGTTCACACGTCTTGTGAGCATATGCATGTAATATTATAACACCGGCCGCGTCGCACAACAGGGGACAGTCGGGGCCAAGCTACTTCACAGCACATAGCAGGTGCGGCGCGTATCAAGCGCACTGAGGGTCAAGCTTCCCCACACCACTCATGTCAACAAACTCATGACAATAATGAGCGTGGCACGTCAAAAAAGGGGTTTTCCAGATCATTCGAGTAGTGTCCGGCGGCCGGCTTCTTTGTAGATGTTCGAGAAAGATCTGGCTACGTAATTGCTGGTACAAAAGCTTGCGAAACGAGTGAAGGTATACGGTGCTGAGTATGTCAGTGAGTGCGAGACAGCTACGAAAGGTACGTCGCGTTGAAGTGAAGACGTTTTAACGAGTGTTGAGTGATTGTATCGTCGGAATTAGTGTCTGAGAGACAGAGAAAGTGAAGAGAGACAGTGAAAGGAGCGAGCCAAGGCTACGAGAGAAAACAGTTGTGAGTTGTAATATCACAAAAACTGTAGACTGTTAACGTCAGTAGGAGAGAATTGTGTTTTTGTGCAAAAGCTTAGAAGAACAATAAAGTAATAGAAAAGTAACTGGACTAGACTTTTGTTATTTTGTGACAATACACAGATTTTCTCCAGAAATGTTTCCCAGTATTCATGTATATCACGTACAGAGGCTATGCTTAGTTACAAACTGGATTCACCTGCATTTATTTAGGCGTATAGGGTATCCAACGGAAGGAGACACTTCATGCACTGCGACCTATGTGAGATCGATTGCAGTTACCACCGGCAAGGAGGAAGAGATAAAGTAAAGGAAGCACAGGAGCTTACAGGCCGCAGGCAGACAAACCACAGAGACGCACGGAAGTCCCTAATAGTTCCTGGCTCGAAGATCCGTCGCACTAATGGAGTTGCCCAGAGAGGCAACCAACCAGTCCTCTAGTGCCTACAGGCAGTACTCTGCCCGTCACCGCTATACGCCACCAAACCTAGGGGCACGTCTGAAAGATTAAAAAGAAACGGAATAAAAGTGAAATGAGGGAAAAGACATCATGACAGATGAGAAATCACTCCAGCAATCGCCTACCAGCTAGGAAAAACCACGAAATACCCAAGGTCAGAGTGGGAGTTAGACGGAAATCGAACCCGGGACCTCCCGAAAGCTAGCCTCACACGTTACCGCGGAGTCAACATGCTCGGTTCAGCTGCATTATGATCTTTGTTGTATGGAATGTTGATGGAATAATCTTCCGCCAGACTCTGTGAACAAAACTGACCGAATGACATTTATAAACGCGTGTTTTCCGTTTCTTGTCAAGATTAATTCGCGGAAGCGAATGTAGAATAGGACAGAAAAAAAACTGCTGTGCAATTCATGAGCGTTTAGCTGGTTGCACTGCCACAAGCCTGCCTTCAAGATAGTCGCGATGCGTATCGCATCTGCAAATTGTAGACGACACTTCACATTCAACAGGAATTGAAATTAATTTTGTGACACTTGCAACAAGCCTTCCACACTCAGTAATATTCGTTTTTTTCCACTTTGTATTACGTTGGCCTATGCTTCCTTAATCGGAAACAGGTCTTTATGGTTTTCTGTAATTTTTCAGACACAACTTTCCACAAAAATTGCAATCCCTGCGGCGACATTTCATTTTTTACTTTGTTTTTAAAGGGAGATTAAAAGTCATATCTAAACAATAATCTGCTAAATTCAGGGTCCATTGACGCAGAAATTATTTAACAGATGAAACAATTTTTGCTTGATGACGATGCATTCCTCCTTTAACCAATGCGTTTGTGTGTTAAAGATAATGGGATTAGCTTCTTTATTGTACCGAATGTTGGTTAATATTTATCAATCTTTTATTTTCTCTACCACGTACATAGTAGGTAGAGAAGGTGATGTATTCCATAACAAAATTCGATACAGAGACTGCACACGTTTTGAGATCCCCGAATCCAAAGAAAGCATTTTTACTCAAATGTGTGTGTATGTATGTACGTATGTGTGTGTGTGTGTGTGTGTGTGTGTGTGTGTGTGTGTGTGTGTGTGTGTGTGTGTGTGAACATCACCCAAAAACGAGAAGTCGGAAAAATACCAAACTTGGTATTTAAGTTCAGCATCTTCCTAGGATTTAAGGAAATATCCTACCCAGACTACCCTCTAGATGGAACATTTTTTTTAAAAAAAATCTTCATTTCTAAAAAATGGCTAACGATTTTGACTGAAATACATGCTCAAAACATTTTTCATGGCATATGGAATGCATATTTTGATTTTCTGGGAATGTCCTTCGAAAGCTCCCTTCATTTTGGATGACTTTTGCATAACTGGTAAACTGCAAAAGAAAGACAAAACCTTATAAAATATACTTTTCTGTGGAGTGACACACTTCCGAGATATTCCCCGTCTGTTTGAATTTTCCAATACACGTGCTTTTCTTAAATGGGAAGTCTTTATTCGTTTTTTTAATGTCCTGGACGACCGCCTCCGTAGCGCAGTTGGCTCTGGCGCGGAAGACCCGGGTTGGATCCCCGGTGCCAACATGGAGATTTTATCCCCTCGTGAAGGTCTGGTACGGGGTGCACTCAGCCTCGTTAGTCCCGGGGGAACCAACTGAGGAGCTACTTGATGGAAAAGTAGCGGCCCCAGGTCGTGAAGACCGCATAACTGGCCGGGAGGGATCGGGACGCGGACCAAGTACCACCCTCCAGTACTGCACCCCACCAATGACGCCTGTAGTGGGCCGAGATGGAGGACGCAGTGGCTGGGCGGTAAGGCTTGGCTCTTCATGGGCTGTTGTGGTGCGGCTTAGCTTAGTTTAATGTCCTGGACATGCAACGAGAATGGAATGTTAAATTCATCACATAGTGAACCACTCTTAAAAGATTCGATTATCGCTTAAGCCTGCTGTATTCCCCCATTTCCGTTGTATCTATGACGAAACATGTAATAAGGTCATTTTCACAAACGTGTATGGATTAACATGAAGTAGGTGGAAGAACAACAGTTTTTAAGCGTTTCGATTCCCGCCTCCAAGTTGTCAGCCATTTTGATATCGACTTGTTGGCACAATTGGGATTATTTGTTTATTGGTGGCTTGCTGTATAGTGTGAGACTCGTAACACCGAATTTGGGAATCAGGGTTATTTGTCTTATCTATTTGAGTAATAACTCGTGTAAAGCAATAATTGTAGTGCAGTATATTTAATAGGATTGTTAGTTTTAATTGATAACTAAATTTAAACAAACTCTTGCATTTTCAAAAATATACACGTTTTAACAATAATCAAACAATTTGTTTCATCAAATCGTTGAAATTAACAATACAGTACACTTGTAATTCTTTCGTACTCTTTCTCAATAAATTGTTAATATTTACATATTTCTTTCTAGTGACAAAATTAATTTTACTTATTTCTTCCCAGTACGAAAATCTAAAGAAATCGAAAATTATTTACACACGTTCCTAGTCTGAATCTAGTAAGATTATAAGCAATTTATACTTCAACACTGTCGTCGTTGCCGCCGCCGCCGCCACCACCACCACCACCGCCACCGCCGCCACCGTTATTAATACTGCGTCTGTCATTATGTACTTTGAAGTTTTCATTTTTACGTATAAAAAAATACAATTCCTACACGCTTTGAAGTAGAGAGATAAACTGTGGCTCATATTTTAGGCACAATTTTTCTCTACAAATTCATACCTGTTATATCTATCAATGTCTACGTGTTCAAGTTATGAGTTTCTTTCTTTGTAAATATATGCAATATTCTTTCTTTCCATTTTTTGCTCTGAACAGCAAATAACTGGTATAAATTTCCCTTTTTATCAGAAAGTATTGAAGATATGTAAACTAAATTGTTGGATGTTAAAAATAACCTCTGAGTGCTTTGTGTGACTACTTTGAAGATAAGACGGTTTGTTATACTTTTAAAATAATTGCTGACAGAGTTTTAGTTTAAAGATGATACAGATGATAAAAAATAATCTTATCCTCTTTGATAAAAGCCTTTTCGTAAAAATGTACATCAGTGAACCTAGAAGGCACTCATCTACACCCTGTAAAACTTTCAGTCTGATTTGTCATACAGTTTGAGATAGTAGATCGTGAACTTAGCAGTAGAGATAAGGCCTTTAATCTCCCCTTAAGAGCGCATTGATATTTTAACATTGAATTTAAAGATTGCTGACGATTACTTTTCGCTTCCAAAGCATCAGCTCCGGCATATCGTTTTGTTAATCCTAGATGAGAGCTTGAACAAATATTATTCAATGTTGTTTTTACTGAAAATTGTTTAAAACCAAATTATAAGGACCTAGTAAAAATTCGCTATCTGTGTTCAGTGGTTGTTTATAAGCAGTGTTTTATGTTTAATAGTATTGACATTCGGTAGCTGATAACATACACAACATTAGCAACGATGGAAAGAAATGTTCCTGCGGCAAGCTACTAGTGTTTCGTAGCCGTTCCGCATGAAGAGACACTGCGCCTGGGGGTGTTCCCCGGCATGACGTACAGTTTGGCTGCTCCATCTGCATCGTGCACGCCAACCATGTCAACGTACTCGTTAGCTTGAGCTTCGTGAGTGAAAGTCTTGCTCATTGGTGCGCAACTACAGCACTACTGTATCAGACAACAGGTGCGAAAAATGCAGTCTGTAGAAACTTGAAGGTTAAAAAATACAGTAATGTTAGGATTGTAAATGAACATAGCTGTAGATCAGGGGCGTAGCGTCAATGGATGTGGGTGATGTGTTGCATACCCTGCCAGTTTTCCTTAGTTAACTTTTCCTACTATCTATATACTAATCCAATTGGTGTAATGCTTGCTGAGGAGTATGTTTCGAACAACAACCAATGAATTAGTATTGTTAGTGTATCACGTCCAGCATTGAAACGCTCTGGTGGTTGTGCTTGCCTCACGCCAGTCAACGTCAAACGATGTGAGCGCGCAGTGGATGTGACGCAGCCAAGTGCATCTCGCTTGTTAATGTTTAAGGTTTAAAGCTGAGTTTTTCGGTATTTTGTTTGGCAGTGAAGGTTAATTTCATATTTTTAACTTCTTCTGTAAGTATCAAAGTACAACAAGCAGCATTTTGAACGGTAATGTGTCGGAACATAGGAGAAAAATACGCCAGGAAACCGAAGGCAGGGTATGTACATTGCTCATGTGCTTCCGTGTGGTTTGGCACGAGGAAAACACGTGCTGTAGAGAGAACGCTGCATTTCCTGTAAACCTACAGCTCCGATGGAATCGGAGTACTTGTAATCAACAAACTGAGAATGCAGCAATAAATTTTGGGAGTGATTTTTCTGTTATTTTAATATTTACCAGTTGGTGAATTATAAAGTTCTATGAAACCTATAAAAATTGTGAAAAAATATATTTTGTCAAAGTTGATCATTTTTATTTTTTAAACTAAAACATTACAACATTTCTGATCCGAAAATTCCTTTGAGATTACTTATCTATAATAGAATAATACTTAAAATTATCAAAATTTCGAAATCTTCATCGTGTGTAGCATTTCAGGTGCGCTGCCAGAAAAACAGCTAGAAAAGATAACAAATTTAAAGATATTGCAAAGAAACTTTGAACGTATATTTACTCCTTTCATATATTATGTCTGATATGATTTTGAACAAAATTCGCTAATAATTGTAGAATTTAGGAATTTTACCTATGCGTACCCTGAACACGAGTTCAAAGTGCTTACCCAAGACCACATACCACGCTACGCCATTGCTTTAGATGTTAAATTGTTGACTTCATGATGACAATAATGTGGTTGCATTGGCAACATTTATACTTAGAGCGTATACAAAATGCGGGCGGCGAAAGTGACTGAACTGCATAACATTAAAATTTGGGACACTTACAAATGATACACCGATATTGTGTACAGAACTGTCAAGAGTTATTATTTCAAACAAGTTCACTTAATGGTGGGTTCCGAGTAAGAATGACAAACGGATAACGGTTATAGGTAACTGCCGAAGTTACAGTGCGTTAACGGTTACATGTTATGATGACCAGTAACAATTAAGGCATTTGTTTTCATTGTTATCACGCTTGCGTTACATTAATAGTTACCAGCAATGATTAGCTGTAGCTATACTTCAATATGAACGATGTCGACATAGGCTTGTTCTGTCATTTGAAGCAATCTAAAAATAGTTTCTCTAGCTGCAACATATCAACACTTTGATATGGTGATTTATGATCACAAAATGCATTCGCACTTGCTTCTACATTTCTGCACATTCGCAATTTGTTCATTTGAATTGTGCTAAACGTGATCCTAATATACACATCACCTGATGCAGACAGAGGAAAGGAAAATACATCACTATTGTCAACATAAACATGGCTGAAATTAAATCATAAATAAAACATTCTTGTATGACGTTACATACCGAGCAGGATGGCTCAGGTGGTAACCTCTCTGTGACCCACATTCGGGAGGTCGTGTGTTCGTTCTCCGTGGCCGATCTTCCTGACCCATAATTTTTTTTCCCGGAGGTTTCCCCGGGTCGCGAAGCGAATGCTGGGAAGGATTTAAATATCCTCCGAATTTCCTGTCCCTCCATTTCGTTACATTAATCATTTCATTTCACCCTTGACACCGTTATGTTTCTTTTAGGGTTGGAAGCGTTGGAGAGCGTCGCGGCAGCAGCACGACAGAGGGAACAAATGCGCTCAGGAAATCTCGTCCCCAGGACTGGAAGGTGAGTCTGCTGGTTTCCGGGGCCCCCATGGGATGGTACAAGCTCGAGGGAGGAGGGGAGACGGTTTCCGAGCCCCGCGCCCCTCTTTGGAGTACGAACACCAAGAGGTGGGAGAGGAACCGGGCTGAGCCTTGGAATCAGTAGGCCAGCGCCTATCCAACTGAGTCAATCACACCAACAAGAGAACATGAGGATGCGGAGGAATAGATAGCATGGCCGCGTCCTGGCCGAGTTAGACCCTTCGCCTCTCACCTTGGCTCCCAGGCGACTGCATGTGGGATTTTGGTGGACGAAGCAGCACACGGGCGGGTTTCCTCCGGGTTCTCCGGTTTCCCCCGGCATCTCATTCTACTAGTGATTCATCTTCATTCAATGTGTCATCAGTGTCACCGCCTGCGGGCATTAAACACTACCAAAAGAAAATTGATGGGTAGCACAAAAAAGGACTACCGACACTCAGCAACAGCCAGGGCCTTGTTATATGAGATGCACATTTTAACGGCAATAAATATGGTAGAGGGCTAAGCGGAAGTGCCTCTTAAGGGGTTCTGAAATCTAATTTGTATATTAGGAAAAGTAAATCAGTTTTAAGTATTAAATATGACTTTGTAAAGAATTGAAAATGTAACGTAAGTAAATTATTACTATTACTGTTAGTATTGCTATTACTACTACTGTTACTATTATTACTATTATCATTCATATTATTACATTACTGTCATTGTTATTACCATCATCACTATCCAATAATTTTTACATCATCGTGGATAAAAGGGACAATTGATACAGCTTTGCCGAATTTCAATAACATACAGCCATTAGGTAACTCAATTTGTTCACTTGTTTACAGTCACAGGTTGTGAAATGCGCTTTGCAAGTGCTAACTATGGAATGTAATATGAAGGCAAACAAGCTGTTTACAACAGCCTGCATTTCCTTTGAAGTACTGACGCAGCAGAGAATCTTACGGAAATGAAGTCGTTTACCGTGCTCAAAAAACTCATTTGCTTCCATTCGTTTGTTAGAATCTAAATCATATTCTTGCACATTTACCTAGACTGCAGTTTTCACAAGCATTCATTTGTTTTTGTTTTTCATCATTCTCTTGCAGTTATCTGAGAGGTTCAAATATGGCACTTACTGAATGAAAGAAAGAAAAACAATCTCCACACGTAAACTTGAAAAGTAAACAAGAAATAATGACTAGATAAATAATTCTAAAGTATTTAATTAAGAACTGCTAACATACTGCACATAAAAATAAATGCTTTAGTAAACTTTAGTTTGGTGCAGTTCTTTTATTTTGGTGCAAATATGGTTTATTTATTACTGTAGTGTACCAAAATTACTACCCAACTACTAAATATTTGTGCATTTATTTCATTGACATAATAGTACTACATATCTTGCACATACTAAGTCCATTGCATAGTTTGGGATTGACGGACTTTCTAAAAATCTTCATGTCGCATCCTTGGAAGATACAGAACGTAAATATTAAGCTAGGGATTTATCCCACATTTCGTTTATATATATTTTAAAGTATTCGATATGTTCACTTTTTAGACTTTGTTTTTTCTTAAGTAATTTGCCAGTAACATGCATACGGAAGATGGAATCTACTAGTTGTCAATGTCTTCTCGTCCACTAAACCACGTTAGGAGCGAATTTCAACGTAAAAATCCGAAAAAATTAGTTGTGCTTCGCTAACTACGGTAGGTGAGCATAACCTTTTGCCATGAAGGTTAAAGGTGCTGTATAGCACCTTTAAAAATGGCCCCGCATGAAAAATAATTCACCGTGTGGGGGAAGGATTGTGACATCTTGTGATAGAACCCAAATTTCGAAGTTTTAACCATTTTTGGTTAAAAACTCAGTAGGGTCTCCCTTTAAGGATCACAAAATTCAAAAGCAATTGGTGTACTTGAAGATTCTGGTTTACACTACAAATGAATATTACTAATTGAGTCCTGCCGTTTATGCCTGTCGTCTCATCCAGTGCTAGAGAGTAGTTTACAAATTCGCTAACTTCATATTGAATATCGTTTTTAATTACTTCAGCAATTTGTAACACTCTAGTCTTGTCATGTTAGGAGATAAACATATTTGAGTACCGAATCTTCTTGTTAGGAGGATATTATTTTAGCAACATCACAGACAGGAATTTATAAACTTTACATATGGAAAAGGTTCCATTGCTTTTCCAACTTTCCCAAGTTATATAATGGCTTGTAAGCAGCTGCTTTTAAATCATAGTAGGAATTTGTATATTGCCATGCCTATCACATTTGCTAGAGTGTGCTTCCTTTAAGTATCGTAACGCTGTTATCCATTCCTGTGCTAAAATGAAATCGCCATAATAATCGACTCCACAGATTTATGTACTAGTACAGTTATACAGGAAATCAAATTATGACTATTACATTCATAGCATACATGGATAGCTTCCTAAAGAAGTGCCAAATTGTATGGACCACGACGGTGGCCAGTTTCAGCATCTCCTTTCATAAATTGGTAAGTAAAGCCTTTAAAAGTAGCTGCATGGTTTCATCCGCGCTGTTCTATGACAGTGGCAGTCGGCGACGAGCGCCGAGGACGCGCACAGGCAAAACACAGTGCAGCCAGTTCGGAGTCTTTTGGATCACCCGTTATAATTCAATATGAATTCTTTAATTCACACACCAGTAGGCAATAAATTTGCCTGATACCTGAGCATGACTTTTGTGAATTTCACAGACACCCAATAATATTTTGGAGCACAATAAACATCTCACATTATGGTCTTTACCACAGAATATATATCTCCTCTTATTCAGCTCTAAATTGAGCTTTCGTGGTTTTGAAAACGTTGCAGTCAGTAGAACGCGCGGTACTCAGAACCAACGCTGATATTGCTGGTTAAGCTGAAGGGGGTTCAGCAAGGAGAGGGGTGTTGTGCCGTAGAAGTTGCTTCACAGTTCAGGCACTGCTCTTGGGAAAAGAGAATTATTCTAGCTAAAGAAAAATGACCAATCCCAGCCGGGAATCGAAACCGGACCTCTGGATTGAGAAGTCAGAACGCTGACCGCTCGACCGTACAGACAGTCTTTGAGTTTTTGCTCCAACTGCTACCAATTTCTTCGTATCTCTGGATTTCAAGCAACGTCAGTTACGGTAACACCACTGCACTGCCCAATAACATGAATAAAGCATTTTTGCATCAATTTAGACAATCGTCATTATTTTCAGGATAAAGAGTTCTCAGTTCTTATTAGGAAACTGACACTAGCATATTGCGCAATGCGAATAATTTTGTCATCTTTATTTAAGCCTCCACTTGTGAGAATAGCATAAGTTGAGAGGCGAGTGCATGTGTGTTATCTTGCAGCTGAAGTGTTGCGTGGTATGAACTGACAACTGTACAAAAACAGACTCTGTGAAGTAGGTATATTATGTATAGCACATTACGTGAGTACATTCCACGGCAGTGAGTGAGGTTGCATTTCCTCTCCTGGCCTCCACTCAAATAGAACTGTTAGCGTAACAATTTTAATGGCCCGTCTAAAAATACTGCATCGCTACGACGCCCATGTTTCCTTTCACTCAAAACTTTTTATTCGGGCGCCAGCGTGCGTCCCTGCACTCGGCAATGACGCCGTCCAGAGAGTTACATCCAAATGTTACGCAATACTTCCACTACGCAGTTTCACGTAGTGCCAGATTCTTTACGTGTACAATACTCAACAAGTTTGTTGCATCACCTACTCAAAAACATCTGTCAAATCACATTTCAAAAGCCATATAATCAAAGAGTAGGTATGTATTTCATAAATAATTAGATAAACTCTGTTTAGAAAGCATTCACTTATTAATGTGATGATATTCATTCCATGTTCTTAACCATCCCTCCCATATCACAGCCCTCCCTCCCCTAAGTCACACGTCGCGCTTGCCGCCCATTTATATTTCTCACATTCGTTTCATTTTAAGGCCACTACAATAATTATAATTAAGAACATACGGTATTTATATTAATTTTCCGTGTACATATGTCCGCTTAACCCTGTAAGTGCTCAAGAATTACAAATGTTTCCTTGCTATTATAAAAACAGATCGTACAAGGATAGCATATTGGAAAGGGTGGCAAGTCTGGGATATTTTATGGACGATGAACGTAGTTAAAACATAGTATGCCCACCTAGTGTGGGGGTAGCGTGTCTGCCTCACGTTCAAGAGGTCCCGAGTTCGAATCTCGGTTAGGGTGAGCTACTTGGATAACGTTTATTTTCCCGGGCCTTTCCCTTGTCCTGAAAGATGAATATTGCGTAAGTAACCCCTATGGACCCCGAGCTCATTTGCGCATCATTTACCCCATTTCGTTCATCGTGCGATATGACCTAACCGGTTAAAGGACGTTAAACCTAAAATAATAGTAGTAATTGAATTGAAATATTTAATTCAAATGACAGCTTGAGAAAGTCATCTGCTATGAGAAAGGAGCAATTATGTACTTCTGCAGAAATAGATAATAGGAGCAAGTTGAATTTTAATAAGGTAGATACTAGGTCCAATAATACAATAATAATTATACTAACTGTACTTCCACATTAAATGTGTTAAAATACATGTTTGATTGTAACACTTTCAGTTACAGCATACTTTACTATTTTGTCCACACGAGTATTAAGTTTTATTTTGTTTCAAGGGCAATGAGATTAGATTCGTACTAGAAATTGCTCTCGTCGTCGTTATGGAAGTGCGGTACAAGTGAATAATCAGAGAACGAGCTTCACGAAATCCAGTTATTTTCTACACCCAAGAGTCTCCAATATAATTAAGGCATAGTATTCCTTTCGATAGTACAGATTAGTAGAAAAACCGATTTGGCGAACGATTATCCACACTGGGCTGCATCAAATCGTAAATACACATTAAAAAATAAAAACGATTTTAAGACGATGAATTTTCTGACGTTGGGCATCTCCAGAGAATGACTCCTGGCTGGTTAACAACTAGACTGGACCACGGTCTACAAGCCCGAAATCTACCATCTATTGGATTAACGCCGGCCGCGAAAGCCTACGCATGATTTTAAGACCCTTTTCTGCAATAATAAATAGGTATATCAAAAGCAAGAGAATTTAATATAGTTACATAACATAATAGTTATACTAATATGATATACAATATAGTTCATGACGTACATACGCACTGTGAAATAGATAAAACACGCAACACTGAATGTAGGAAATTCAACTTCCTGCCAAAGCAGCACGAATGGGAAGTCGACAAAAATACTATCACCGTAAACAAATATATTCCTGATAACTATTCGTTTATCTGGTAATAAGCAATATTTAATGAAGAAACTATTGGAGGTGGGTACGCTGCGCCGACTGTGCCATTTTTGCAGTTTCATTTAAAGAAGAAATGCCTACTTGTAGTTATCTAATCACTGAATGTCACTTGAACGGCCTATTATTTAACGACGGAATAACTAAAGATTCAACAATTAATTACAGAAAACACTTTTCTTGCAACTCAGCACCTATCCACCTAGTACCGTAACTTCATAGTTTCAGCGAAAGGTCAGCAGTAGGCCATATTACCTATAATTTGTTAAGAGTAAATAGAAGTCTAACTTTCCTCCAGCAGTTATTTAGCAATACTGGACACGAAAAAAATCGATGACGCGTATTGAGAAAGATTGCAATAAAATATTCATACCTTGTTGCTCCGCCACTGGCTCTGCCTGAAACAAGATTCATCTCCGCAGAGCCATTTTGTGATTGGTCATGCTCAGCTGGATCACTTAGTTCCGGGAGCATAGCCCTAAATTCGGTACAGGACTGGATCGACCGGGTGAACGGTGTTCATGAAGCAAGTACCCGCTGCGATACGCCAAGCCTATCATTTATTATAGAAGACAAATGCTCCAAATGATTAACTGCTTCACTCTGGCATATCTTTCTCCACCCGCCATCTTATAACAGAAGCATTCGTTCACACTCTCAGGCAATCCAATAGTTATGCTGACAGGTAAAGTGATGCTCGCGCTGTTGCCAACGCTATTAAAGCATTCCTCCTCTGATACACACGCGATTAAAGTTTGTTTTTCTTTAAAGGTATTACCGGAGCATTCACCATTCAAAAAAAAAAAAAAAAAAAAAAAAAAAAAAAAAAAAAACAGAATAAACACATTCAGCAAAGCATGCCACTGTTCGACCGCCAGTTATGTCAGCCACGCAGCTGTTTTTCAGTGCTGATTGTGGTTTACACAGGGTGCTTAATATTCAGCAGGGCTGATGTCTGGTTTACACAGGTGCTTAATATTCAGCAGGGCTGATGTCTGGTTTACACAGGGTGCTTAATATTCAGCAGGGCTGATGTCTGGTTTACACAGGGTGCTTAATATTCAGCAGGGCTGATGTCTGGTTTACACAGGGTGCTTAATATTCAGCAGGGCTGATTGTGGTTTACACAGGGTGCTTAATATTCAGCAGGGCTGATGTCTGGTTTACACAGGGTGCTTAATATTCAGCAGGGCTGATGTTTGGTTTACACAGGGTGCTTAACATACAGCAGGGCTGATGTGTTGTTTACACGGAGTTCCAAACATACAGTAGGGCCGATGTGTTGTTTACACAGGGTGATATACATAAAGGCTAATGTGTGGTTTATACAGCGTGCTTAACGTACAGCAGGGCTGATGTGTTGTTTACACCGGGTGATAAACATACAGCAGAGCTGATGTGTTTACATAGGGTGCTAAAACTACGGCAGGGCTGATGTGTGGTTTATACAGGATGCTTTATATGTAACACCGAACGAGATGGCATCAGGGAGGTCATAAGTTCAAGTCACGTGTCAGACAGTTTATCATCGTATTCTCTTATCAAAATGCACAGAAGTAAGCAAAACTGAACAACGATTATATCTTCAGGAATAAATACTACAAAAATCGTTATATAAATAATTAGCATCTTGGGTAGCACTAGCTTAGACAGTATCTCTAGTTGTCATTGGCAATATTCCTGAAAGGTGTGACTGGAATGTTTTCTTGGTTTCAACTTATATCACCAAATATAGGTTTGGATGTTCAATATCCGATCCGATACTTAATCGCAGAATGAAAAATAAATGAAAAATGGTGATCTCTATGACGGCCAACTTCATCAACCATTTTCTGGGAAACAACTATTTAAGTTACGAGAACAGAATTTTTACAGGATATAGATACCTTCTAAATTTGCTTATCTACTTTCACACCATTAAGTAGTTTATTAAGACCATCTTTTTCTCTCCTAATTACAGGTGTATTAAATTTTGTAAACACTAAAAGGTTGGAATGTTTTTATTATTTCACTACTTCAATTAGCAAGCTTCAATAGTTACTAAGAAAACGAGCCCCATATATCGGTAATATCATTCATTGCTCTTCAAAGCAAAAATGCACAAAATAAGCCACCTATATTTACAAACTAAAACTCACATTGCTTTGAGGCTGCTTTATTTAAAATCTCCAAGTTCTAGAGGAAATCACTTCCTAAAAGATGAGCTAATAGGTGCCTCTCTGGTGTAAAGAGTATAGCAGTTTTGATTATTCTTTTATTTTTCCTATGAAGTGTAGGAGAATCCACACGCACACTGCACACTCCTAAAAGGATGATATACTGTGACGCCGGCCGACGGCAGCGGCAGCACAGCAAAGGCTCGGGGCCCGGTTGCCCCATACCACTGGCGGTGCGTGTATCAAAGGCACTCAAGGTTAGGCTGCCTCGAACCACTGCGTATGAACACGTGACAACAATTAGAGCGGCAACATAAAGCATGTGTTAGAACCTTCGTGAATCTTCTGGCTGCCGCCAAGTTCCAGAAAAGGTTAAGCTCGAGAAAAATATGGCTACGTCATCGCTGATAAAACAGCTTGCAGAGCGCGGGAGTCAGTTTTTAGTTTTAGTGTGTGTGTCAGTCGTCGTAAGAGAACAATTATCGTCGAAAGAGAGGTAGCGAAGCACTTTAATGAGTGTTGATTGATTGTATCGTCCGAGTTAGTTTTTGTACGGCAAAGAGAGAACTGAAAGACAGAAAATTGTGTGTTAAGGTTACGAGAATACAACAGCTGTGAGCTATAATATCACGAAGGAATGTAGATTGTGTTAACGTCAGTAAAACAACCGTGCTGTGGTGTATTCAGTTAGAAGAAAATAAAGTGCGAAAAAAATGACTGGACTGGATTTTGTAATTTTGTCACAATACAAACAAAATTAGATCTGAAAATTCCAATTTACAAAACTACAAAAAGAATGTCATTTTTGGAAACTTTTGTGGTTTACTCTCGTACTGAATAATAATTCTAAAAATGATACGGAATTAAAATGTAAGAAGCGATTCAGAGTGGGCAAAAAGAATCGCCTCAGTTTACAATAGCGCAAGCGGAGCTGCGGGTTTCACCAGCAAATACTCAAACACTTGAGGCAGATATCCCAGGATTGCTTCACGGACAGACTCGGAAGCGAAAGCACCCAATTGTACTTTCATCACAGTCATGTTACCTCTTTTGTAATCGTTTTTGCAGGCTCATGTTGTTAAACGTTAAACAATGAGTCACTGTTTTAAAAGCCCATCAAGGATCGTGCATCAATAACGTTTATCCTCTACCAGGTCAAGATACTAGCAGACTTTTTATACTTCATTCTCTTGTAAATAACGACGGATTAATGACATCATCTCCATTACGCCGCGTAACGTTTACGGACTTCATCCCACTCATTGCTAACAAATTAATAAAGCTAACTTGCCAAAGAAATAGCACGAAAATATGTCCAGATTTATTAAAAATTGCTCGCCTTTAGTTTAACATGAACGTTTAATTTCAACAAACTTGCTATGTGGGGTTACCTTAAACTAACCCGCGGCGCAAGAATCCTTTCCGGGCCAATGCCTACCGCCTGGCCGCTGCGTTCCCAACCTCTGCACACCACGGGCGTTATGAGTAGAGTGCAGTACTAGAGGGTAGGACGTGGTCAGCGCCCTGGTTCCTTCCAGCTGGTGTATGTGGTCTTCGCAACCAGGGACCGCTACTTCTCAATCAAACTAGCTCTTCAATTGGCCTCTCAGGGACCTAACGAGGCTGAGTACAACACGCACCAAGTCCCCCCAACCCCCCCACCCCCAGCGGGAGAAAATTCCTACGCTGATATCGAACCAGGGTCCCCCGCTTGACAAGCAGCAGCGCTACCACCACGCTAAGGAGACTGCCACACAAAATCAATGCCTTTGCGGAAGTATCCCTGCGTGTTTCAACGAAATATTCCAACTTACTTGACGTAAATGGGGATATTTCCCAAAATCAATGTTTATCAAGAGCGTGCGATGATTTAGGGCATGCGTGACGCATGGCGGTCACAGAATGAAATTTACAACGTTCTTTACTGCCCAGATATTTATGCGCTCCTACATAACTGTCAAAGAGAGCCTCCTTTGAGGAATATTTAGTGAAGCTTAATAGATTCAAAGTTGGTTCATAATAAGTAATTGTTCTTTCACATACCTATACTGTGTGTGCAATCACACTGAAAAGTTCAATAAAGCAACAGTCAGGACTTGAACCACGAATCTTCAGCTTTCTCTCCACGAACGCATTCACTGTATTACCGGAAAAGAAATTTATTAGAAGGTCTTTTGTGCTGAGTCTGTTTTTGTCCAGATATCTGATATGCTACACTCACATGACTCTCTCTACTCACTGTTGTACAACCTAATCTTGAAAAAGTTTGTTCTTCTATGTAAAAAAATAAACCCCAGCGCAACAGCCCATGAAGGGCCAAGGCTTGCCGCCCAGCCGCTGCGACCCCCACCTCTGCCCACTACAGGCATCATTGGTGGGGTGCAGTACTGGAGGGTGGTGCGTGGGCAGCGTCCTGAGCCCTTTCAGCCAGTTATGCGGCCTTCTCGACCTGGGGCTGCTACTTCTCCAACAAGTAGCTCCTTAATTGGTCCGTGGGACCTAGCGAGGCTGAGTGCACCCCGTGCCAGACCTTCCAGCGGGAGAAAAATTGTCATGCTGGTACCGGGGATCGAACGTGGGTCCTCCGCGCCAGAGGCAAGCGCGCTACGGAGGTGGTCGTTTTTCTATGTACGGCATGTTAATCGAAGTAAACATTTGCAGAAATTCTTCTATTGCGTCTTCTCTTGTAGGTGCAACCGGCTTAGGTGAATACAGCAGGCTTTAAGCGATAGTCAAATCTTTTAAGACCTCTCTCTCTCTCTCTCTCTCTCTCTCTCTCTCTCTCTCTCTCTCTCTCTCTCTCTCTCACGCAAGCAAACGCACACTTTTTTTCTAAAAATGCTATTTTTGTTTGAGAGGTCCTCGAAACATATTTTCGGTGAAATCTTGATATCGAATTTTTGGTTGGAGTTGCCCTACTTACTACTGAGCGAGATGGCTCCGTGGTAACGTGTGAGACTCACATTCAGGGGGTCATAGGTTCGATTCCCGTGGACGACCTTCCTGACCCATGGGTCTTTTCGGGGATTTCCCTGGGTCGACAGATGGATGCTAGTAAGGATAATTACATCCCCTGAATTTCCTGTCACTCCATTTCGTTTCATTAATCATTTCATTCGTACTTCATCCGTTGATTCTTTCAGGGTCGAATGGTCAGCTTGGCAGGGTTGATATGCGCACAGGAACACTTTCCGTCCTTCGTTGTACGAAGGATCTGGGTGGACAACCGCGCAATGGCCCCTGTTGTTGCTATGGAAATGGCTTGAGGAAGCTTGCCTCTAATTGGTGCCTCCAGTGGTTGCTATGAAACCAGGGTATTGCTTTAAACCCCTCCCGCCTCACTGCTAACTTCTCCAGTTTTGATCTTTAGATCTAACAAATGAAATTATTCTGCATAAACAACGGTGTATAAATACTTTTTTCCATATTTGAATGCATCACGCCAAAAGGTAGTATGTTTTAAGGTTTTCTCAACAATCATGCATTACATATCACTACGCGATACTCTACTCAGCTTCGACTGCTAACACTGGTCCCGTTTGTCCTGGATTTTGTAACAAATGATGAAATATGATTGCAATAATTAGACACCTGAAATAAAACAAAGGTCTACGCAACAAACACTAAGCTTCTCCACCAACAAAGAAGGCAAAATGTGTGAAATTGGCCAGTAAGATCACGCTGTCGGTTTTCTGTGATGTCAAAGCTGTGCTGCTAATTGATTATCTTCCTCCTGGAAAATCTGTCACCGGAGCGTAGTATCATGCTTCCTACCTCCTGGACCATAAATATGAGACAAGGGCCAGCTTTGGCAAACAAGGTCATCTTCCATCAAGGCAATGCTCGTCCTCATACATGAGTTGTTAAAAAGACGAAAATCAGCGAAGTGAGGTATAATTTGCTGCAGCATCCACCTTATTTCCCTGACTTAGATCCATCAGGTTTCCTCTGTTCCCTATCCTGGACAAAATACTTCGTGAAAAGAAATTTCGTTCACTGAAGAACTTAAATCTTCGGTTGAGGCATATTTTGCAGGTCTGAAGGAATCCGACTTCCTTGCGGGATGAACTGCATTGGTAGTAGGGGAGACTAGGTTGAAAAATAAAAACAATTTATGAAACCTGGGGCATTGTACTTCATTCCGAGAACTTTCCATACGACCGAACCCTCGTGTATTAATCAGATAGTGTCTAAGTCTAATCTCTTCTTCTTCTTGTTCTTTCTGTGATTATCCTTCTCGTCTGAAGGACTTGCAAGTTAGCATCTAGGGGCAGATACCCGTCAAGGAGAATATCAAGGATCCGTCACCAGCCCGAAGCCTAGTATGGGGTGAGGGAGGGCATAATACAATGATGGTGAAATGGATGAAAGGAAAGGTGATTATACACCAAATGGTGAAATTTTGGCGGTGAAACCCAGAGAAAACTCGCCCAGACGCCGCTTTGTCCATCACAAATCCCACAGATGTACCTGGGATTGAACCCGAGCCACCTTCTTGAGAGGCGACCGGTCTAACTGCTCCTCCACGGCGCCGCCCCCGCACAGCAAATTGGACGCTGCTAAATAATGGAACAACATAATCCAATTAAAATGCTTTATTTTGTTCCACGATCAGAACTTTACAATGGCTGCCAAAGACCGTTTATTGAACTAAGGTACGATAATTATTTTTGAGCTGAATGACTGAACATAACGACAGGCTAACTTGAACTTTTATGAATGACAGTGGAACTTGGATAATTCGAAGTTGAAGGGACAAGAAAAAAGATATTCGAAATATCCAAAAATTCAAAATTACAAAAGCTACGTCTAAAATTGACTTTTAAAAAAGCATATATCCATCAGGATTTTCCGTTTGTCTCATTCTTTTCGACTGTTTCCATTTTCACTCGAGGCACTGCTTAAAATGTTCTCCTTATTCTTTATATAAGTTGACACAGTGTTCGGTGGTGTCCCATATTCTTTTGCGATTTCAGACTTTTCCCTCAAAGCCTTTTCAACTTCTCCAATGACGGCGACTTTTTCCACAAAAGTTATTCTTGTATTGGACACGCGGTTTACTAAGAGACATAGTGGCATTGATTTTCAACACATGAACAGTAGGAAGCTCAAGCGACAACTAAAGGCGCACGCTTTTTAAACAAGGGGATGTGGGAGCAGGTATAGAAGCTCAAGGTCGGCAACTAGGAAAGCTTTTCCACCCCCCAAACTGCATTCCCACAAAACAAACAACCCCAGAGCGGTGGCTTCTTTTACAAAAACACATGGACGAAGTTATATTCAATTTCCGCGTGTAGATTAATTTTCGACTGACATTTCTAAACAAAAACTTCGAATTAAGGAAAATGATATTCGAATTACATATGATTTCTTTTACATTGCTTTAATACAAACTTCAAGGGACCAAGAAGAATCTTCGAATTATAAACGTTCAAATTATCCAAGTTCCATTATATTACAATTCACATAGTGATCTTTGAGATTATCTGCATTACTTCATAATACTTCTAATGCAGGAAGATTATTTTCAATTAGCAGTAGTAAATCAGCAACAGAGAAAATCTTGAAAGGTTTTACTGTTAGCGTTATTCCTATTAACCTCAAGTGAAAAGAACAGAAAGCTACCAATATTGATTCAGAACTGCTTGAAGGTTACAGTACACATATATGTATTTTTGTGGTTTAGTATTTTGTTCCAATATTAGCAGTAGGTGGAATGTTAAATACACCAGCAACAAGGACCACTGTATGTGGTATGCTTCTTAAGACTGCTTTTTGTTTCTTTTGTTAGCATATTTACGGCAGTCCGCAAACACATTTGAATGTAGACCATTGTTGAATTCCCAGACCAACTAAATATTATGTAAACATCCAAATATTCATGCAGTCCTCTGCGTAAAAAGAAAGGCACATACTTTAAGGTTCAATGCCATTCTTAACGACAAAGCGCTTACAGGACCGATAGGCTTTTAGTGCCAGCCGTGATATGATTCCCTGACTACCCATGGCAATTTGTTCCTGATTAGAATGACTCCCATGGTGGTCATTTCATTATGTTAATTTAGATTAAAGGCCTCCCCTGGGGTATCATTCCCCCAATTCAACTGCACCCTCATCACCAGGCTAGCCATTACTTGTGGGCGGCTGGACCTGAGAAGACAGACAGCTGCAACTTCACCGTCAAAGGGAACAAAATCAGATGCTTCACATTCACATGACTTTTCCTTCACATTACCGTTTATTACTTTCCCCACTATGTACCTAGTTGCTACAGAAGGTACTGTATTCCACCAAACAATTCTATATAAAGATTTCAACGAAAATACATGTTTCGAGGAACCTACATAAATCCAATAAAAATCGTTTTAGTTCCTCTGCTACCCACCTACAGTAGGAAAAATCTGGTGTGTTGCACTCATAACTTCCTCTACTATTGTATTAGCCGTTCTTACAAACGCTTATTCCACTACATTATGTTAATTTAGATAAACATTTGCGGAAAATATCTTATTGCAGGCGTAATATAGGAGTACAGTAGGCTTTAAGCCATAATCATATCTTTTTAAGCTGGTCGGCTTTGAAATTTCGTCTTCCTCGCATGACAGAGATGAAGAAATCAATAACGACTTCCCATTTGAGAAAAGTATAAGTAATGGAAATTTCAGACAAATAACAAGAGATATCTCGCAAATGGTTTACTTAAAGTGTTTGACATTTACTGTGTGTTTTAACGAGATCTACATTTTTGTGCAGTAAGATTTGTCTATCTCTCACAGTTTATCA
The DNA here is from genome assembly GCA_030765045.1 of Tenodera sinensis. Taxonomy (NCBI): domain Eukaryota; kingdom Metazoa; phylum Arthropoda; class Insecta; order Mantodea; family Mantidae; genus Tenodera; species Tenodera sinensis. Next base: position 268,881,296 of record CM060964.1, read on the forward strand.
GTTATGCAAAAGTAATCCAGACTGAAGAAGAAAGTTATTTCTAAGAAATAACTTATGATTTTGATTAAAATATCACGAATTTAAGATGTCTGCATGACAAATAAAATGCATGTATTAATGTACCTTGGGAATGTACTTTGAAAGAATCGGAAAGATTATTACGTATATAATTTTGTATAATGGGTACGCCAAAGGAGATAAGAGATAAACAAAAACGTACTGCGAAAAAAATGTAGATCTCTTCAAAACAATTTACCTCAATTAAGTTTTCTGTGGCATAAACCAAATTGAATTTTTCAAAAAGAGGTTTTATGAAAGTGTTGCCGGTATTCAGTTGCCCTGGCAATGCCATGTGAAGTGTATGCAATTGTATCTAACCATATCTGAGAATTATCGATTCCGCTTTTTGCATCCCTTTTCTGGGAAGTTTATATCTCGAATAATATGAATTAGAGAGCAAAATTGGCTTCCGTAGAAATTGTTTATAGTAGCTATATAAACATAAAAGGCAGCTACTTCTCCAAAGCTCCATGAAGAGAGAATAGAGATAAATAGAAAAAGAAGGCAGGGGCCAGAACTCCCACAAATCCATCGATGGTAGAAGGCGTTTTGCCAAACTTTTGGGCACTGGATATGAACAGCTCTCCCTCTCCCTCTCCACTTCATGGAGTTATGTTCAGAAACTGTGTTGATGAAAGGTCAGACTTGAGCCAACATATCGCCAAGCCTTGGTGATTCAACTGTCCGCAACACACACATGAGAATGCATCAGCAGTCATAATAACCCGTTGATATGCAACTGCCAGATAAGTTACTACTGTCTCAAATTTTCCGGATTGCTTGCTCTTGTCTCTCTTTGCTCTGAATGGGGTTTCTTATCAATAACGTAAGAATATGACCTTCTTATTGCCCTACAAGCGACCACGTTGAGGACGATAAGGTGTGTCGTATCTGCATTCCTCACAGCAAGACAGCTTTTGTCACAGCGGGAAAGGATAACAAATCAAATGGCTTTCTTAAGTCACCCTACCAAGTTTCAAATTACCACCTACAATTTGTAAACCTATTTCTGGACTAAACCTTAATAAATTGATTATAAAAATAACATCTTGCAGAGACTATGCTTTCATTTTGAAACAATTGAGAAACGTCTTTTAATTTTTCTATTGCGTGTAGTAAGTAGGGGAAGTATTGTATTGGACCCAAAAATTTTATTTTCAAAATTCACCGGAAATATATATTTTGAGGCCCCCTGAATCCAAAAAAGCATTTTTAGAAAAAGGTCCATGTGCGTGTATCTGTCTATGAACAGCATAACTCAAAAACGAAAAGTCAGTTAAAAACTAAACTTGGTATTGAAGACTAATAACTTTTAACGACGCGACACGAAGATTTTTAAGAAAAGCCCTCCACCCTAAACTAACCCTTACATGGAAAATTTTTCGAAAAATTTGATTTTCTCAAAAATGACTCGGAGGATTTTGATTAAAATGCTATATGTTTAAGATATTTTTAGGGTAAATGAAATGTATATTTGAATTTTCTGGCTATAACCCATTTAGTCCCGTTTACCCTTGATGAGTTTTGGATAACTGGTAAACCGTAAGAGATAGACCAAATCTTACTGAACAAAACTGCAGATCTCGTTAAAACACACAATTTGTGTCAACTGAACTTTTTTGTGAAGTGAACCAATGCGGAGATAGGTATTCCTTGTTATTTGTCACAATTTTGCGATACTTATAGACGTACTCAAATGGATGGTAGTTATTCAGTTTTTATCTCTTGGTTGTGCAAAGAGAACGGAATTTCAAAGTCACCGTAAGGTGATCACCATTAAAACATTTGATAATCGCTTAAAAGCTACAGTATTACTCTTGCACCTACAAGAAAATGAGCAATAAGATGATTTCTACAAAAGTTTATCTCGATTAACATGAAGTAGATAAAGGAATAGCTATTTGTGTAAGATTACAGAAAGTCATGTAAGTACAACTTATCAGATTTTTTAAATATTTTTATACCGCAGTAGTGGACGAATCGTCTGGAGCTACCTCCAGCAGACCACGGTAAAACAAACCGAAAAAACTTCCAGTTAAATTTTTAAATAGCTTTAACAAACTTTAATCGAGATCGATCTTTGCAAAAACAGATTCATTACACGAGGGGAATAGGGGAAATCGAATCGAGTCACATGTTTAAAATCGAGTCGTTGCATCCTGGCCTTGAAATTCCATGCTATTTTCATACCGGGAGAAACTGACTTGCGACAACACTAAGAAAACAAGGTATTACACATTCAAACCAACAATAATGGATAATTCGGAAATAGCTAATGTCAAAGTGAATTATTTAATATAAATTGTGTCTGCCGATTTCTAATGTAAGTTTTTCCGATTTAAATAAAGTTAGACTTTTAATATAAGGCACTGGCGAAATATCGTGGGGCTCTGATGGTTATTCTCTAAACATTGTCACGCAAGTGTTGTATGTCAGATGATAAAATATTGTCAGTAGAATTATTATAAAAACACCTGGTTAGTGATGGCTTATTTTGATTACGTTTAACCTTTAGAAGTCCTAAGCTGAGTCACGCGCCTCTAGGTCGATGAAATGAACTGATTCGTTGATTGCACAAGAATCCACCTACGCAATAGACCAGCCTTACAGGTGTGTGAAAATTACGGAACAAAACCCGCTTGTGTACTGTAGGCCTCTGACGAGCAAACGTCTAAGGGGTGTTCTGCTATCTGGAGGGGAAAGGGGAGACAGTAGCATATGGTAGCCCACCATGATGTCATATCTACATTAACTACTGTGTTACTCTCTCGAGGATGTGGTTGTAAGGAATGTATTTGATATCAACAACTCTAGTGTTTTCTGAGAAAGATTGCGGCTAGAATTTCGACATATCAACAACATTAAGGCCTCTTAGAAAACTATCTCTTGTGCGCAATGCTGGGATACTAACGCGCAACCTTTTCCATCATTGCGCACAAGAGCGTATGTTTTCTAAGATGCCTAATCCTTGCTCATATGTTAAAACTCTAGACCTGTGATGTCCAACCCTGTCTCTTTGGAGAAGCTTACGTAATTAGTTAATATCCCCCACCTCCTGTTCCAATCGGAGGGTGACTCAAGCCCATGGAATTTAGACTCACAAGCAGTCAGTATCCAGTGACGGATACATACAGACGGTTCCACGGCAGTTTCTAAGTCATGCCTTGAATTTTCTGGGAATGTCCTCAGAACACCTCTTCATTCTGGAGGACTTTTCCATACATGGCAAACAGTAGAGACAGACAAAGTCTTACTATATAAAAAATGTGGATCTCGTTAAAATAGACAATTTATGCAAAATATTTGTTTCCTTCTGAGTGAACCATTTCCGAGATATTCTTTATTATTTGTTTGAATTTACCAATACATATACTTTTCTCAAATAGAAATATGTTATTCTTCTTTTTATCTCTTGGCCTTGCAAAGAGAACGGAATTTCAAAGACATCGCATAGCAACCAGCTCTTAAAACATTCGACTATCGCTTAAAGCCTAATGTATTCTCACGTGCTCCTTGCACCTACAAGAAAATTAGCAATAAGCACGCTTTCTGAACATGCTTATGTCCATTAAAATGAAGTAGATAGAGAAATTAGAATTTGCAAGAATAACATGCATAAGAGTGAGTATAACTCTACATATATTTGTGAACAGTTTCTCCAAACTGAACTATATTAAAAGTCTGTATCGCAATGTTAGCGAGGATTACTTGGTGTATCTGCTAAGGCTATGCACTTCGACTATGTCATCAAATATTAATAGACTTCTTAAACGTAAGCAGTATCAAAGAAGTCGCTAATGAATACATGTTTATCACAGCTTTCCTAAAACAAATGCAACGTGCACGTAACCAATCCGCCACTGCAACACAATATGCGGCTGAGGGTTAATGAGAGGCACAGTCCGCGTATAATGGAATGAGGTAAACCTAACCTCGCCTCTTCCGCAAACGTTGGACATCGCTGCTCTAGCCGTTATGTTCCTCAGAAAACGCTAGTTGTTGTCAAACACATTGGTAGTCACATTCTCGTGAGAGGAACACAGTGAGTGTTTCCAACCAGTTCCTGTCAGGTGACGCGTACAGAGTAAGTGTCTCAGCGTAGCGTTGCACTAAGCAGTGCAAAAATATATGGTGCTGCTACTGCACTACTAAACTGACTTTCTTTGGTCCGTTGCTAAACAAAACTATGTCAACTGAAGCTCTGACAAAGTGATAACAATTATAAAGCTAATGTTACATTACTACAAGATATACGTGCATTATAGCTAATGAAATCTAATGGTATCCCTATCAATTATTTTCTTATTTTTATGATGTTCGGTTATAACATACCTTCTTCAAAAATTCGTTTTCAAATATACGTATTTGTTTCTAATTTTAAAATATATTAAGCCCACACACATACAAATGCAAATGTCAGTAACACATTAGCATACTGTCACTGTCTCATAGGCAGACCCAGGGGCTACATCTCTCCCCCTCCTCCGAAGTGGCGCTGGGGCGGGTTTCCTCCGGGTTCTCCGGCTTCCCCCGCCATCTCATTCCACCGGTGCTCCACCTTCATCCATGTATCATCAGTGTCACCACCTGCGGTGCCGTATGTAGTAAAAGCGGGCATTAAAATCTACAAAAAAGGCTTTTATATGCTTTTTTTTTATTGACAATAGCTTGTTGAATTTCTTCATTCCATATTCTTAGGCCATTTTTTCTTCTATACTTATTTCTTCTTCCGATTGCTGCTTCTACTGCCCCTTTGATTGATTTAATTATATTGGACCATTCTTTATCTATATCTTCTGCTTTTTTCGTATGTTCTTGGGCGAATGTTTAATCTTTCTTGATAAAGTCTCCTGATAATAGATTCTTGAAGTAGATTTATTTTGAAAACCGTTTAATTTTGTTCCTCAATTGTCCTTATCTCTGATTTTTTTTACATCTTGTTCATAATTCTATTTTCTAAATAAATAAATAGTGGTCAGAAGTTATGTCACATTCCCTGTAGAGCTGGTATGTGCAATCTGTTATATTAACTTTTCATTTACCATAAGTCTATTAATGATCTTTGGCCACGCGCATTCCACGTATATTTGTGAATATCTTTTGTTTTCAAAAGCGTATTTGTAATCTTAAGCTCATTAAAAGTTGCAAATTGTCCTAGTTGCTTGCCATTTTCATTAAAGTGGCCTTTTCCAAATTTTCCTACAATTTTACGTATAGGTTGTTTTCCAATTCTTGCACATAAATCTCCTGCAATGATCATATATTTATTTTTACTTTCATTTACTTCTTCTTGTAATTGTTCATAGAATTCTAAAACTTCCTCCTCCTTTCGCTCTTCAGGTCTATATACTCCTGTAACAACTAGATGCCCTCTGTGTATCTTAAACGTTACTTGTATTACTCGTTCATTAATAAAAGGTAGAATGTTCAATTCTCTTTGTCCATTTTTTCCATCAGTTAATATTGCTGCTCCTTTAGCTGTTCTCTCCTTTGACGAAGCCCTACTATAAACTCAAGCGTATTTCCATATCTTTTCAGTAATTTTTAATTTATGTTTAGCTTCAGTAAGTGCCTTTAAGTAATTGTTAAAAAACAAACTAATATTACAAAAACAAAACATTAAAATCACAATTAAGGATAAGGAATATTCATGTAACTTTTAACGCTACAATTCAAAGAAAAACAGACTGCTCCTGTAACATAAAAAATAGCTCCACATTAAAATCTCTACTTGTGGTCACACTTTGAACCTAACTACGCATTTATTATGCCCATTTTGTCATTTCTATCATCTTAATATTTGGGGAAGCATTAATTGCAAAAGCAAGTCTCAAGGCAGAGACTTTGCGTAATGCCAAATACACAAATAATTTCTGGGTAGGTTTGTGGATCAAGGCTTGATAAAAACTCACAATATTATCACTATGTGCCTTTTTTAGATCTGAGTCACAGCATAAATGAGTATGTTCTAGCTGAATTTCACCTGGAATATTCTTGATCAACAGATTAGGGCAAGGAAAAGAGATTCAGTTTAGATGTGAGAACTTCCAAATCTGAAAATGTTCCAACAAACTCCTCTAAGAGTGCATCCAATATGTCTCAATATTCATCAGTTTGTGTGCTTATATTAAGGGAAAACAAATGTGGAAGTGGCTTCGCTTTTTCCATGGTATGCACGTTGATTGACACTGTCCCAAGCAGAGCTAGCAGATACTGCTGTTACGGGCAGCGTGAGCCTGCTAAGCTCCAAAGCACTCAAGCGCACCGTTTGACTTCCCTGCCCTAAGGAAATTTTAGGTTCGTCTTGACTGTATTACCTTTAGAAGTGCATTTTAAATACGTCATGTTTTAACTAATCGCCACAGACTTCTTCTTCTACACATTATTCGTACTGAAATGGATATTCCTGATTTCCTCTTAATCATAGTGGACAATACAAACTTTCAGCACTATGTTATGAAAGCATACAAGAGCTCAAAGGATGTTAGGGCTCTAATATGCAGATGTTCTTGCAAGAGGTCATTTCACTCTTTCACTTCTTGTCGATCCCCAACAGTCAAAATTCTATATCATACGTATTGATGAACAAGATACGTTGGTCTGAACTACTTCCGCCCTGTACATATCCTCGTTGAGATTTGGGCATCTGTCCATTTGTAGCATACGGAGGGTTGATGAACTGCGACAATCTGTGGGGAAACATCCTGAGGTCTGTCACTAATGAACTGCTTAGCTCCGTGAACGGAAGCATAGTCTCTTGTTACTCCAGAACTTCACGCTACATTATCCACTGTTGTCCCCGTTAACCGATTACCAACGCATTCTTCCCTCGCTCTTATTTCTGGCACAGAAAAATATACGTTGGGAACATTTAAAAGAAAATGGCCATCTCAAGAGAGCTAAGGAGAAAAATCAAATATGTAGCAGTCCCATTTTAAAACCTATTCACACAAGTATTATTTTTTGTAATTCTGTTTAACCTGATAATTACTAGAAATGTTTTCATGTATGCACCGGAAAACAATGCAACGACTTGACATTTCAAAATATAAAGCTTAAAATATGGGGACATTCAAATAAAAAGAGGAAATATAAACGAAATGGCCAGCTTTTGCACAAAATGTATTTCATATACACTGTTTATCCAAAAGGAGTCCACATTTATCTTTTAGTAAGTTTTGGTATTATACAGAATGGAAGTGAAATGATCCGTCAGACTTTTAACAGCGAATTTCTAATGTGAATAACAAGAACTTCTAATACCAAAATGTTGAAAAGTTTATAGTTTTCTCAAAAAAAAAAAAAAAAAAAAAAAAAAAAAAAAAAAAATTACCATCACCTGGCTGAATTATTATTGATTGAAGGTTCTTGATTTATGGCTATATTCATAGAAAATTGAATAAATGGCAACTTTTTCCTTTGGCGTATTTCAATAGATTCAACGGTTTTTGTGTAAATTAAGTTTAAAAGAACCCACACTTTGTTGCCTTTTTGTTGCAATAAATTGTGGGTTTTTTAAATTTAATTTACACAAAAACCGTTGAATCTATTGAAATACGCCAAAGAAAAAAGTTGCCATTTATTCAATTTTCTATGAATATAGCCATAAATCAAGAACCTTCAATCAATAATAATTCAGCCAGGTGATGAAATTTTTTTGATGAAAATATTTTTTTCTAGAAAACTATAAACTTTTCAACATTTTGGTATTAGACTTTCTTATTATTCACAACATGAGAAATTCGCTGTTAAAGTCTAACGGATCATTTCACTTCCACCCTGTAATGTTCGATTTCACAGTTATTTAAAAAAATCATTTCAGACTTTTAAGATGCATATTTATTCATTATTACAGTATCTCAGACACACAAAATATTAATAAAAGCTATACAAAGCAATTCTTACGGCAAAAAAGGTAAAAATAACGCTTTTACATTTAAAGGGCGTTTGTGGAGTGCGACCTTCTTGAAAATCACCTACTGGCGGTTTTTAAAGATTGCTGAAGTGGTGATGTGACCCTCGTGTTAAAATGAAAGTGTGTGTGTGGGTGTGGGTGTGGGTGTGGGTGTGTGTGGGTGTGTGTGGGTGTGTGTGTGTGTGTGTGTGTGTGTGTGTGTGTGTGTGCGTGTGTGTGTGTGCGCGCGCGCTAAAAAGCTTACCAAATTTAATTTGAAATTAGGATCTCAGTTTTCGTTTTCTACCTTTGTTCCTCAGCCTGACACACATGGATCAATTTCTTCTGCCCTGATGCATTAGGCATTTCTGTATGTAGCAATCTACATATCTTGTTCGTGGCACCTTTTATGTGGCCTTCCAACACTTCTTTTCCCTACTGGTTTGTAATTATTAAAATGAAATGGTAATCACTATCAGTTCATTCTTTTAACGTGACTTATCCACTTAGTTTTATATTCTTTAGTTTTTTTTAGTTGGATTGTATATATTATGTAATTATTTTCTTATATTTTCATTTCTTTCGAGGTCTGTTCTCTTATATCCTGCCACTGCTCTTAAAAGCTTCATTTCGTTTACTTCGAGTCTCCTTTTGTTTTTCTCTGTAAAAATCCATGCTTCACTCCCATACAGTAATTTTGGCACTGACATTACTTTATAAAATTTTAATATTGTATCCTTTCTTGCTTTGTTTTTCAAACATGTTTATAGTGCCATTAAAATAGAAGTTTAAACGTTTCTGAATTGATGAATTTATTTTTTATATGATACATTAGATCACAAATACTTAAATTCGAACACCTTCTCCACAATCATTTCATCTAAAGAGTGATTTACGAAGAACTAGTACATTTTTTTCTTTAATTATTCTGTTCGAAATTCACTCAATGTCCCAATTAAGCAGAATGTTCTGGAGTTTCGATTGCCTGTCACTAGATGCGCAGATGTTCATGTTTATGTTTTATTCGTAATTGATTTGAGATTTTGTTCTAGTCAACGTGAAAATGGAGTACACATTAAGTGAACGACTCTTGCTTCTGAAGTAAACACTGGATTACGAATTCAATTACAGCTACTCAAAAGGCATGCCAGAGAGTATGTGGTGTTCGCAATCCTCTCCAAAGAAACGCAATACTGGGACTGGTAAATAAATTGGAAAGAACTAGATCTCTGGCGAGTGAAAGAGGCAAACATCGTTCATCTAGGCCAGGGATGTCGCCGGAGCGCATATGTGCATATAGGACGTATGCGCCGGGAGAGCATGCAGAAGGTTTTAGGAAGGAGTGTGCAAAAGACAACTGACAGTAACCATGAACGCAGCAAAGAATTACAACACTATCAAAGCATCCGTACAATGACCTAGATGTAATTACTTTTTACAAATTTTTCAGAAGTGCACAGTATCCAAATGTTCGCAAATTTGCAGCGCGAATTATAACAATACTCGCCAGCTCTTACGCGTGTGAACGGTTTTTATTTTCTTTCATGAAGCTAACAAAGCCAATATTAAGGGCTAAACTGTCCGTTAAGAATAGGGTGACCACTATTAGACTTGAGTGTAGATGTAGCTAACTTATATTCTACATGGGAATGTGACGACAATACAATATTATTTCCATTACAAACTGATTAATCCGTAATTTAGTGTTTTAATAAGTATATATTCTAACTTTATAGTTTGTTAGTGAAGATAACAGTATCCAAGTTATACTTTAAGTTAAGGAGAAATTTGAGTATTTTTATTTTGTGATAGCACAATCTATTTTCATTTATTGAAGATATCCATACATAATGTTAAGTGTTGTCCACTACTGGTTCTTACTCACTCCTATACATGCATGAGTATACTCCAGTCCCAGTAGCCAGCGAAGACACATAGCCAAGCGGTATGTTGCCTTGTGTCGACACTACTGTGCAGAGACCGCAACGTCATTTTGTCCATTCTTGCTCTTTTACCATCTCTATTCGCCTTAGGACGCCGGCACGCAAAAGCACGTAACACAGGTCTATGCGCTATAACCTTGACACCGCTGATCTAGGCTTCCCATTGTTGTTGCTGACCTAAGAGCACGACTGGAGCAGTCAACCAAAATTATTTGACTTTTGTCGCAGAGACAGAGTACAACTACTCAATGTGTCAGAGAGCTGCGAAAAGTGTAAAGCCGTATAGGATTACGGTTGTCCATCAGTTACAGGAACCAGATAAGGATAGATGACTGAATTACGTATTGTCAGTGGTTTCAGACGTTCATTGTGCAAAATCCTGCCATACTGTGCATCACATGGTTCACAGATGAAGCATGTGATGGACAATATGGCAGGATTATCTGGCTATGTGAACTCAAATAACTCACGCTATTGGGTAAAGCGAAAACCCACACGTTATTCACGAAGCACCTATGTACCCGGTTAAAATCGGAGTTTGGTGCGAAACACCCGCACAGAGAATAGTGGTACCAAGTTTTTTAAACAATATGAACACTGCAGAGTACCGACAGACTTTCATGGAGTTTTCTGAGCAACTAGACGATGTAGAGCTGAGTCAAGGATATTTTCAGCAGGACGGCGCTACATGCCATACATCAAATGAATCCATGGCACTAATTGCAAGTTTCTTTGACGACCACAGAAACCTGTGGCTACCGAGATCTCTGGAATTGCCTCGCATCGCCGGATTTCTTTCTATGGGGTTACTTAAAAGATAGGGTTTGTGCCACACGTCCCCAGACGTTGGACGATCTGAAGCACAACATTACACAGGACATTGAAGCTATTGACAACAGAGTCCTCCAACGAGTAGCCAGTAACATGGAACGACGTGTTGAGTTGGTCCTTATGCAGGATGTAGGACATTTTCAACATTTGCTGTAGAAGTAAATAATCTCCCAAAATTCCTCTGCATTTGAGTTCTTGTTTTGAAATAATTAAAAAAAATTAATGTGCCAGTTCTTCATAAATCACCTGTAGGTAACAATTTGGGATCTTATACTTTCTTTTCCTTTGAACGCCATTACTTTTGTTTTACTTAGGGAGATTGTCAAGTTGTATTCTTTTTGCTATTTTATTCAGAGCATAAGTTGACTTTTGAAGATTTTCTTCTTAATTAATTATATAATAATCTGGCCATTAAAGTTAATGTGCAGCCTCTTTTATTAAAATTATTTGAATAAGAGAGTAAACGATTAATCCATTGTCTAGCATTTCCATCAACATACAGGTTAAAAAGTAGTGGAGAAATACTGCATCCTTGTCTTACTCCTATGGATCAATTTCTAAAGGTATAAAGGTACGCTGTGATCTGCCTTATCGATTTTAGTTGCGATGTCAGTCTAATTATTATAAAATGGTTTACACCTTAGGAGCGTGTTAGGCATATCAAATTAATAATTATTTTAACTACTATAACAATAATTATTATCCCTAATGCTTATATGCTCTACAGCTTAGATAGCAAAGATACTCCATTCGATCCAAAAATTCGATATTAGATCGTCCGAAAAGCCCTCGAGAGTTATTAAGTGCATCACACTGTGTACTCTGACTAGTGCTGCTGTGTAACTCCAAATACCACTCTGAATTCACAACGTATCTACTCTGCATCGTACCTTGTCAACCGACATTTTGTATTATATCTACTCCTCAGAAAACTGCATTATAATGCACGTTTACAGTGACAAAAAGGAGCAAGAACGCTCGACTTATATTTATTACACGGGTTTTTAATGTGAGTATATATCTTTTGTGCTTAACATGTATAAATTTCAGCTACCATTCATCTCTAGCCGGAGAAACCTGTCTTCATCACCTCATTAAGTCTTTCCGCCGGTAATTTCTTTACTTTTCTTATTCTTTAACGGTGAAGTCTTTGGAATTCAAATCACAAATTGTTCAAGTTATCGTCAGTCTTTCCGTTTGTGACAGAACCGGAATTTGCAAACTTAACAGCATTCTGTTCACTGGCGTGCATAAAGTGTGCTATTCACAAGTGTTTTCCCTCCGTCAGGTAACCAAGTTTGGCTCCACTCAGCCGGTATTAGTTCTCTGTCTATGCGACTGGCCTGAGAGACACAGACGAACCAATAAGCGATGTTATAATCCATCTGAAATAAAGGGCTGGTTTGCATACCGCCTCTATCAAACTTTCTCTGCATTTGGTTCACAAGGAAAGGCTGAACCAACACAACATAATTCAGCCTTCTAGAGCAAAGGGTGAAAAATTGTGTCAAACTGCTACATTAGATGAGAGCTTTGAGCAGACACGAGGACGGGGTTATGGCAATAAGAAAACGGACATTAACAAAACTGTAGTGGAACACAAAGGTACAAAGTTAAGCGTATTAAAAGAAAAAAGGGGGAGGGTCTTAACTTTTGTCTTTACTTCTACATTTTTTTTTTTTTTTTTTTTTTTTTTTTTTTTTTTTTTTTTTGCATTTTATGTTTGCACATTTACCCTACCGGCGGTCTGCTAGGGAGAACATAGTCCACTATCTTTTAATGTTACACTTCGCTGGCTCAGTCATATTTTGGGGTAGCGGCTAGAATAGGATTATACATAAGGAAAGGAGATGGCCACGCTAGCAGAGGGTGGGGCTACAAATTTTCAGTACCAACAGACAGCTAGCTGCGTTCCACGATGGTCAGGTATTGAGCTTACTGCGAGTCTGGACCTGAACCAAAAGAGTTGGGTAGCAGTATCATACTTACGACAGTTGCCAGGATTGCATGGAAAACGCCCATAAGTGTCTGTTGAATTAAGTCGAGTATCGTATGGTGGTGATCAGTATTATGGTTGAGTACACCTTACAAGGGTCTGCATGTGTAAAACACTTCCGACAAAACTCAGTTCTTAAAAGAAAAAGAAAGTGAATCAATTTTCCCCTGGACATGCAGTGAATGTGATTGTGACATAGAAATAAATTCCTGAACTTATAAAATTCAGGCATTAACGATGAAGTTCACCCAAGAGGCTCTTTCACTTCCAGGTTTTAGGAGTTTATTTTTCCATAAATGTGAATTACATTTTGAGATTTCTGTTATTTCACAAAACTAATTAACTGAAGTGCACGTTAATTTTGAAAGTACTACACAAAAAACTTGAAAATCTGGTGCAACTTTAAATGATACTGTGCATCTAATGCAGACATTTATATGCAAATAGAAGTAATATGTGCTTCCGATTCTGATTTATGCGTGAACAAAGATAGAAAAAGCAATTTATTAGGTCACACCTTTCCGTTTCCTTCAGTAGTTTTTTGGTTCTTGACGTTCGGAAAATTGTACCTAAATAATGATGATGATGATGATGATGATGATGATGATCATGAGGATGAGGAGGAGCTGGGCCCTCTCTTGTTTCTATGCAGAATATGCTTAGCGTTGATACTACTAGATTCTGAATCACAGAACACTATAGATAAATGTCAGAACAAGAAAACAGGAAATAAGTTCTAATGGCATTCTTGTTATCTCTTCCTTCCTTTCGTTCATTCTTTCTTTTAAAATATAAGTTCCCAGTTATTACTTTCATTTACGAATATTCAATGAATGTAAGCCACATTCAAATGTCTGCAGACGAAACTCGTGCTATATTTTCATGACAAGGTGTATTTCATGACAAAAGTTGATAGCTAAGTAACTCAGTTCTCAGATCATTTTAGTTTAATCACCTAAGTATATACATATAAACCTATGCTTAGATACATAACTGCGAGTTATTACAATGAGTGAAACGTACTAGTATGTTCTGTTAATTAAGCAGATGTGGAAAATAGTAAAACACATGCTACACAACGCATCTGCCACATTTTAGGTATACAAACGGCGTAAATTTATTTAGGCAGTAAACAAATATCACTTTTAAGTACTACACATGTTGCCATTTATGTAACAACTCAGTGAATTATGCCTCTTATAATAGAAAGGTCAACCACAACTGCTTTTTAACATTTTGTAAATCACAATAGAGTCCGTCCTCCTTTGGTTTGTAACCACAGCAGGTTCTGCTACCTTCAAACATAAATAATGAAAACAGCTGAGCATTACAACACACGATACAGGTTAGGTTAGGTCGCATGCATGACAACAGGGCTGAAAAGATGAATGCACACCTTGCGATGGCGACTACTGTGGCCAACTTTGGGCAGTAAAATTAGGCCTTTTACCACAAGCGTCAGAATTAATTTTGTAGGCCTCTAACGAGAAAACGTCTGACTCTGGAGTAACTCCTGGCAGCTCACGATGTCATAAATAGATCTATCTTCATTTACTACCATGTACCTCTCACGAGAATGTGACTAAGGAAAGTGTCGATATCAACAGCTCCAGCGTTTTCTGAGATGCATTACGGCTAGAGTTCCAACATATCAACAAAGCTTATGCCTCTTAAAGTACATACGCTCCTGTGGTAGCAATCGGAATACTAACGTTGCGTGAGTTCAAGGTTAAGTTATATTATGCAGTACAGCTGACGGGCTTGACGCGTTATCGCTGTAACAATGTGTTTGGATTTTCACTACAAACAGGTCCAATGTATAACAAACCTTACGTCACGTTGCAATTCGATATTCTTTTTCTTTATCAATCCTCAAACTCAAGAACGGCAGAACCGATATTCACGGAACTGCGTACCCTCCTAAATGTTAGTTTAGTTGCTTTTACGGTGTTCTAATTACTTTCTCCAGGTAAGGACTACGTAAGTCAGACCTGGAGAAAAACTATTGGATATGTTGGATTTACTCTTACAAGGTTTGATGTTCACTAAGCCTGACAATTCACACCAATAATAGAAAAAGCCGCACTTGTATACATTTGTCAAAATTGTACACGAGATAAGTTCTGGTCCCATTTTTGTCAGCTATTTAGAAAGTATAATCTCTATATTTAAATATACTTTTTGTGTCAAGAAGGACTAGTAATCATGTTTTCTCTTTACAGCTAATTTAAGCATCAAGTCAAGGATTGCATGATAAAGGGTTACCTGCTAACATTAATAAAGGCTGAAACAATAAATGGCCATTAAGTAATCGCAACGATATCGTTTAAAATCTGATGAAATGCATACAGTGGTTGACCTAGTTAAAAGGGCGAAAAAGAGGGAAAATACGAGGGATTCTGGATAGCGCATTTCTTATAGCAACTTTGATTTGAGTACATTTTGTATTATTAAACATTATGCATTTTTTACTGATATTAACCTCGGTTTAGCATCGGCCTTTGCAGGAAAATCGGATCAAACAATAATAAACGCAGAAAATATGGAATACACTAACTGAAAAATATAAACACTGGAAGGACTGGCTGACCTAAGAATAACATTTATTTTTTGTCATTATTTGTCTTAATAGAGGTTTGGTGTTCTAAAACGTACCGTTTTCATTTCTGGTCATCTTTGGAAACTAGTTCTGGATGCAAAACAAGAGAAGCATGCACAGGAAGTTTGCACACCAAATTTTAAAATGTTTACTGTATTTCTAGACACTAGTTTTGCTTTATTTTGTTTTACACCTTTGCTAAATATTTAACATTGCACCGAATTATTTTTCAATATTATACACTTTCGTAGCACTTTTATTATCGATTTTAGCAACAATGAATAAACACGTCGAAAGAAGATAAGTAACGTCAGCTGCAACAGGATTGTGGCTGCTAACCGCCAAAAACAGTTCTGAAAATATTGACTAAAAACGTCAACGATTTCATTGTGACAGTACCTCAACATAGCTACAGTTCTAGGGAGATAAAGTTGTAACTCACCGGTAGAATTTGCAGATTCACACAACTGGTTCAGCAAACACACAACCACCAGGATATATAGTATATGCCTTGATGAAACTTCCTTTTTAACTTCTTCCATCGTGATCTGTTAAAGTGGCAATCCTTTACTCAATAGTACTTAACAACTGTTCACAACACCGAAGGGTCCAAAGACGCTAATTCGCCAGTAAAATATATAAAAAAGAACTATATAACTAGCACAAGAAACCACACCACTGCTCTGTCATGCGCATATCAATGTCAAAACCGATCACTTAATAATCGGAGATAATAGCGTTATTCGCTTGCTTTTAGCGACGGTGTATTATTTTTCATTTGCGTTGCACCGCCGGGACCAGGGAAGAGGGCTGTCATCGAAACAAAACAATCACGCGTGGTATTGCTCCGCTGCGAAGAAGCCACGTTAGTCACTCAGTACGAAACACTCTACTCGCCTCGTCACTCTCAACTGAGAGACCTTGGCTCTACTCTGCCTGCCTTTATAGTTGTGTTCTGTTTTAAAAACGCCGTCATGTTAGAGACACCCGCAATACACGTCTCACGAGTAGTTGGCCGGCCGGCAGGTATCGCTCGCTCGCGGCCCGCCATTGTCAACAACATACAGCAGTACTACAACTGGATTATTTTCTGCCTACCCCTTGTTCCACAATTCTTAAGGTGCCAGAGACTAAGATATTAATGGTTTTCTCATGGATCTATTAATAAGATCATACGGCCGCAGAGTAGTTATTTTTGCCACTATTATTTTTACTTTGTGAACTACGTATTAGAAAGTAGGGACAGTATTGTATTCGACCCAAAATTTCGATGTCAAGATTTCACCGGAAATATGTTTGAGGCTCTCTTAGTCCAGTTTTAGAAAAAGGCTGTGTGTGTGTATGTGTGTGTGTTTGTTTGTTTGTTTGTTTGTTTGTTTGTGTGTGTGTGTGTGTGTGTGTGTGTGTGTGTGTGTGTGTGTGTGTGTGTGTGTGTGTGTGTGTGTGTGTGTGTGAACAGCATAACTCAAAAATTTAAACTGCGTTAAAACCAAAGTTGGTATATAAGTTTATCTATCAGGGATGCGACACGAAGATTTTTGAAGGAAATTCCTCCACCCTAAACTACCTTTTGCATGGAAAATTTTTCGGAAATTTTTATTTTCCCAAAAATGGCTCTAACGATTTTGATTAAAATGCCACATGTTTAAGATATTTTTATGGCAAATAAAATGTATATTTTGAATTTTCTGGCTATAGCTCATGAAGCAAAAAATGTAGATATCAAATTTTGGCCCCGACTTCCACGGCCTTTGTCCATTACTTCTTACTTGGTTCCCGGTATGGTCTTGTTGACTTTTTTAAGAAATTAAAAAAATTAAAAACTATGCCGATGTTTCACCGCAGAGTTATGTTCGGCTTCTTTATCGGGCGACTGCAAAACTCATCCAATTAGTCAGGCCAATCAATGACTAATTGGATGAGTTTCGCAGTCGCCCATCGAAGAAGCCGAACATAAGTTAGTCGGCATAATTTTTAATTGTTTAATTTCTTAAAAAAACAACAAGGCGTGGCCCATAACGGGAATCAAGAAAGGAGTAATATAGATCTCGTTAAAACACACAAGTTAAGTGTATATGCATTTTTTGTGGTAAACCATTTCGGAAATACTAATTATTTATGTGAGTTTTACAGTACTTATATTTTTGTCAAATGGAAGGTAGTTATTCACTTTTCTATCTGTTTGGAACGGAATCTCAAAGCCTTCATATATCGACCAGCTGTAAAATATTTGACTATCGCTAAGAGCCTACTGTATTCCCATATTCCCCTTGCATGTACTAGAAAATTACCAATAGCATAATTTCTACAAATGTTTATCTGGACTAACATTAAGAACATAGAGGAACAAGAGTTTGTAAGAATAATTAGTACAAGAGTAGAGAAAGTCATGTGAGTGCAACACATCAGATATTTTTGTTTAATATCGTTTTAAGTCTAAACGTGACAAAATACATACTTGTTACATGCATTTTGTTGTTATTAACAGGAGACTGACATAATAAATAGGTAAAAAATAGAGACAAATAGCTAATAATACAAGGATTTATTTATATCCATGGTTCCCAGACTGTTGGTTATGAGCAGAATAAACCTTAAGATTAAATTTCGTAAATAATGTCAATAGTTATTTTGAAAAACAATTTTGTTGACATTCCCAGTGTATAAACTACTTCAAATTGCATCATAAATACATATTAATTCAATAGTATACAAATTCGTCCCCGGAATACAGTTCCTTATATGTTCTTGTCATTCTTAAAATGCTTTCCTGCTCGTTTTATGTCGGCTTGGGTGGCTCAGTTGGTTAGACTGATCCCAAGGTCGCGGGTTCAAATCCGGCCCGGACCGATGGTTTTAACTGTGCTTAAAAACGACAGTTCGATGTCAGTAGATTTACTGGCATGTAAAAGAACTCCTGCGGGACAAAATTCCGACTCACCGGCGACGCTGATGTGATCCTGGCAATTGACAGCGTCGTTAAACAGCAAAAAGTTTATTTTATTTCTGTTCGTTTTATATATTCTTAGTTTATTCAACAAATGCGTCCCAGACGCAAAATAATCCTTGTTATTAAACACTTTAACATGGATAGTGTATTTATATGGTATTTGTATTAGCGTTATACGCATGAATGTTACACACGCTTTATCTCAATATTTTATTGCTTTTTATGTTCCAACAACTTTTTGTGAAATCAGTAATTTCTTAGGTATCTGTTATGATTGGCTTGAATATTTCAACACAGTCATTTTTTCGAAATGGTTGTTGCTATTTGCCTGTTTCTAGCTCTATAATGGAAATATTGTGCAATTTCAAGTCCAGTATTAACATCTGACTGTGGATTCGGTTTTAGCTATACCCCTTGTACCTACAACGAAAAGTGGAATGAAATATTCGTACCTTGTCCAACATGAAAACTATTTTGAGCAGTGACAACAACGCTATACGTAGTGTGCAGAAACCATGCATTGTGTATCTTAACATAGTATAAACATAAGTAATTTATGTTTCGCATATGCGAACCAGAAATATCAGAGAAAGCGTTCAATGACGGAATATGGCATATATCTGCGAACATTATAGAAGTTCAGCTGAACTTGAAATAGATGTAGTTTCTTCGTCTCCTTCCGCAAGTTCAAAATGGCTACATGTTAAGGTCAAAAGGACAATTTCGTAGGCGATGGAAGTCAGCAATTTTTAAGCGGATGTAACTTGCATCTTGTTGCTTAATGCTAATGTAAAACATTTTATGTTCATGCGAGGCAGCACGCAATAAATCAAAATGGTTTTGCCAATTTCGCTGCAGACCAAAAGGGTCACGCTGCAAGAAGACTGTTTTTCAATTTGTAATTCCGCACGCAACCACACTTATGAACCGATAGAGAAATGGAAATAAAAGTGTCAGTTGTAGCTCCGAATTCCGTGACGGTCTGCCCCCCACTCCATCTCGTAATTACGTCACTGCCTGCTCGGATGGCTCTCGAAATGAGACTGAGCTCCAAGGTCGCAGCCTCACACACGGTCAAGGTCGCTGAGAAATACATAACATTGAGATTTCCATTCCACGGCTGCAATCGCTTTAGCTTCGTGTTGTGAGGAGCAACTTCATGCATTAACACAACAAACTAGTGCGAGGAATAATGTAAACATGCTGAATGAGACGCCCTTCACTGCAAACCTAGCCTCTTACATACATACGGTCCTGCTTTTTGCTTTCTTTTTCCATTCCACATATGAAGAAGACCCGGGTCCGCTCGCATATAGCATTAACTGTAGATATTCTTTTCATCTCCCACTTCTCTCCCTTTACTTCTTGTCATTAACGCTTATCCCCCTCTCTCTCCGCAACGTACTTATATTGCATTATAAAAACCGACACTAAAATTGCTTCTTCAATATAGAGTATAAGGCAAGTAAACGGCTTCTTAAGCTTTTCATACGTTCGGAAATATACAGTTTCCCAGGACAACCAGAAAACTATGATATAAGATTCAGAATTATGATAATAAAAATTCAGAATTCAAGTGTGAAATCCAATGGCTCATGTATCTGAATATCATACATGGATACACAGAGTTACAAACTTGTACAGACATGGAAAAATGATTGAGCTCATTAGGAGAGAAGAATATTTTTAAGTTCCACATCGTACGGCAGTGTGGTTTACACAAGTCGATATTCCAACATATAGCTGAGTTTACTTATAGAGTGACCCAAATGTTATCGTGTATCGGACACTCAAATAGCCTGTGTCTAATCGCCACTACAGTGGGCAGGTCATGTACAAAGAATGGATGGACACATGCCTAAGAAAGTGGACAGGAGTGATGTTTTGAAAACGAGGTGGATGGATTCAGTGAAAGAGGACAGTTATCAGCTCCAACAGATAGCCCTGGACAGAGGTGATTGGAGGTCTGGATGAACAAGGCTCAGGCCCGCTTTGGGCTGGAAGAAGAAGAAGGAGAAGGAGAAGGAGGAGGAGAAGGAGGAGGAGATGAAGAAGAAGGATAAGAAGTAGAAGAAAAACATACAAATGCGAGTGGTGATTCAAGACACAGCCTATATGAGTGTCCGATAGACGATGGCGTATGGATCAGAAGTGACAAATACACTCAGCTGCATGTTGGAATATCGACCTGTGTAAACCGCACTGCCTCACTACATGGAGCTTAAATATATCCTGTTCTAATGCGCTCAATCATTTTTACCATGACTGTGCAAACTATTTTTACAAAAGCTGATTGTTATAGCTATTTCTTGTTAATCCAGATAAACCACCAGTTCATATAAAGTGATAGTAATATTATTAACAGCGTGTCGCTGATGACTTCGAAATTCCATGCTCTTTGCATGATCACAAGGAAAAAAAAAAAAAAAAAAAAAAAAAAAAATAATAATAATAATAATAATAATAATAATAATAATAATAATAATAATAATAATAATAATAATAATAATAATAATAATAATAATAATAATAATAATAATAATAATAATAATAATAATAATAATAATAATAATAATAATAATAATAATAATAATAATAATCTGATTCCTTACACTCACATGGATTTCTCTAGTCACTCTTGCACAAAATGTATAAACTTAGGGTTTCACGGCCGGCGTCCTAAATACTAGTTGCGGTTATCTCTTCAGGGCTTATAGGCCATGTTCTAAGAAAGCGTTTCACCAAGTACTGCGGTTGGCATCTTCAGGGTGAGGTGGTCCGTTGTCTGTGCTGGTCATAGCGAGAGAGAGAGAGAGAGAAAGAGAGAGAGAGAGAGAGAGAGAGAGAGAGAGAGGAGATACAGACAGACAGATATAGAGAACAAATAACTTCCATTTGACAAAAGTATACGCATTTTAATATGCAAATCAATCATACGTAATATCTCAGAAATGGTTAGCTCAAAATATAAATGTATTTGACATAAGTACCTAAATTATGTGATTTAATGAGACCTACATTTTTTGGGTGGTAGTAAGATTTGGTCTATCTCGTGCCCTACGGTATACAGCTGTGCAGTCATTCAGAATGAAGAGGACTTCAAAAGCTATTTCCAAAAAACTGAAAAATTAATAATTTTAATTTTATTTAATTTTTAATGAAAATATCTTAAACATACAAAAATTTAATCGAAAGCATTAGAACTATTTTTGAAACAAAAAATCAAAATGTTCGAAAAAATGTTCCCTGTAAAGCGGTGAGAGTATTTGCTTGAAAATCTTGTCGCAACTTTGGAAGATAGTGAACTTAAATACCAAGTTTGGTAGTCACCACATTTTTGAGTTCTGCTGTTTACACACACACACGCACACATACACACACACACATGAGCGCGTGCACGCTTGGACCTTGCTCATTTTTTTTTTTTTTTTTGATTCAGAGGGCCTAGAAACACGTAATTTTTTTCCGGTGAAATCGGTGGCCCACTTATATCTACGTTGTAGAAGAAGTAAAAACGAATAGTTTGTAGTTTCTGGTTGAGAAATTTAAGTATATATTTGCAATTCAAACAATTAACAAGAAATATCCTGTAAAGTGTTAACTCTACAAAAGCAATTATTTGATCTACATTGTGCAGTAAAATCGTTTTCTATATATTAAGTTTTACCTACCTATCATACTGGTCAACAGGAAAATTGCGACATGAATGGTTTACCTATACAATTTTTAATTCATTGAGCACCCCGTCGTGAAAATGTTACTGAAAGCCGCCAGTTGCTTATTTTTATAGTATGGCACGTTACTGAGGACAGGATAAGACCAGAATAAGATAAGAATGTAGAATGTAGATCCTGATTTTGTACCTGATGCTAAATCTGAACATCACAAAATTAGCCAGAGTGAATTAAATGATTTAGTCAAGGATTGGAGCTTTCTATAGCCAAGGTAGAACTGTTAGGCTCCAGATTGCAACAATGAAACTATTTTGCTGCAAATGTGAAAAAGATATTCTTGAGAAATATTTTTCTGAGGAAGGCGATTTAGTGTTCTGCAGTGATGTTAGTGGCTTATTGAGTGCTCTGAACATAAATCACACCTCTGATCAGTGGCGGTTATTTATAGATACTTAAAAATTAAGTCTCAAAGGTGTATTACTACATAATGGCAATCAGTTGCCGTCACTTCCTATTGGTTATTCCGTGCATATCAAGGAATCATATGACAGCCTGAAACTCCTTCATTCAGTTCATTATAACACGAATAAATAGAAAATATGTGAACACTTCAAAGTAATTGTAATATTAACATACAATAAAATGGGGAATTGACTCAAATTGCGAAAATTGTACCAAAATTTAATATAAACACCCGAGATTCACGATTTTTTCAAATAAAACCTTTCCTTTTTATTTCTTTTGGAAACTTCACTCTTAGAATTTTTGACGCACCTGACCACGGCCCTGGAAGGCGCAAATGGTGCGTGAAAAAGGGAGCAGCTTTCTTTATTCGGTGAAATTAACAAAATGAATAAATTTTACTTATTCCATCATCACCGAGCGAGGTGGCGCCACGGTAACGTGTGGCACTCACATTCGGGAGGTCCCAGGTTCGATGCCCGTCGACCGCGCATCTCACTTGGCAGATGCTAGCCTGCTTCATATCACGACTTCATTTCCTTCATTCCATTTCTTTATCATCTTTCAGGTGTGCTTTCAGGGATGTGGTGTGTTGTGGTGCTGCACAGATGGCACGATTGCTTGCGCACTGCTGTTCTCGGAGCTAGGTGGCGTTGTGTGGTCGGTATCATCTCGTGTGGGCACATTTGTATAGCTCCCGCATTCATTCTTGAACAACGACCTTGATCCAGAAAACAGCGAGCCTGAAATACCTTTCTCTCTCCTATACACACATACACACATACCCACACATACCCGCATACCTACCCACCTACCCACCTACCCACCTACCCACCCACCCACCTACCCACCTACCCACCCACCCACCCACCCACCCACCTACCCACCTACCCACCTACCCACCCACCCACCTACCCACCCACCTACCCACCTACCCACCCACCCACCCACCTACCTACCTACCTACCTACCTACCTACCTACCTACCTACCTACCTACCTACCTACCTACCTACCTACCTACCTACCTACATACATACATACATACATACATACATACATACATACATACATACATACATACATACATACATACATACATACATACATACATACATACATACATACATACATACATACATAACCTTGTCAATAAATAAACACATATGTAAGAAATGAAAACAAAAATAAAAATTAATAAAAAAAGGCATGTCTACTGAAGTGTATGCAACAGACAGTTGTGCATTTATATGGAGGAAAATTCGACAAGGTTGCTAAGCCTGTTTATCTTGGCTTTGCTGGCCGAGTACGGCCAATACATTTTAAAATATTAATTGGAGGTAAAAGAAAAATGACATTTTCCCAGGTTGTTAAAATTGCTAGTTTTCTGATATTTAAGCTGAGTTTGCCCAAGCAGTTCTGTTTAGATCCTGAAATACATTTCAATAATCAAATTAATTAATTAATTAATTAATTGTAAGTGAAAGGAGAATAGAAATGACAGAACAAAATGTTAAGGTTCTGTTCCATGATTTCAATCAACAGTGCTACTGATTCATTCAGTGGTAATGAATTTTGTTTCATTTATTTTCACGTTCTGGTTTTATATCAGTATAAATTCTGTTTCTTCTGTGCTACGCTTTAACCTCAATTTGTCCTTTTTCCTTTTGTAATGTTTTGTTATTTATTTTAATTCAAAATAAATTCAGCATTTAATTTATATATTTTTAAGCCACTATCAAGACTTTACAATGCAACTTTAATTTCACGTTAATATTGTTTCTAAATACGTAACTTATTTACAGCAATTAGCCCAAACCATATGCTTTTTCTTCAAAATGATACATTGTGTATACGTAGACGATACAAAATGCTAAATATACACATCAATTGCGAAATTTTTATTTCAGAAAGCCAAAAATCATCACCCCTACTAATAAGCTAGGCTAACATTTTAATATTGAGTGTGGGATAGAACATTGCTCTTCAGGTGTTACAGTAGCAGAAATTCTAGCTCGCAAAATAAAACCGTTTACGGATGCAGAGAATTTTAAGTCGTATGTCATACGTTATTTTCTAAACTTCCAAATGCAAAATAGGGAAAAAGTGACATTAAAAATTAACTACTTTCTGACTCTCGCTGTTTTGGGAGAGTTCATGAAATGTGGGGAGACATTATGAAATTCGTGAACGTGAGTATTTCACTCTTGCTTTGGATTCGTCCATAGATATTATTTTTACCTCTCAGTTGCTTTTATTTGTAAAATATCCTAACAAGTTTGAGATCATAAAGTAAGAATTTTTAACTGCAATATCCATGGATGGTCAGAGAGGGGAAATAGAATTTCTGAAGTAGTTAGCTCATTTTTCGACAAATACAAAATTGGCCTGACCAAACTTTTATCAATGTGTTCTGATGCTAGGTACGGAGGAGATGGTTTCGCGGTAACATGTTAGGCTCGCATAAATAAACCCCAGCAGAAACTAAAGTTGAAGAATGAACTAAAGCAAAAGCTGGGGTAAGTGTAGCTATTGCTGCAGGTAATCAAGCCGAAAAAGGAATTTGAGCATTTTTTCTCATACCTGCTAAAGCAACTAAAAATGAAATTAGATCGTGGGTTCGATTCCCGCGACCGACCTACTTGACATGGGGTTTTATCGGAGGTTTCACCAGGTGAATGCTGGGTAGGTTACTTTCATCCCCCGAATTTCCTCTCTCTCCATTTCACTTCACTACCCATTTCATTCATACTTTCATCCGTTTGGTCTATTTCAGGGTTGAAAGTGTCAGCGGGCGCTCGGGAGCAGCATAATGTCCACACCGAGGCCCTTGAACCCCCTGCAGGCGGCGCTCAGCGCGAACCTTTGGGACCGGTGTAGTGGCTGGGGTCAGTGAGTTTCTAACTGGGAAAATGTAGGAAACGTGCCCTCTGGTGTGCCTGCTCTCCTGTGGTCTGGCCGCCCTCTGTTTCCTCTCACCTCACCCCTCCCTCCCGAGGGCACAGGCACAAAGCATCTCTGAGGTCGAAGTGCCGGAGTACCCCTTTGTGTCCGTCCTCTCTTCTCCTTCTCTGATGCGAGATTGTCACAGGATTTATTTTCCTATTCAAAATAACTTTAAACAGAGACTACCTATTAACATAGCATTGCATTTTACATCAAGAACATCTTGCTGCTAAATACGACGGAACTTTGAAATCTGCGATGAAGAAAGTTAATTACATTAGACCACGTAAACTAAATCATACGTAATTCATATATTACTCAAAGAGCTCAAGTGACAATTATTGTGGCGTTATGACAGGTCAGGTGGGTGACTAAAGGAGAATTTTGTGATGATTGTTTAATCTTCGACATTTGTAAAACTCTTTTTAAGTGAACGAGATAAAGAACAACCTGTAAACTCTTTTTCATGGCAATTAAAAGTTGGTTTCCTGGCTGATATCCAAATTAAAATGCATTATGCAAATAACTTACTACTCACCTGACAAGTGCAATTTTTTCTTTAGAAGAAACATTTAAAATGTACACAGACTGTCTGTTTTTTAGTTTCCTATTCTTCCAACATCTTTTTCTAGGAAACCTAGAGGAAGAAATAAATTTGCAACCCTTCGAATAAATTGCAGGGAGGGAGGGAGGTAGGGAGTAGGAAGGGAGGAAGGGAAGGAGGGAGGAAGGGAGGAAGGAAGGGAGAGAGGGAGGGAGGAGGGAAGCACGGGAGGAAGGGAGGAAGAAAGGGAGAGAGGAAGGGAGGGAGGGAAGGAGGAACTTCTTTACTGTAGAATAGTCATAAACATAAATGATTGAAACTCGTGGTATTGTTATGCAGCAGATTTTATCAGCAGAAGACGCTTTTTCTCCTTTGTGTGTTTAGTAAAGATTGACATATTGACAAATTAACCATATACTTTCGTAAGACACTGTGCACTTCAGATGCTGTCTTAACGGCCGTATTTTTCCTTAAGTAAGTGTCTTGGCGCTGCGGAATCAACGAATAAAATTACGTTGAAAAAAATAATTTGGAGTAATATTTAGGTCAACATGGGCTGTTCTCTGTCTCAAGCCGCCAAAGGAGACGACGCCTGGAGAAACGATGAAGTAGCTGATAATTATGGAACCGGAACGGATCATTTGGACCCAGGCCTTGTGGTGCCTAATGATGTTGACGATGAAACACGATGATAGCAAAATTAGGAAGTGCTGCATTTGGAAAGAGTTAAAAGAAGAGGAAAAGCCGCCCAAGCCCAACATGTGATAGGAAGGCCCTACTGAAAGAATTGCAAATGAAAGGTGCCAGGAAAAATTAAAGAGCCACTTGTTGAGCTGACGCCCACATTTCATAAATTTTTATGTGATTCATGTCCCTTCCTTAAGACCTTTGAGGAAGCAATCATGAGCTGCTTTCGTAAAATTAATACCCGAGGGAGTGCTACGTCGCTTGTAATAGGCATGTGCGATTCCCTCAGCGGGAATTTCCATTCGGAACACCATTTTACGACATGACACCGATTCTGAGAGTAAGGTCGTTTAAACACGAATGTTTTAGAAGTGCAAAATGTTCAGGTAAGTTAAAATACAGGTATATCTTTGGGCTATGTTTGAATAATTTCAGCTTTAGAGGTTATGCGCGGTGTTCATAATATAATACATCATCATATGATATTAAAAATCTGATGATTATCTCTGTTCTTGTACTAACTATTCTTACAAACTCTTATTCCTCTATCTACTTCATGTTAGACGAGATAAACATGTGCAGAAATTATCTTATTGCTAATTTTCTTGTAGATGCAAGGGAATGTGGTTATACGTTAGGCTTTGAGCGATAGTCAAATTTTTAAAGCCGGTCGCTATCTGAAGGCTTTGAAATTCCGTTCTCTTTCCATAGCCAATAGATTAAAAGGTGAATAACGAACTTGAGAAAAGTTTAAGTATTGCAAAACTCACACAAATAACAAGGAATATCTACGAAACGGTTCACTCCACAAAAAATTCAGTATGACATAACTTGTATGTTTTAAGCACTCCACAAAAAATTCAGTATGACATAACTTGTATGTTTTAAGGAGATCTACAATTTTTTGAACAGTAAGATTTGGTCTGTCTCTTATGGTTTACCAGTATGCTAAAATCAGTATGAGCAACCAGGAGTACTAGGGCTATAGGCAGAGAATTAAAAATATACATTTAATTTGCCACAAAAATGTCTTAAACATGTGGCATTTTAATCAAAATCGTTAGAGCCATTTTCGAGAAAAAGTTATCGAAAAATTGTCCATGTAAAGAGAGTTTAGAGTGTAGGAACTTTCTGCAAAATTTTCGTGTCGCATCCTTGAAAGATATTAAGTACCAAGTTTGGTTTTAGCCGACTTTTCGTTTTTGAATTATGCTGTTCACAAATTGAGAGACACACACAAACACATACACACACAAACACACACACAAATACACACACAAACACACACACAAATACACACACAAACACACACACACACACAAACACACACACAAACACACACAAACACACACACAACACACACACAAACACACACACAAATACACACACAAACACACACACACAAACACACACACAAACACACACACAAATACACACACAAACACACACACACAAGCACACACACAAACACACACACACAAACACACACACACAAATACACACACACAAACACACACACAAACACACACACAAACACACACACAACACACACACAAACACACACACAAATACACACACACAAACACACACACACAAACACACACACAAACACACACACAAATACACACACACAAACACACACACACAAGCACACACACAAACACACACACACAAACACACACACAAATACACACACACACAAACACACACACAGACCTTTTCTAAAAACGCTTTTTCTGGATCCAGGGGGCCTAAAAACCTATTTTTTCAGTGAAATCTCGACACTAATTTTTGGGTCGAATACAATACTTCCCCTACTTCTTATAGGCAGGAGAGCGAGTAAACACTGGCTTTGCAACCGTTTGCAACCCACCGTTTCGTAAAATTCTACGATACGTTTTTTGGATGGAAACCATATAATTTATTGGTAAAACAAATATGTTTGTACAGGTTTTCTATATTACAGTATGTCTGTGGTAAAACCACGGGGTCCCATTTGTTTTGTTTTTACAGTCTATTAATCTTAATTACCATCCGTTTCGGTTGTTAATGTAAACAAAACAATGTATCAATTCGCGCCCAGAGTTAAGAACCGTCATCTGGGGAAATACACATATGAAAAGCATGGATACATGAGCGGGGACTGCCATATCGAAAAAGGAGATTGTAACCTCCATGTTGGATTAAGATTAGTTATGGGTGCAGATGTTCACTACAAATTAAGTGTATATACTCACAGGATATATCCCTTGTATATTTATCTAATCCAGTATAGGTATAGGTTATACCCAAAATTCGATATCGAGATTTTTCCGGAAATACACATTTTGACACTCCTTGAGTCCAAAAATAATTTTTAGAAAACTGTTTTTGGTGTGTGCGTGCGTGTGTGTGCAAGTGTGTGTGTGTGTGTTTGTGTGTGTGTGTGTACGAGCGCGCGTGTCTGTGAACAGTACTACCCAAACTGGAAAAGTCAGTTAAATACCAAACTTAGTATTTAAGTTTACCCTCTTCCAAGGATGTGACACGAAGATAAAAAGTACAATAAAACAAAAAAATAAATGGATGGATGGATGGATGGATGGATGGATGGATGGATGGATGGATGGATGGATGGATGGATGGATGGATGGATGGATGGATGGATGGATGGATGGATGGATGGATGGATGGATGGATGGATGGATGGATGGATGGATGGATGGATGGATGGATGGATGGATGGATGGATGGATGGATGGATGGATGGATGGATGGATGGATGGATGGATGGATGGATGGATGGATGGATGGATGGATGGATGGATGGATGGATGGATGGATGGATGGATGGATGGATGGATGGATGGATGGATGGATGGATGGATGGATGGATGGATGGATGGATGGATGGATGGATGGATGGATGGATGGATGGATGGATGGATGGATGGATGGATGGATGGATGGATGGATGGATGGATGGATGGATGGATGGATGGATGGATGGATGGATGGATGGATGGATGGATGGATGGATGGATGGATGGATGGATGGATGGATGGATGGATGGATGGATGGATGGATGGATGGATGGATGGATGGATGGATGGATGGATGGATGGATGGATGGATGGATGGATGGATGGATGGATGGATGGATGGATGGATGGATGGATGGATGGATGGATGGATGGATGGATGGATGGATGGATGGATGGATGGATGGATGGATGGATGGATGGATGGATGGATGGATGGATGGATGGATGGATGGATGGATGGATGGATGGATGGATGGATGGATGGATGGA